>JASTWF010000366.1:0-472467 GCA_030390025.1 Squalus acanthias | reverse complement strand
AGGAATGAGAAAAAGGATGGAGGGAATGAAATGAGAGGATGATGAGGGAGGGTTTGAGTTAGGGTGGAGGGAATGAGTGAAAGGAGGGAGGGAATGAGTGAAAGGTGAGATTGAGGGAATGAGTGAAAGGAGGGAGTGACTGAGGAAATGTGTGAAAGGAGGGAGGGAATGAGAAGGAGGGAGAGGGAATGAGAAAGGAGGGACTGATTGAGGGAATGAGTAAGGAGGGGGGAATGAGGAGAGGGATAGAGGGAGCGAATCAATGAAAGGAGAGGGAAGGAGTGAGGTGGGGAGGTGGCGCTCTTCATTAGTCACACCCTTGTGTTCTATTTTATATGTAGTGATTATACGTAAGATTTACAGCAAGTGTGGCGTTAGAGGGCTGGTCAGTTGAAACAGCTGCACTTTAGCAGCAGAATAATTGTGTATTACATGGTATGACATTACTGTTATTATAAAATATTATCTCATCTAACTTAGTTTGAAAAATACCACTCGTAACTATCTGATCATAGATGGAGCATCTCTAGCAATGGTTCTCTTCTACCCCTGCATTGTCACTTTTGGAGTCTCCCATGGATTAATTCTTAGCCCCTCTTCCTAATCTATATACTGCCCCTTTGTGGCATAATCTGCAGACACAGGGTCAGCTTCCACACGTATGCCGATGACAACCAGCTCTACCTCTCTCGACTCTTCAATTGCCTCTATGCTGTCAGACTGTTTGTCCAACATCCAGTCTTAGATGAGCCTCAACTTCCTCTAGCTCATCAGGTGGGAAGACCAAAACCATCGTCTTTGAACCTTGCCATGGACTCTATCTCCCTCTCTGGCCACTGTTTGGCTGAGCAGAGTGTTCACACCTCCAGTGGCCTGACTTTCTGACCTCATAACCTCTCCATCACAAAGAGCACCTATTTCCATTTCTAACATGACCTGCCTCTGCTTCCACCCATCTGCCATGAAACCCTCATTCATGCCTTTATCACCTCCAGTCTTAATTACTCCAGTGTTCTCTTTGCACGCCTCCTATCCTTCCCATGAAAATTTTCAGTTGGTCCAAAACTCCGCTGCTGTTATCCTGTCCAGGACCAAGCCCTACTTGCCCACTATTCCGGTCATTATCCTGGTCAAGCATGCTTGTTGGTGTTTCTATTTAAAATAGATATATTTGGTGGTTATGTTCTATATCAGTACATGCATGTGAGATTAACATTAGCATCTCCAACCTATTTCCTGAGTGTAGGCATTGCCTGTTACAGTAATATAAAAATGATTGTCACTTGTTCATAGTATATTTAATAAATTTGGTTCTTATCTAAAAGTAAGCAAAGTACAAGTTGCATGCCCTTTGTATCATTTCATATGAGGTTTTAAAATGAGTTTTAAATGTGATTTGAACTTGCTCTATATGGTGTGTAATTAAAGCTAAAATCATTGATTCATAAACATTTTGTTCTGTAATTTAGGACTGTTTTAGTAAGAAAACATTACACTGGGAAATAGTAGTGGAAATTGTATGATATCACTGCCAAATTATATCATTAAGCAGCTCTGAATTACTTTCTGGGGCTACAGAAACTGAAAATATTCAATTTAAATGGAATATTTTATTAAGTAGATATGTCGAGGCCTGCCATGGAAAATAGTTTATTCCGCTGATTAATGAAAGTAATTACGCATCCTTTATTTACACATTCACGTGGGGAATTGCCAGGGGTCAGTTATAAAGTGCTTAGTAATTATGATGTCATAATGCCAGTGACATCACAAACTAGCTTCAACTGATTTCTTGTACAAAAACACTCTTACATTGATTTTTTTTCAGTTGAAATTCTATTAGCAAATTATTCTTCAGCTGCACTTCTGAAAGTAGTTATAATTAAGCTAGCCATGACATATTCCTGGTTTTTCCTATTACCAGTGATGGGTTCTACATGTTTGTTTTCCAGTTCATGCATGGCAGTAGGTTGGGTTCTGGTTCCTGTGTAAATTCAGTAGATAAAAATGATGTATATTCAGTTGAGAACATGGTTTCATAATTTAAGTTTAGCATTGCTTTCATAATGCAACTGAGCAGAGATTTCTAACTTTTTAAACAGGAATACAACTCATCATGTAGTAAATCCATATATTTAACAAGCTGCTAGGTTATAGCTGTGAACAGAAAGCAGTCTTATTTCAATCCACAAAGTTTTTGTTTCTGTTTACTAGTGACGAGGATGCCTGGCCTTATGCAGAATGAGAGTAATGGAAGGGGGAGCCCAACCAAAAGGAAACGACTTTCCCTTAAGTTCTTTCAGAAAAAGGAAGCCAAACGAGCACTTGATTTTACTGAGAAGCAAGAAAATGAACAAAATTCTTCAGAGCCAAAAAGGCTGGATAAGTATGTTGCATGATTTATCAGTCCAATAAATTCTGCAAAGTTGAGTTTGTGATGATCGCAATGTTGTGCTAATGTGTTTTCAGTAAGGTAGTGGAAAATTGATACACATTGAATGTAGGACATGAGACTGCATCATAAATATGCTTTCTGGCTTGTACGTTGTTACATACAGGATGCCTTTTTTATTTAATACTGTTTTTTTTTTAAGTATTCCTGCTCTTTTGTCAGAGGAAGTATAGTTAGCATTTTGATACTGTTGGTGCTTGAGCTTGTTGGAAGTCCGTGTCATTGATGGCTCAGTCTGTGATTTTGGGTCCCTACAAGACTAAACTGAATGGAGAGTATTAGGAAGGAAGGGTGTGGTGGTGAGGGGAGCGGCGGGGGGGGGGGGGGGGGGGGGATCCTAGAATAGCCGAGAAATAAATACAGACAAGTCTGCCTAATGTTATGCTTTATTGGACTGGACAAAATTATAACATACGTACTGTAACAATAGGGAACTTTCCTTATAAACACTTGTAAACACTTCTAGACTGTTTTGAAGCCATTTGCTGGATGATGATGTTGCTCCTGATCCTCCAACCTGTCTCAAGATGCTCTCTGACATTCAATATTATATGCAATGCTCATCTAGTGACTTGTTTACTCAAATGTTGGCTAGTCTGGCAAAAATTGAAGCAGCAATTGCTTGTGATTCAATTTTGAAGATAAAAAATTCCAAAATAACTTAAAAAAATCCTTATTGCAGTGAAATTAAATTAAAATATTCACATAAAATTATCTAATCTCCACCATGCAAGTTGTTGTTGGCGCTTCAAATACAGTATCACATTATTTGATCTTTTGTTAATCAGGACCTCAAATTTGCATAACATTAGATGAATTACAACATCATATGGACATAACAGTATGCAAACTGAAATGTGGACTGGCCGCCAGTATAGCATTATGCATATTATAACAATAGGTAACTTAACGTTATGCAAACTCGACTATAAATCTGAGGGAGGGTGGAAGGTAATGAATGCAGGGGAGGAATAAATCAGGATAATTGGTGCCTCTGATGGAACACTGCTCGTCCAGTACTTAAGTTGCCTGGCTGGGTTGCCGCCAGGACCAGAAAGATTACCGCCAAAGCAGCTTCTACTGGAAGTTGCTGAGCTGTTCCTGAGCTGAAACCTGAAATAGTCTGTTCGAGCAGGAAGGGAAAGTTTAACAAATCTACACATTGTGGCCTATCCACCTGGTACCTTGTTTTCACAAGGTTGCTTTATAAATAGGCGAAGGGGGTAAGAAAGACTTTTGGACAAAATGTACACTGGCTTACAGTTTCCTTCCCCATTAATGTTCTGTAATATTTTTCTGACAAAAATAGAAGTTGGGTAAGAAAATTCTGCAAAAGATTTATTTTGTTTGATGAATATCTCCAGTATATTTTTTTTGCGGAATTCTGATGCCTATAGCTGAAAATGTAGATTCACTTGCTAAGTCCTGTAAGGAGTTTTCTTTTGGTATGTTCAATTACATATAGGGCCAGAAATTCGGCTTTCAGGCTTCCTGCGGGTGCAAGCATCGCGCGCGTACTTGCCTACCGCGCCTGCAGTTGTGCTTTGGGCCCACGAGGACTTCGGGTCCTGGGCCTCCTCCAGCTGCCGGCGCGCAGTGCTTGTGTATCCCAGGGGCGCAATTAGTTCGAAGCGTCCCCTGGGATCACGTGGGCCATGGAGAGCCAATCCTAACAGGGCATTTTCATTCATAGATTTGACAGGAAGACCTGTCAAATCTATGAATAGAGATCGGCCCCAAAACCACACTTAAACTTCAAATAATTTTTTAAAAAAACATCACATTTTTAAAATAACTAAGTTAAATAAATTAACTACTTTAAACAAAAATTTAAATTTTTGAAAAAATTAATTATACTTTTTAACGGTGCTAAAAATAAACTTACCTTTCTTTAAAGTATCTAAAAAAAGATAAACCTGTTGATAAAATGTTTAAATTGTAATTAATTAACCACTTACCTTGTTAAAAACAGGCCTTGCGCCTCCTTTTTAAAAACGCAGCTTCTTCATACTTACCTTCCCGGAGAAACCTGAAAAAAATACTGAAGTTCGCTGCGTGCGCGCAGCCTCTCCCGCGCACACGTTCGACTTCTGAACCCCTTCCTTCAGGGGAACGGAAGTTCCGGTTTCCCGTGCATGCAGGAAACCGGCACTTCAGGTGGCCTTACGGGTGAGTACACAGCGCGTACTCACCCGACAAGAGCCGAATTTCTGGCCCTATAATCAGGCAATTAAATAATAAATATTGGGAATAATTTCAATATAAGTACAGTATTCTTCTTTCTCCTTCTCTCTCCCACTTCATATGCTAAGTTACATAATTATTTCCCTCAATATAGGAAATTTATTTATATTTTAATATTTTTCCCTGCCATGTCAAGAAATCTCAGACTAGCTTCTGGCTGGTGCTGAGCGCATGGTGGGCATCAATTTATTTACTTGACTTGCAGTGGTCCACCCATCCACAAAGGACACCTTGAGTTGTGTTTCTCAATACTTTGTTAATTTATGGTTATTGTGTATACCTAGTTGTCATGCCAGTGTCCCTTTTTTGTTCAGAGTAATTTATTTTACTGTGATTTGAAATATTTTTGATTTAATATATCCATGACTTTATGTTCAATGATTGCAAGGTCTTTTGAACCTTTTTGTTCAGAATTATTAATTATTGTACTGGTAATGTGACTTTTTCCCCCCCATTCCTAAAATAGATGTGACAAGGTTGTTTCTGGAGCCCCATTGATATCTTCTGCAGTTGGATATGAAAAGAAGGAGGAGCTTCTACCTTTTGTGGGCCTGAACAACCTGGGAAATACGTGTTACCTCAATAGTGTACTTCAGGTAAAGTAGACTGATTTTAGAGGTGGTGCCAATTCCTTGAATTGTCTTCACTAGTACATGTAATCAAATTACATTACTCTCTTTCTGATTTTGTAACATGAATTCTGAAGTAGACTGATCAATTGGTACTTTTTTATTTATATAATGTATTTTTTTAAGTCACCTGTTCATTTAAATTAGATTGGCTAGCCCTAAGCAGGGAGTATCATTCCCTCTAATATCATATCAGACATTCTAACACTAGTAAAATTACACGTGAACATGTAACTCTGCTTAAATGTAAGATCTTCAGTTTCTCCATTTATCCCGATGGTATTTTTTTAAGCATATAAACAATGAAGGACAGGAAAAGACCTTCTGTTTCATCCAATTCAGTTTGCAATCGTGTACAATGTGTAGAGCTATCCAGGCTTTCTTGTGTTAGGCATTTAAATCCACTGGTATAAATATGCCTACTGTGAGTTATGTGGTGCTGTTTCATCTGTTTTTGAGTACTATAAATTTTGTTTCTGTTTACATTGTTCCACTCAATTTATTTTTACTGCACTTCAGGGTTTTTTTTTTAAGTATTACTGTGGTTCTGTTGCAGTTCTAGAAATCCTCTTCATAAATGCAACACTTGTGTATGTATTTATAAACTGGTATGCCACCCTCAAAAACATGTGTTTTTTTTTATTTTAAAAACCCAACATTGTTGAAATCCTGATCAGTATTTGACACTAAAATGGATATGGGTTAGGTGAAAATGGTCAGATTTGGTTCTGAAACAGTACCTGGGTAACAGAAGTGAGAATGGCCTTTGTCTTTCCTAATTTCTAGATTTACTGGGTCATGCATCTCATTGCTTTTTGTGGGATCTTGTGCACAAAATGGCTGCTGCATTTACTTTCATAAGTCACTGTACTTCATAGTAATACATTGTTCTGAAGTGCTTTGAGACACTTCTGAGCAATGTAATAAGGTAGTAGTGGTGCTTCTGTTTCCTCCTTTGCAGAGAAACAAAGAACTACAATTCGGCCAGAAAGAAGAGCTGTATGACCGATTCATGAGACACGTTTGTGTATTTTTTGAAGCTAAGAATCTGCATTACCATTTAGCAAACACTTGGATTACTTTTAATCAGGCTTTGATTTTTAAAACATTGAAAATTGACGGTACATGTCCTGTCGCTGTGCTGCTATTTTCAATATTCCCCTTGACCATGCACCTACCACAAAAAAAATCAAATTGGTAAACAGTGATAGATTTTCCCCACTGATCGATGAGATAATAACAAGAAGGCATAACTTTAAAATAATCCCAAAAGGAATTAAGGAGGAGGTTAGAAAAAAAATCATCAGAGAAGGTTGTTAGATTTTGCCACAGACCGTTAGTGTGTCAGCTGTGGCTCAGTTGGTAGCACTCTCGCCTCTCAGGTGGATGTAAAAGATCCTATGGCACTATTTTGAAGAAGAGCAGGGGAGTTTTCCCCGATGTCCTGGCCAATATTTATCCCTAAACTAACATCACTAAAAAATAGATTATCTGGTCATTGCTGTTTGTGGGACCTTTCGGTGCACAAATTGGCTGCCGCATTTCCTATATTACAACAATGACTACACTTCAAATAGTACTTCGGTGCCTGTAAAGCGCTTTGGGGCATCCTGAGATTTTGAAAGGCGCTATATAAATGCAAATCTTTCTTTTCTTTATTGAAGCAGCGTTGATAAATTATTTTAAATTGGAATTAGATCGTTGATTCAAAGAATAATATTCAAGGGTATTGGACTTAGACTAGGTGGCTAGTGGTGAAATACTTTGGCACAGACTTGAACCAAATAGCCTGTTTCTGTGCTGTAATATTGTTTGATTCTATTTAGCAGTTGATGTTCAGCAAATTCATGCTGAAAAAGTGGTCCCTGTGTAAATTCAGACAATGGTCAAATTTTGTTAAAATATTTTTTTTAATGACTAGGTGTTGTATTATTGCCCTGGATTTAAAACTGGGATGAAATTCATCTATGACATAATCTCCAAGAAACAAGAGATACTGAAGAGTGAGGAGGACCCCAAAAAAGACCAGGTAATCAGGAATAAAAATACACTTGCAAAGTATTAGGTTTAGAATGCTATGCTTATTCCCTGACTATTAGGGTATTTCTTTCCTCTCTGAGGAGCCATTTGTAATACTCTGGCAGATTTCAGAAAGCAGCACACATGGGATTGAAGTGAGTACCTTTCTAACCTGTGACTTAGCATCACATCAAACTGGGCGATGTCTTTACCCACTGAGCAGTAGGAGAAACAATGTAAATAGAGGCTTTCAGCAAAGTAAAGCTGTTATGAGATAATTATGGTCACATAACTGAAATTAGAAAAATGTGAAACCTTATTTTTCTTCAAAATAATGTGAGCCGAGTTTTTTGTAAAAGGGAAATTACCAGTGTAGAACAGCAGTTAATCCTGATCAAATATATCCTGCCAGTTGCTGGATTTGACAGATTTTAGCCAACTAAAATTTGAAGTACAGTACTGATCTGTGAATGCTTCTGTACTATAGGACATATTAAATGGTCAAGAGGAATTGCCAATCTGTTTAGAGCTGATCTGCAACTTGCACAGCTTGATTGTATCGATGGAACAGATACAAGCCAGCTATCTTCTGAATGCAGAGAATTACACAGAGGGGGAACTTGCTACTCAGCCTAAGAGACTGATGGGTACACTGAAGTAAGTTTTTAAATGCCTGTTTGAAATTTTTGATAACCACTTCGTGAAAGAGGGGGGAAATAAAGATTTAGTGACAGAATCCAGATACAGGAAACTCTTTATTAACCGGGACCGGCGTGGTGCCGGTTAATCAAAAAGTCCGGATAACGGAGAGTTATATCTCCCAACGTACGAGAGCCCCGTACACACTGACATGCGCCTGCATTCGGAGCTCCGTCTCCCCGGGGACCGCCAGCTGACCATCTGTCATGTCAGCTGCCTACCCGGGCTGCACATTCCCCTCCCAATCTACATGCTCCGATACAAGGCAAACGCCTCGGGGTTTTTTTTAAAGTTATTTTTGAAGGAGAGATGAAGGAAAACCCTGGTTACCTACTCAAGAATTTTGCCGGTTAAGAGAGATTTCCGGTTATTTGGGTGCCGGTTAAAAGAGAGTTTCCTGTATTAGATTTTGCTGTTAAAGAATCCTGTTTAAGGCACTTCTGAACAATACGGATGTATTGAATGGTTAGCTGTGAACTGAAAATTCAGACTCTGGATACCCCTCCACAATCATTATTGAGTACTTTGTCTGCCATTATCTATCCTAACACCTGAATCCTAGCCAGGGCAATTAAGACATTGTAGAACATTTATTCATACCAAACAGATTTTCTTAGCTATATGTGGTAAAGTGGATTTAGCTGTGCGCCACTATTATAACAGAAAGTCCCAAAAGAGATCAATTTTAGCTGAAAAATTAGAGGTAGTTTTATACATTTCTTTTTCCTCCCTTATGCCACTTCTACTGAAGGTGATGACTCATACTACATTATGGTTCAATGAGCAGTGGTAGCCATTTAATAACTTGCTAAAGTGTCCATTCTTCATCTGTGAACCTAAAAAGTGTCAATCTGCCCTCTTCTGTTATCCTACGAGTGCACTTCAAGCAGAGGATACTCAATATCTATCATGAATAGGAACCCTGGTTTCTCCTTTTCCTCCATCCTGGGGATGCCCAGGCCATTGTTGCACTTATCCCACTGCTGCTGGAATTGAGATTGAGTAAGTCAGCTCAGACCAGGAATTGAACTCCAGCTCTTCCTTGTCCATATGAACCACATTACAGGTTATGTTGATGCACTATGCAAAGTTCTGTTTTACTTAACAGCATTATATAAATAATGACCATAGGTCATAACTGCACAGAAGGAGGCCATTCGGCCCATCGAGTCCATGCCGGCTCTCTGTGGAGCAATCCAGTCAGTCCCATTCCCCTGCTCTATCCCCGTAGCCCTGCAAGTTTATTTCCCTCAAGTGCCTATCCAGTCTCCCCTTGAAAACATTGAGTGTCACCACTTCCGTCGGCAGCGAATTCCAGGTCATCACCACTCGCTGTGTAAAAAAGTTTTTCCTCACGTCCCCCCCTGTATCTCTTGCCCAAAACCTTAAATCTGTGTCCCCTAGTCCTTGTACCATCAACTAGTGGAAACAGCCTTTCCCCTGTCTAGCCTATCCAAACCCGTCATAATCTTGTACACCTCTATCAAATCACCCCTCAACCTCCTTTGCTCTGATGAAAACAAATCCAGCTTCTCCAACCTATCCTTGTAGCTAAGATCCACCATCCCCAGAACCATTCTGGTAAATCTCCTCTGCACCCTCTCAAGGGCCTTCACATCCTTCCTAAAGTGTGGTGACCAGAACTGGATGCAATACTCCAGTTGTGGCCTAACCAGCACTTTATAAAGGTTCAGCATAACTTCTCTACTTTTGTCCTCAATACCTCTATTTATGAAGCCCAAGATCCCATATGCTTTGTTAACCACTCTCTCAATATGTCCTGCCACCTTCAGGGACCTATGCACATTAACTCCCAGGTCCCTCTGTCCCTGCACACTCTTTAAAACTGTGCCATTAAGTGTATATTGCCTCTCCTGTTCCTTCTGCCAAAATGCATCACCTCACATTTCTCTGTATTAAACTCCATCTGCCACTTGTCTGCCCATTCTGCTAACTTTTCTATGTCCTGTTGCAGTCGATTGATATCATCATTGCTGTTTGCCACACCCCCAAGTTTGGTGTCATCGTCAAATTTAGAAATTCTACTCTGTATTCCAATATCCAGGTCATTTTTTTATATATATTTATCAAAAAAAGCAGTGGCCCCAGCACTGACCCTTGGGGAACACCACTGTCTACCATCCTCCAGTCTGAAAAACAGCCATTTACCACAACTCGCTGTTTTCTGTCCTTAAGCCAATTCCTTGTCCAAGCTGTCACTGACCCACCTATTCCATGAGCCTCAATTTTGTTAACCAGCCTTCTATGTGGTACTTTGTCAAACGCTTTCCGAAAATCCATGTAGACAACATCCATTGCATTCCCTTCATCAATCCTCTCTGTTACTTAATCAAAATATTCAATTAGATTAGTCAAACACGATCTTCCTTTTACAAACCCGTGTTGGCTCTCCTTAATTAGCTTAAACCTCTCCAAGTGCCCGTTAATTTTTTCCTTGATTATTGTTTCTAAAACTTTACCCACCACTGATGTTAAACTGATCGGCCTGTAGTTACTAGGATTATCCTTACACCCTTTCTTGAACAATGGTGTTACATTTGCCACTTTCCAATCCTCGGGCACCTCCCCCGCATCTAGGAAGATTGGAAAATTATGGCAAGCCCTTTCGCTAGCTCCTCCACCATGTTATTAGTACAAAAATTGTATCATCAAGGTTCTGCATTGAAGGAATATTCTGGGATAAGGCTTTTATCTTTGAAAACTTGTTCAAAAAATAGTTTCTTAATCTTCCTCTTCCCCTCAATATTTACTCCTAATCAACTCTTATATGTTTGCACACCACCTGGAACCGCCATGTTTGTTGTTTGCTGGACACTGAAGTGTGATTTTTTTTTTCAGCACTTGTTTCAGATACTGGCATAGAAACTTCACATTTGAGCACTCAGAAATGCTATTTCAGTAGCCAGCCTTGGAAATGGCATGAGGGAGGCTAGGTTGTGAGGTTCACTTTTTTAATTTCGCTTTTGAACAATTTACCCCGCCCCCCTCAAAAAAAAAAAAAAATCTGAAGCCATTTACCCCTCACTGGGGCGCAATTCCATGGGCACCCTAGGCTACTTTGCCCAAGTAGCTATTATTCATCTGCGAGTGTCAGTAGGCTGTTCAACCACAGGGGAATCACAGCCTCGCCCAATCCTCTCCTTGTCCAACACCCAACAAGGGTTGAAGGGTTGCTAGAATGTAGTTTTTCCACCTAACCCAGTAGCACTGAAGCCAATCGTAGTAACCCTCCTGGCACCCCAGCTGAGATCATGAACATCATAGATCAGGGATAGAACCTGGTCCTCCTCTTCTCTCTGTCTCTGTTACTCACTGTAGAAGTTTGCTGAGCCATCAGGGGAACCTTAAAATTTATATTTAAACTTGTCTAAAAAAAAAAAAAATTATGGACCAGGTGGAATACAACAAACAGATTTTAAAAAATCTCCTGTGGTGATTTTATAATAGCATTATACTGTATAATGCAGTGTATGATAGTATAGTTCTTCTGTGGCATTTCTTACGGACTACAACATATATCCCTCTTGTAATTACATAGGATATACGGCACAGAAACAGGCCATTCGGCCCAACCAGTCCATGCCGGCGTTTATGCTCCACTTGAGCCTCCTCCCATCTTTCCTCATATAAATCTATCAGCGTAACCCTCGATTCCCTTCTCCCTCATATGCTTGTCCAGCCTCCCCTTAAATCTATACTATTCGCTTCAACCACTCCCTGTGGTAACGAGTTCCACATTTTTACCACTCTGGGTAAATAAGTTTCTTCTGAATTCCCTATTGGATTTCTTGGTGACTATCTTATAGTGATGGCCTCTAGTTATGCTCTGCCCCACAAGTGGAAACATTCTCTCTCTATCCATCTATCAAAACCTTTTATAATTTTAAAGACCTCCATTAGGTCACCCCTCAGCCTTTTTTCAAAAGAGACCCAGCCTGTTCATCCTTTCCTGATATGTACACCCTCGCATTTCTGGTATCAGCCTTGTAAATCTTCTCTGCACCCTCTCCAGTGCCTCTGTATCCTTTTTTATAATATGGCAACCATACTGCATGCAGTACTCTTAAGTGTGCTCTAACCAAGGTTCGATACAGGTTTAGCATAACTTCCCTACTTTTCAATTCTATCCCTCTAGAAATAAATCCTAGAGCTTGGTTTGCTCTTTTTATGGCCTTGCTAACCTGTGGCGCAACTTTTAGTGATTTGTGTATTTGTACTCCGCGATCCCTTTGTTCCTCTACCCCACCTAGACTCGCACCCTCCAAGTGATGTGACCTCCCTATTCTTCCTACCAAAATGTAATACCTCACATTTATCTGTGTTGAACTTCATTTGCCAATTATTTGCCCATTCTGCAAGTTTATTAATGTCCTGTAATTTGTTGCAGTCCTCCTCAGTATTGACTATCCCCCCCCCAATTTGGTGTCATCTGCAAATTTAGAAATTGTGTTTTTGATTCCAAAGTCTAAATCATTAATGTAAATTGTGAACAGCAGTGGTCCCAGCACTGATCCTTGTGGAACACCACTACTCACCTTAGAAACATAGAAAAATAGGAGCAGCAGTAGGCCATTCAGCCCTTCAAGCCTGCTCCGCCATTCAATATGATCATGGCTGATCCTCTATCTCAATACCACATTCCCGCTCTCTCCCCATACCCCTTGATGTCTTTTGTGCCTTTTGCCATTGTGACTAGCTATCCTTTACTCCCACTCTCTGCTTTCTGTCTTGAAGCCAGCTAGCAATCCATTCTGCTACTTGTCCCCTGACTTTAGCATTCTCTGACCTTATTCATAAGTCTATTATGGGGTACATTATCGAAGGCCTTTTGGAAAATCTAGATAAATTGCAACTACTGCATTACCATTATCTACTCTCTCTGTTACCTCTTCAAAAAATTCAATAAGGTTGCTCAAGCAAGATTTTTCCTTTTGAAATCCATGCTGACTATTCATTATTATACTTTTCATTTCTAGGTGTTCTTCTATTTTCTCCTTTAGTAGGGATTCCATTATTTTTCTTACCACCGATGTTAAGCTGACTGGTCTATAATTCCCTGGACATGTTCTATCCCCCTAAAATATAGGTCCTCTGGCACTACACCTTTTTCTAACGAATTAGTAAATATGTGCAGTAATGCCTCTGCTATCTCTTCCCTAAATTCTATTAAAATGCGGGGATGCAATCCATCCAGGGGTTTTATCCTCTTTGAGTTTGATTAGTTTATTTAATATATCCCCTCTTTTATTTTAAATGCACTTATCTCATTACTCATCTCATCATCCAATGTCATGTCCACCTGTTCTATCTCCCTGGTAAACACCGAAGCGAAATAATGATTTAATATTTCTGCCATCTCCCTATCGTTACCTGTGGTATTGTCCTGTCTATCCCTTAATGGCCCTATTCCCATCCCAACCTTCCCTTTTTTATTAAAGCAAAATACTGCGGATGCTGGAAATCTGAAATAAAAACAGAAAATGCTGGAAATACTCAGCAGGTCAGGCAGCATCTGTAAAGAGAGAAACAGAGTTGACGTTTCGGGTCGATGACCCTTCGTCAGAACTGGAAAAAGTTGGAGATGTAACAGATTTTTAAGCAAGGGGAGGGGAGGAAAGAACAAAAGGGAAGGTCTGTGATAGGATGGAAGGCAGGAGAGATTAAGAGACAAAAGAGATGTTAATGGAACAAGTTAAGAAACAAAAGACGACTCTAGATGAAGTGTAAATGGCAATGGCAGAATAATCAACAGCTGCCATGTGAAAGAGAGAGAAGAAAATGATAGGGGCAGAGGTTATGGTCTGAAATTGTTGAACTCGATGTTGAGTCCAGAAGGCTGTAAAGTGCCTCCCGGAACCACGATAGGGTTCCCCTTGTCCTCGCCTTTCACCCCACCAGCCTCCACATTCAACGGATCATCTTCCGCCACCTCCAGCGTGATCCCACCACATCTTCCCCTCGCCTCCCCTTTTAGCATTCCGAAGGGACTGCTCCCTCCGCGACACCCTGGTCCACTCCTCTGTCACCCCCAACACCCCTTCCCCTTCGCCTGGCACCTTCCCGTGCAAGCGTAGGAGATGCAACACCTGCCCTTTTATCTCCTCCCTTCCCATTGTCCAGGGCCCCAAACACCCTTCCAGGTGAAACAGCAATTTACTTGTACTTCTTGCAATTTAGTATATTGTATTCGCTGCTCACGATGCGGTCTCCTCTACATTGGGGAGACCAAACGCAGATTGGGTGACCGCTTTGCGGAACACCTCCGTTCAGTCTGTAAGGGTGACCCCGAGCTTCCGGTCGCCTGTCACTTTAATTCTCCGCCCCCACACCCACTCTGACCTCTCCGTCCTCAGCCTCTTGCACTGTTCTTGTGAAGCTCAACGTAAGCTCGAGGAACAGCACCTCATCTTTTGATTAGGCACTTTAAAGCCTTCTGGACTCAACATTCGAGTTCAACAATTTCAGACCATAACCTCTGCCCCTATCTTTTTTTTCTTTCTCTCACATGGCAGCTGTTGATGATTCTGCCATTGCCATTTACACTTCATCTAGAGTCATCTTTTGTTTCTTAACTTGTTCCATACATCTCCTTTTGCCTTGCACCATCATCCCTTTTGTCTCTTAATCTCTCCTCTCCCCGCCCCTACACTTGCTTAAAAACCGGTTACATCTCCAACTTTTTCCAGTTCTGACGAAGGGTCATCGGCCTGAAACGTTAACTCTGTTTCTCGCTCTACAGATGCTGCCTGACCTGCTGAGTATTTCCAGCATTTTCTGTTTTTATTTCCTTTTTTATTGATGTGCCTATAAAATATTTTACTATTTTGTTTTATGTTCCTTGATAATTTAATTCCTTAGTTCCTCTTTGCCTTCCTAATTGTTTTTTTGACTTCTCTCCTAATCTCTTCGTATTTCCCTTATCATGCACTGTCCTGCTGTCTATGTACTTAATATATGCCTCTTTCCTTACCCTCAATTGTTCCCTTATGGCTTTATTCATCCATGGAGTCTCATTAGTGTTTAGTTTATTCCTTTCTTTTAGCGGAATATATTGTTCCTGCTCTGTTGAACACCGTTTTAAATGTTTCCCATTGTTGTTCTACATCATTGTCAATATTGTTGCCCATTTTATCTTCCCAAGTTCTATTCTCAGCCTCTCAAAATCAACTTTTCTCCAATCTATTAACCTGGTTTTTGTCATACTTATGTCCTTCTCTATTATCATCTTAAAGCGTATTATATTATGATCACTATTGCCTATATGTTCCCCTACTTTTACTTCTCTTATCTGCTCTGGCTCATTCCCCATAATTCCAATAGCGAATCCTCCCTTGTTGGGCTTTTTACATATTGGGTTAGAAAGGAGTCCTGTACACATTGTAGGAACTCTATTCCCTTATCCCCTTTACCTACCTCTTCTGTCCAATTAATATCTGGGTAGTTGAAATCCCCCATGATGATTATTCTGTTTTTTACTAATTTCTCTAATTTGTCTGTTTATTTCTTCCTTCACCTCCCTTCCACTATTAGGTGGTCTGTAGACTACGCCTATTAGTGTGATTGATCCTTTATTATCTTTTATCTCTATCCATATAGATTCTATTTTTGTCTTGCTGATATCTACGTCCCTTTTTTCTACTGCCATTGTTATCCCTAATAGGTACAGCTACTCCACCTCCCCTTTTTCCCTCTCTATCTTTTCTAAATATGTTATACCCTGCAATGTTTAATTCCTAGTCTGGAGAAATTAATGGGACTGAAAGCTGATAAATCCCCAGGGCCTGATAATCTGCATCCCAGAGTACTAAAAGAGGTAGCCATGGAAATAGTGGATGCATTGGTTGTCATCTTCCAAAATTCTATAGATTGCGGAACAGTTCCTGCAGATTGGAGGGTGGCAAATGTAACCCCACTATTTAAAAAAGGAGGGAGAGAAAACAGGGAACTACAGACCGCTTAGCCTAACATCAGTAGTAGGGAAAATGCTAGAGTCTATTATAAAGGATATGATAACAGGACACTTAGAAAATATCAATGGGATTAGACAAAGTCAACATGGATTTATGAAAGGGAAATCGTGTTTGACAAACCTACTGGAGTTTTTTGAGGATGTAACTGGTAGAATAGATAAGGGAGAACCAGTGGATGTGTATTTGGATTTTCAGAAGGCCTTTGTCCCACATAAGAGGTTAGTGTGCAAAATTAAAGCACATGGGATGGGGATAATATACTGGGATGGATTGAAAATTGGTTAACAGACAGGAAACAGAGTGCAGGAATAAATAGGGTCTTTTTCAGGGTGGCAGGCTAGTGGGGTACCGCAGGGATCAGTGCTTGGGCCCCAGCTATTCACAATATCAATGATTTGGATGAGGGAACCAAATGTAATATTTCCAAGTTTGCTGACAACACGAAACTAGGTGGGATTGTGAGTTGTGAGGAGGATGCAAAGAGGCTTCAAGGCGATTTAGACAAGTTGAGTGAGTGGACAAATACATGGCAGATGCAGTATAACGTGGATAAATGTGAAGTTATCCACTTCGGTAGGAAAAACAGAAAGGTAGAGGATTATTTAAATGGTGCTAGATTGGGAAATGCTGATGTGCAAAGGGACCTGGGTGTCCTTGTACACCAGTCACTGAAAGCAAACATGCAGGTGCAGCAAGCAGTTAGGAAGGCAAATGGTATGTTGGCCTTCATTGCAAGAGGATTTGAGTACAGGAGCAAGGATGTCTTGCTACAGTTGTACAGGGCCTTGGTGAGACCACACCTGGAGTACTGTGTGCAGTTTTGGTCTCCTTTCCTAAGAAAGGATATACTTGCCATAGAGGGGGTGCAGCGAAGGTTCACCAGAGTGATTCCTGGGATGGCAGGACTGTCATATGAGGAGAGATTGGGTTGACTAGGCCTGTATTCACTAGAGTTTAGAAGAATGAGAGGGAATCTCATTGAAACGTATAAAATTCTGACAGGGCTAGACAGACTGGATGCAGGGAGGATGTTTCCCTTTTGCTGGGGGGTCTAGAACGAGGGGTCACAGTCTCAGGATACGGGGTAGGACATTTAGGACTGAGATGAGGAGAAATTTCTTCACTCAGAGGGTGGTGAACCTGTGAAATTCTCTACCACAGAAGGCTGTGGAGGCCAAGTCACTGAATATATTTAAGGAGATAGATAGATTTCTAGACACAAAAAGCATCAAGGGGTATGGGGAGAGAGCGGGAATATGGTATTGAGATAGAGGATCAGTCATGATCATATTGATTGGCGGAGCAGGCTCGAAGGGCCGAATGGCCTACTCCTGCTCCTATTTTCCTATGTTTCTAGTCCTGATTTTTCTGTAGCCATGTCTCAGTAATCCCTACTATGTCTGGTTCCTCCCAACGCATGATTGCCTCCAGCTCCCCTGTTTTATTACAGACACTGTGTGCATTACTGTACAGATAGCTTAACTCATTTTTAATAGGATTTCCTTTCACTTTATGGTTAACCATCTTTTTAGACTCCTGTTCTGTAACTCTATTTGCTCCCTTACTGTCAATGTCCTCCCTTACTTTATTCTTTCCTATGCTCAATTTTCCTGTTTTGTTTATATTTAGGCTGCTTACATTTCTTGTAGATCCCTCCCCCCTTGCTAGTTTAAAGCCTTTGCCACCTCCCTGTTTACCCTTTCCGCTAGGACACGGGTCCCATCCCAGTTCAGGTGGAGCCCGTCCCATCGGTACAGCTCCTTCCTGTCCCAGAACTGGTGCCAGTGCCCCATGAAAAGGAACCCCTCTTTCCCACACCAGCCCTTCAGCCACGTTTTAATTCTCCTGATCTGTCTGCTTCTATGCCAATTTGCACGTGGCTCGGGCAATAATCCAGAGATTATTACCCTCGAGGTCCTGCTTTTTAATTTAGAGCCTAACTCCTGAAACTCTTTCAGCAGGGCTTCCTCCCTGTTCCTACCTATGTCGTTAGTTCCAACATGGACCACGACAACTGGATTTACCCCCTCCCTTTCCAAGTTCCTCTCCAGCCGCCGTGAGATATCCCTTATCCTGGCAACACACCCTATGGGATTCTCGTTCTTGGCTGCAGAGGATGCTATCTATCCCCCTAATTATAGAGTCCCCTATTACTACCACATTTCTATTCTGCTCTTTCGCCCCCCTGCCCCCTTGGACAGCCTTCTGAGTCACGGTGCTTTGTGTATTGTGGCTGTCCTCACTGCAGTCTTTCTCCTTGTCCTCACAGGTAGCGAGTACATCGTACCTGTTGGACAGGACCTCCTTCTCAACCTTTCGTAAATCCCCACTACCTGGCTCCCTAGCAGTCACACCCTCCCCTTCCTGAACCTGTGCTTCCCTCTGGGGTGTGACTGTATTCTGGATAAAACTGTCCAGAAATTCCTCCCCCTCCCTTATGTGTCGGAGTGTCTCCAGCTCAATGACTCTGAGCCGGAGAGATTCGAGATGAGACATCTCCTACAGACGTGTTCGCTCTGGACAGTCTCGCTGTCCACAAACTCCCACACACTGCAGTCCAGACACACGACCTGCCCTGCCATAGCTTAGACTAGCCTTATTTTATTTATTTAATTAGTTAAAGTCTTTATTCAACGATTATTTATAGTTATATTAAATAGTTTAACTAGTTAAGCTATAAATTTAATACAGTACTTTGTAGTTTCCCGCACCTAGCTTAAACCACTGTCCTAGGTTAGAGATAAAAAAAAACCTTAATACTCACCAACCAATCACCTACCTGCTGTCCTGTGACGTCACTCTTCGTTTTTTGTTTGGAAATCGTCGACGGTTCAGCCGCTGCTGGTGTCTCCAATCAGGTCGGCGCTGTTTTATGCTCCGCTGCCGCTGGTGTCTCCAATAACTCTGCCTTTCTTTCCCCACTGTAGTTCTTTGCTTTGCTCTTTCTGTATTATTGTCAGATTCTTGCTCATTATTTCTTTCTCTTTAAGCCTCCTCTCATCTGACTCCTCTCTTCTGTATGTCTCTGTGTGGCTCTCACACATGTTCCTTTCACTGATATACTCACTTACCCATCTTTTACCTTCCTACGGTGTAGTGTATGTAGGAAAATGGGTTGTCTGAGAAATGCTAAAATATGGGTAGTTGATATAGAAAGTGGGGCTGAGGGTCAGGCAAGGAGTAACCTAGGCTGCAACTGGGAGGATACAAGGATTTGGGGTTAAGGAAGAGTCGAGAGGCTCCATGAGGGTAATCTGCGGAATGGGGTGTGAGAGCGTGGTAATATAGGAATAGTCGGTAGGATTGCTGGGTGAGGGAGCATGTGAGCAGTCAAGTAACATTCAGCAGGTGAGTTGGGAAGAACCATTGTTTCCCCCAACCCAAAGTCATTCCTGCTCAAGTCCTCCACCAAGCTGGTTTTCTCCGCAGCTGATTCAGGACCACATGGTTGTATAATTCTTTTCTTTGGTCAAGTTGTGTAGAGATGGGTGGAAAGTCAGCTTAGAATTCTGAACCCAAAAAGACATAATCAAGATCTCCAGAGGGGCCTGCCCAGCCCCAAACTAACAAGCTGGTATAAGAGAAAAGATTTTTAAAAAAGCAATGAAGCTGCATCAAAAAAGGGGTTGCATGCACTAGGAAAAACATCAAGCCTTCTACTCTGCCAAATCAAAAAAGCTTTGTATTTTTAATGTTTACATTTTAATTTTAAAAATGAGGGGATGATTAGGAATGAGTAGTTTTTTTAAATACGCTAATTCTAGGACCTTATTTTTATTCCTTTATTGAGGACCGTAATCCTTCTCGAAACACTGACCATGGCTTGATATAATGCGGTATCCCTCTGCAATGCTGTTAATTTGGATCACATGACTGAGCTTACAATAAGGGCCCATTGTACTCCAGTATGACTGAGATTTTAACTGTACTTGCAATGTATTAACACCAACACAAGCAGTAAAGAATCCTGTTGCAGCACAAATAAAGTGAAATGAAATTTGAATGGAATAATATATAAACTGTCCACTTGTATTTTAGAGAGCTGAATCCAATGTATGATGGATATCTACAGCATGATGCACAGGAAGTGTTGCAGTGTATTTTGGGATACATCCTGGAAGCTTGCCAGTTGTTAAAGAAAAGTGCATCTGTTGAAGAAAATGTCGTCGACCCTGAAACAACTGTGGAGAATAAAATGAACGGGCCTACAGAGACTTTTTGCACCAATAACCTGATAGCTGGAAATGACCCTGTGCAAGGCGTCTGTGAAATGCCTGATCTAGAGAAAGAGGAAATGCTAAAGAAAAAGAAAAATGGAAAAGAAAAAGTGATACACAAGCTGGCAATGCCATGAAAAAATCTAAATTGCCCAAGGATCTGAAAAAAATAGAAGAGAAACGGCAAACAAGAGGGAAGAGAAAACCTTCTGGGGACACTATTGAACAAGAACCTGATATTGATGCTAAGAGTGTATCTGAAAATGGTACTGCACGCTCAACTGCCCAGAAGAAAACACGACTTGGGTTAAGATGGCTGAAACCTGCAGAGAACCAGCCAAGTATTCTTTCAAAATTCTGTAGTCTTGGAAAACTAACATCAAATCTGGGCACGAAAGGACCAAGAAAAGATGATGAAGCAAATGGAAATCAGCCAAGTTGTACAGAAGCTGCAAATGAGGACAGTTCAACAGAGAACTACTGTTCTGAATCAGGCTGTAAGATCCAGTGTGCTATAGAAACCACCAATGAGAAAAATGGAGACTTGTGTGAAACTGAAGACAAGAGCACAAGGAAAACAGGTCAGTGAGCCTAAAAGTTCCAGTAAGTTTTCTTTTGAGCTAAAGCTGATGCAGCAAGGCAGGATTCATTCAGTACCTCAACTGTAAACTATATCAATTCCAGCACATTACAGACAAACACCATTTCCAATTAAATATTCTTAGTACTGTGCAATTATGTTCTCAGTGGTTCTATCTAGTTGTAACACCTGTGGAGCTAGAAAAGGGCAAGTAAGAAAAAGCCTGGGGAAGGAAATAGAAGAATGAACTAAATTGTTAAAAATGAACCAGCTATCAATGGGGTGGATGTTGAGATATTATCTGAAAACCATGATGAGGAACAAGACATGACTTAGGCTAAAGCTAGCATTTGCTAAACTTGGGGAATTATCTTATGTGTAAATTAATTGACTTCTGTATACTGCTATCTAGTACAGTAAATACTGATTCTTGTTTAAAGTAGTGATGAGGGATTGGAAAAAGATGAAAAATTGTCATATTGACTTTTTCTTGTTGGATTATGTTCTAACACACATTCCCTATCTAAAACTGAAATATGACTGGTAAGGGCGACACTGTCTTAAGTCAGTGGTCAGTCTTCCATAGAAGATCTAAGCCATTTATTCCCCTGTTTGCACAACTCAGTGTCTTGCAGACTACATACTTTTATTCACAGAAACGACACAAATACTTTTCCCTGTAATTACATGAATAAATCACAGTACTGCCACATGGTTAGAACAATCAAGGAAAAAATACATTCTTGAGACACCAAAGACAATTCACTTATTTGAGTTTGCCATTCCTTTATGGTTTGTTAATGAATATATTATTTGGTTGGCAACCCTATTCCTGTTTTTTGACACCTAAAGCATGTCCGATTGACTTGGTTGCATCTGTGATGCCGCTAGGTCAGTATTCTAACTGGAATAGCTAGGGCCAAAGATTATTTTTATTTAACCAATTAATATGTGTAAAGAATGTTGCTCCTACTTCCAATGTGGATGGTGAGAGGTAGAAGGAAGGGGGAGTGAGTTTTTTTTTACAGAAGTATGGTACAAGATGACAGCAGAAGTAAGTCTAAAATGCCTCAATTAAAGTGGTTTGTGTTTATTTTTGTCCTTTTAGGATTATTACAATAATGAAGTTACTCCTGACACTTGAGTTGCTGCATTACTTTAATGTCCGTGTTTGGTTAGCTGAAAATTTAAACGATCCTTCATGTCAGGAACAGTAATTTCTCCGACCTGTTGCCAGCCAGAGGATTATTATTTCTCCACCTCTGATTAGCATAGAAACATAGCCTGTCTTTCCCCAAACATCTGCAATATGTCACTTACCAAATTTAGTGAAACAGTTATTTTATAGAGGGGAAACATTTTTTGAGTGCTGCTTTTCCCCAGAATATTATATTGGTTTACGTGGAATTTCAGGCTCTGAGTCATTTTTTATTTAAAGCTTTTTAAGCTTTCAGCTCACGCAACATGAAACTAAAATTGTAAAGTAGCTTTATTACTGTGATAATGACCCTGTACAACCAAAATAAGCACTTGAAGAGGAAGGAATATGTAAGGAAAGTGAAAGAACTACCTCAGTGTTGATCTAAAATATATTCAATATATCAAAATTAACTTTGTTCCCCAATGGGGACTCCCATTTCCTTCACTCTAGAATTGTTCAGGGACCTTAACAGGAGGGACAGTGTGCAATGTAGAGACTCCATTCATTGCACCAAGGACCGAAACTTCAGCCTAGTCTCGGGAGCTGATTCAGAGCCACCTGATCTGGCTGAGTATGCAGCACGATCCACCTGATGAAGTGCTTTTTTTCCGGTGTTAGGCCACTCCTGGTTAGCTGATATAAGATTTGGGGCCTTATTTTTAAAAAACAATAGTTGATCTCTTATGTTGCTTACAGAAAAAGTTAACGTCTGTTTGTCTCTCATGCTCACTCACATCGACTATTTCTGTTTCTTTGACTGTCATAATACTTTATTTTTCTTTCTAGCTGTTACCTACTTTGCTTGCTTCCATTCTCTCTCAGCACTTCCATGTTGTGAGCGCTGTCGACAGCTGATGTGTGGGTCTCCCACGTTTAATTTCACTTTTTATAGTGCTAATCTTCTAAAACTGGCACCAGTGTACAAAACCAATTTCTATGGGTCTTAGCTTCTGTTGCTGGAACTGACTCCTGAATGTATGCTTATGGTGTGACATCAAATTGCATCATAAAACCATGGCTCAAATTTAAATAAAATTGAAGAATCTCTTGCATTGTTCTTTGCCTCCACTCTCTGCAAGCACAGGCCAGCTCTCCATTTCTCTAAATCAGCCTCCAGCAGGAAAGTAGAGACAAAGAACAAGGTAAATGCAGTCGAGTCCTTTTGGCTTCACTCTTCTGCGACCCATACACAAGTTAAAAGTGCCTTAATTCTCCTCTTCTCCCATGTCACAGAGACCCAAGGCTTCAATCCTCTGATAGCTGCAGAAATGGGTGCGTCTCCCTGGGTATGAAATCACAGCACTTCTCTTGGGCGTCAAAAGTACGTCCACCACAGAAACACTTCAGTCAAATTATAGACCGGGAGATCACTCCCATCGCCATCCTGGGTAGTATTTCCCATTCCCACCTGGTTGGCCTGCTTCTGCAGGGAGGTTGGGAGATTATGATGTGGGGGAAAACCTGTGCTCACTCAGATCATTCTCTTGAACTGTTCCAAGAAAGCTTGAAGTGCAGTTTAAAAGTAAGCAGCAATTGGCATCTCATCTGTCTGCTGGAATGTGTGCTTGAAGAAAACTGAGTCTCATGACCTAGGAGAGGGAATAATTGGGGGCAGCAGGTAGGCCTGGGATGGATCAGAAGTAGGACTCAATCAGAAGCAGGTACTCGCAACTAGTTGGAGCTCAGATTTATGGAGGTCACGTAGTCCGCACAGCATAATCACAGCGCCAAAAACAGGCAGACTAAGAATAATTATATATATTTTATCATTGAGTTAAATGGTTGGACTCCAACTGGAAGTACAGTGACACTTATGATATGGACCACTGTTCCCTCATTTATGTCCCACTACCGACAAGATGCACCATGTGCTTCTGTACTTCTGTTCACCAGTGTAGCTTTAGCTGGGATATGTATATGGAGATAATGTGATAGAGATTAGGATTGTGGCCCTCAGCAAAAAGTGAGCAACCCTACAGTGTAAAATGTTGTACAGTATCTAGATCACCATAAAATGAAATCTGAAGCTAGAGTTAGTTTTATTGTAAGCTACTGACTTCTGCTGGGGTATGGTTGTGATTTGTACTTGACTTAGAGGAAGTATTCTACTTAACTGTGGCCTTATTGTAGACGTTATAAAGAGAGATTTGTATGCATCAATCCTTGTATCGTGTAGAAATGCTGGCTGATGTTCTGTACAGCGCTTGAGTGCTTCCTACGATTCATTATCCCTATTCATCATGCCTTAGCAAATGAAGCTCTGCTCGCAGTTCCAAAGCATATAACAAGGAGTCTTCAGACACCCTAGTAAGTGTGCAGGTATCCCCTTTCTGTAACATGTAGAAATATGGGTCATTTTGAACAAATGATACTTCTTTAATTTCAATGGTCATGGCTCCTCCCATTCGCATTATCTGTTCTCTATAACTTGTGGTTTTAACAGCTCCTTTTGGTTTGTTTAGAGTTGTCTGGCTTTGAGCTGATGGATGGAATGTTCCAAGGACAGTTAGTTTTGAGAACGCGGTGTTTGGAGTGCGAGTGCTACTCTGAGCGAAGAGAGAATTTCCAGGATATCAGCGTACCTGTTCAAGAAAAAGACCCAAAGGAAGAGGGCTCTGAGAGTGAGTAATTAAATAGTTTTCTTTACTGACATAGTAACAAGTGAGAAATGATTCCATTTAGGGTCAGTAAATGCAATGCAGGATTTTGTAGTGAAGCAACATGTGATTTTAGTTCTGCACTTGAGTGGGGTGTGAGGGAAGACTCGGGAAAGGGTTGAAGTTGAATAGTTCCTCTGCCTCCCACAAAGTTTTTATTTTAAATGGCTTCTCCAGCCATGAATTGTACAGTGCTCTTGTCGCATGACACTAAGTACTGTATCCAGTTCTGGTTACCAGGACACAAGGGAGACATTTAAGTGCTAGAGTCAGTACAGAGAAGAGCCATGAGGCTGACCCCTAGAGTTAAAGGACTGAACTATGAGGAAAGACTGGAGTGACTTTATAGTTTCTTGCCCTTTTCTTCCAGTTTCTCCAGAACCAAAGATGGAGATAAAAACACTGAAGTGGGCAATATCGCAGTTCGCTTCAGTGGAACGAATAGTCGGTGAAGACAAATATTTCTGTGAAAACTGTCACCATTACACAGAAGCTGAACGCAGCCTGTTGTTTGACAAGATGCCAGAGGTTGTGACCATCCACTTGAAGTGCTTTGCAGCATGTAGCTCAGAGTAAGTATGAAAATTAATGTTACTGGAACTGCAAAAAACTGAAGTAAGGTAGAATAAATTTACTGGAGAAACAAAATTTCATGGCAAAGTTTACGATCAAAATAATGTGTAAAATTCAGTGTAGTAGTAATCAGCATAGCTCATACTAAGAGTCAGGTTTAATTGTGTTTTTTGGGACATTTAGGGGGGCGATTTTACTTAGCTGGTCTAGACAGTGTGTGTGTACTATAACCTGTTCGTCTGATATTCAACATTGTACCAATTAACTAACATGAGCCCTGATTTATTTGTTTTTTAAATCTACCTGCCTTTCCTTGCCCCATGCCTGAAATATTTTACCCTCTTAGTTTTTTCCTGTCTGCACTGAAAAGCTGAGGGAGAGTAACTCCCCATTCTCGCATATCTTAGGGTTTTTTTGAGTATGATTGACTGAAATAAAAGTGTTCCCCTGTCCACAGATGGTGTAGGGATAAGCAGGAGAGGGGGAAATGTCCATGGGTCATTAACATAAAATTGCATTGCTAGCCTGTATGGGAAGGATGTAGCACCTAGGACAAAATACAAGCTAAATGGCAAGTCACCCATGGTGGGCAGGGAACAAAACCAATTTGTGTAGTACAGTATTTTCTGCTTCCAGCAAAAGTGCCTTGCGATAAATGGTGTACAAGTCTGTGCATTATTTGAAATGCTGCAATTTACTAGGACTAGAATATGGTAATTTATCCCACACCTGTGGAACAGTGAAAGTGTTCACTAGTTGTTCATGAATGTCACTTTTAGAATGTAAACATAAACTGTATTTTTTAAACAATGTTATCGCAGTATCACTATTTCCTTGCTGCCCATGATCTCTCATGTTGATTATGAAATTTGTTTTTTTAGGTTGGAGCCCTATGGCAATCTCTCAAAAGTGAATACTCCCTTGCTGACTCCTCTTAAGCTTTCACTGGAAGAATGGAGCACAAGAGAGGCTAATGACTGCTATGAACTGTTTGCTGTAGTCATGCACAATGGGGTGAGTATTAGTAGTGGTCACTACACAGCCTATGTAAAAATGACAGATTTTGGCAGCCAGGAGGAGGTGCACAAAGAAGAATCTGCATTGAACTGTGCATATGGTATGAAACAGGAACCACTCAGTGAGGAAGAGGCAAAATGTTCTGTTTGCCCACAAGAATATGACGACGGAGAGATATCCGTTAAACTGAAGGGAAACTTCCAAACGGCAGCAACTGGTAAAACTACAAAGAAGAATGCAGAAAGTGTTGGGCTCCTTGGTGGACAAAAAAGTATATCCAGGTTTGATTTGCATGTCTCCAAGAACAAGAATGACTCTGAAAAACCTGGAATTGGATTAAAAGAAAATGTGAAATCAGACGGTGCTAACTTAAGAGAAAAACATATTTGTTCCATTAAAGACCAAAGTTGTTGCAACAGCCAACATGGAGCGTCTGTAACTGGGAGGAACGTTCCAGAAAACCAGGTTCCTCAAAGCTGCTGTAGTCTGCAGGAGTATGAAGGGAAATGGATGCTGTTTGATGATGCTGAGGTGAAGCTTACAGATGAACAGGATTTTCTCAGCTCACTTTCTCCATCGACCTCTTGCACATCAACCCCGTACCTGTTGTTTTACAAGAAAATGGCAAACCCATAAAACGTGCACCTTAAGAGATTGGCATAAGTAACTTCACCATGGGATGTTTTCTTTCACTGCTTGTTGTATATTTAATAGAGAGCATTGTTTTTAAAACATGAAACCTTGTGTGATTTGCTAGTATAAGCTGCATGAACCATCAATCAAGCACTACCAAAACCGCCTGATAAAGCAAGCCTCCAAGTTTGTTTAGATATGAAGCAGATTATAGGCTCTAAATTTAAAAGCAGCTTTTTTTGTAAATAATAGTGGGTGCAAAATTTACATTCCTTGTCTCCCTATAGCAGGGACTAGATTTTAAAACTGTCTTTCTCCATCCCATTATTGTTGGATGTTTAAACTTTCAAGGCTGATAGAATCACCATAGCTGAGACCTGTAAAAACACCTTATTACATTTATCCATAGTGCCCCACAGCTAACAGTACAATCTAAAGAATATGATCAGCTGCATTTTAGAAGGTTGCAATGTAGCAGATACTGAGTAAAACTTACTGCTACTGCAACAGAGTTTGACCCAAACCCCCCTCTATTTTCCTTCCCAATATATTGACACCATTCCTTTTACAATTTCTCCTACAGGCCCTTACTGATTCTGGGACGTAATCCCCAGGTATCTCGTAGCGCTGCCCTCCAGTGGTCAGTCATAATTTGTGCACTTAGACTGAATACCACAGCAGGTTTCACAGCTAAGCCTGAGCCTGTTATCAGGTACCAGTTACTACCTGGCATTTGTCATTGGGAACACTGATTATTCCCCCCACCCCTGCTGCTATGTTGGTTGAGCTTAAGACCAGAAAATAAACCTGGGACTTTCTTGGACTGCATATGCAGGGTGGAAATTCGACCTAAGTTGTTGGATGACTAAAATGTGACCTTTTAACTAAACCCACTAGATGTGTGTCTTGGCACCTCTTGCTGAGTCACTTCCTTTATAAAACTACACATCGACTCAATGAAGAGTTTCTAATGACATTTACTTTTGTATTTTGCTCTCGCTTCAGATGCCCTGTAACAGATTATTCATTTATAATTTCTTTTCTATATGTCATGCAGATGGTGATATAAATAGACACTTCATGCCCTGAAAGGGATTTTTTTTTTGATTCAAGGTTATTTCAGAAATGCTTCTACAAGTTTGACTACCAGACAAAATGTCCAAGAAATCTGGAATATAGTCACAGGTTTCCTTTTTTTTAAGTGGTGTATTATAGACACTAGTAATGTAAATATTAAACATTAAAGTAATTTTGTATAAAGTTTAATTGTATAACTTTTACTATGTAGTTTCTAAGATAATCTAGGAAACCAATCCTATAAATTCACCCCTCTAATTTGTAAATGCAATTATCTCAAAGTTGTACATAAAAGACCAGTGAGGTATAATTTTAATAACCTTTATTTGAATTGAAACTCTTGTATAGCACTAACTTATGTATGTATATTACCTGCCTTGGGTCATGTTTATTTTTCAGAAGGTACATCCTCCGCACAATGCTAGACTTGAGCTAGGCCTGATCACTGTTCTAATGTGGACGTCAACTACCCATAGAGCAGCCCTACTCCCACAGAGTATAAAGGGGCTACGTGGATGTTGGATCAGCAGCTGGTTTTGACTAAAAACAAATAAGCCATTACCATATAAATCTGGTGCATTTCCACTTTTTATTTAATTTCCAGCATTGTCATTTTTTCTTTCAGCAGTTCAGTCTTTTTTCTGTGAATTATAGGATTTCAATAGGGGAGAAATGCAGTGCGTTGATGCCCGTGTTGTCATGCCAAGTTTTTGACTGGGTACAGGTTGTAGTCTGCATTGGCAGGTAGCGGTTTACCTCATTTCTGATTTGAAGCGGGCCCAGGATGCTGCCTATTGTAGCACAAGGAGCTGACTATAACATTAATCTGCATGCAGTAGGAGTGAGTTCAAGCTCTTTGTATTTCTTTTTCCAATTTTACTGTAAGTTGGGAAATTAATTCCTTTTAATAAAACAGAACCGTGAATCCACACCCTCTGTGCTATATATATCTATATTTTGTTAAAAATAATCCATTTACATCTTTTTCCTCTCAATGACTCCTTGCAAATCACCCTTCGATACCTCACCTAATTGAGCTCAGATGGTGAGTGTCAGCAGCCCGATTCTGTTTTCATTAAATGCCCATACATGCACACTTGCTGCAGGGATCACTAAAACAAGCAGGAACTCGATTTAAGTTTCCTCCTTTTACTGTTTACTACATATTAAACCAGAACTGCTGAAAAATGTTTAGCATTACCATACCTGAAGTTTAATAAGAGCTTGGTTGAAGAAGTTCTTATCTAGATCATGTTGCAAGTAGTGGTTTAATGAAATTATTAACTTAAAGCCTCAGCTGGTTGTATGGACTTAAAGAGATTAATTAAGCAGTTTCAGTAATTTAGCACTTACTACTGCAATAATGAACAGGTTGGAGTGAAATCAAGAAATATACCACATTGAAGTAATTTCAATATTTAATAGTACCTTTTTTTGAAAAATAAAAATGAAATTATCAATGCCAATCACATAACAAAACTGTTCAAAGGGATCTTGTGCGAATTTCTGATATAAATAGTACATCAGCTAATAGTAAATAACATTAAGAACTTTTAATACATAATGGTAGATAAATAGTAGTAAGCATGACCAATTAGTGAATCTTAACAGTTGTAAATGCTAGTGACAACACTAACAAAAGCACAATACTGAGACATCGTGCAAGCAAATGTAACCTTGAGAGTGTGCTGGAATAATCACTAGTACCATGACCGTTGCCATTTATCCTCAACCTCTTCACATCTTTTAAAGAAATGTAGTGTATCTAAAATTTCTATGCCTGGGGTTGTATCAAAATTTGAGGTATGAATTTTTGTTTCTTTTACATACTTGTAATTTCCATATTTGCTATTTGATGATGAAATGGATAGATTTTTTTACCCCCTTTGTCACATACAAGCATAGATAAGTGTTTAGTCCACTTTTTCAGATGTCCACTTTGCGAAGGCTCAATCTGCTGAAAGAATCTCTGTAAACACAACATGTACGAATTAACCACACAACCGGTTTGCATTTTCTGTGTTTCTCATTTATGCTAATAATAATGGAAAACGGAGGTTTTTTCCTTTCCTAAAGGGTGTGATTCATGCTGGATTACATCTCTACAGAACCTTGTCCAAGTGACATGTTTTTGGCAGGCTATTCAATGATGCATCACAGCCAAGACCAAACCTGTTCTCAAACCAGAATCTACACATGCACAATTCCAGCTTGACTGGGAACCCTGGCTGATTTTGTATCGCTCTTGTGAGCTGAGCTAATAACTTGGTGAGTTTGAGAATTGAACCTGGACCCTTCCTGATGTGTGTGGCTTAATAGTTCATTAGGTGGTAGATTTATCTACTGATCTGATTTGATAGTACCATGTGAACAGTTTTTTTTTCAAATCTGCACCCATGCATATAGAGACAACTGTATGACAAGATCAACTGACTTGTCTTCAGTTATAATACAATCCTAGGTGAAATCTACTGTAGAATAATGTGATGCTTTTGACTAGAGCATAAAGTTAGCTATAAATTAATTAACATATATATAATAAACTCTTCTATGCTACCAGTAATAAGTTTTACACTAAGTTTATGGGAGGAGTGGAACAATTAACAAATTTCAATAATGACATATTTAGTGTTCTTTCATGAGGATTTCTGGGACAGAAATTAACAATGCAATTTGATCAACAATCTCCAAACAAATTTCAATCTCAGCTTTATGAACGAAAGCAACCTCATCACTGTTGATATATTAATTAAAACTTACCTATGGCAGCTGATCGGTAGAACTGGTTTGTAAAGCTGGGGAATCTTCCTGTTTATCAAAGGCTGAAGAGCTTCTTTGAGGCGATGATAGTTCCGTTCGAGCTCGCGTTGATATTCCTTCTGGTCAGGACCTATCAAACTTTTGTTCTTCCGCAGGGCATCCTCACATCTTAATTAAACAAGCTGTAATCAGTAAACTCCAACGCCCCATCTTTCCTGGCTAGTGAACAGGAAATAATATCTAGCTACTCGGCATTGTCACTAGGCTTAATCATTTAGCCTTGGCAGCAAATTGAAAAATAAAATCATACTTGAGCCAATATGTTTTTATATTGTTCAACACACTTGTATGATGCTCCTAATTCTTCTCATTGTTCCCACCTCTACCATCATTAGTGACCGACCTGTAAGTAGCACTACAGCCAATTCTTATACAGTTGAAAATGTTTTCTGCGGGCAACCCAAGTTTGGAAGGACAAAATTTGTAAGTGTACTGTGCTGGGATTTTTCCACATTCAGGTGGATCTTGCACAAAGATTTCAGACAATCACCATTACACTTCACTGAAATCCTTGTGGCATGCATTCTATTCCCCTTGTTTTTATCTCCGTCCTGTTTTTCCTTTAAAGTTCTTTGTGTCATGCACTGCTCCTCCAACCAAGATGGCACCTGCTCTTGATCCAACTGCAAAATGTACATGAGAGCAGCCAAAGGTGACTCTCCCACTACTTTATCCTTTCCCTCCCTGTGGGGAAGAATGTTCTTATCCCCAACAGCATGGTTGATTTAGAGAATGTGTACGCCAAACTGCACCCTACCACTCCATGTGTAGATTAGGACAACATGCAGCAGAAAATGTATAATTCAAGCATTCAGCTTCGCTTAGTCAAACAACCTTGAGCAAATCTCCACTCCAATGGGATGAAAGTAGAATCATAGAAAGTTACAGCACAGAAGGAGGCCATTTCGGCCCATCGTGTCCTCACGGGCAAGTCTCCATTTGTAAATGTCTGAGGCAGTTTCTAGAGGACAAGAGACCACAAGCTGCCCATAATTTGGTACTAAATGGATGGTCTTATTCAGAAAGGTATCTAATGTTGGAAATGTAGGGAGGTGGGTGGAATTGGCATGGCAGGGCAAGGCAAATTGACTACAGAAAGGTGGGAGTAATGGGGGGGGGGGGGTACAGTAGCCATCATTTCTTAATACTACTTGTAAAACTACCCTCAATTCATGTAATTTCACAAAATCAGATGCTGATTTGAACACCGTACGGTGTTCAGTCTGGATTTAATCAGCCCTGTACTGAGCAACAGCAATGTGACAGATGCTCAGATTAATCAAAGAATGATTATGTGGAAGTGATGCAATGGGACTATTAGGCACTTCAATAATATTTACATCTGTACAATAAAATTACTCCTACATATCTGACTACAGTAGCTGTAATATACACCATTGTGAATAATGCACATAACACATATTCCTATGTGTATAAGTAAACAGTGCACTGCTGTCTCTGCAAAACATGTATATTAGTTCAGTCAGTTTATATTGCACTCCTGTAATACAAATGAGGTTATGTGCACATCTAGGGGCAGGGAACACCATCTCCTGAGATTTTATTCCAGAATCGTATGGGCAAAGTAGCCCTGGTAGCAAAGCTAAGTGGATATTTTGTTACAATCATGGGTGGCTGAGAGCTCAGTCCCAACTGAACATGGACATTTGCAATGTTGCCAGTGTCTGAATTTGTTGTGCAGTGTAAATGGGAACAAATAGCAAAGGCAATCGTACCACAGTGTGGAAAACAGTATAAAATCATACCTTTTGGTGAAGTCTTTGAAGCATAGGCGTAACTTGTTGTGGTGCCGGAACAGTTTGGGATCATTGGGTATTTCAGACAAAAACACTTGAGCAACTTCTAAAGGTCCCTGTGTGGAGAGGTTACATGTATGATAGAAACAGTAACTGTGATTTAACTTACATTAGTGTCAAAATAATTTACAGCAGAATGCAGGCACAATACCAAGAATTTCTCGTTTATGCTTGACCACAGATCAAGGGAAATTCATGTCTCTGGCTGACTAGTTTTCAACTCATACACAGTGACGCTAAAATAAATCCAAATGTCAGCAGTAGCGTTAATCCTAAACAATGAAAAATTGTACAAAAAAAGTCTAAACATTTAACCTGTGCTTGCTCTGTTTTCCCTTTTTTGCCTCCTATTCTGCCTTTTTACTTCAATTTTACTCTTTAACCTATTTAGCCATTTTTCTGTTCAAAACTTTTAATTGTTTAACTTTATTATTTTACAAAATCTATGTTCCTACCATCCAATTTAAAAGTGCTAACATTTTTTGAAGGATTTTCATTGATGAATAGGTACATTTTTGATGCCAAAATTGTCAGAACCTTGTCGTGGTACTTATAATTGCCATCATTGGTCCCTTTTTCCTGACCATTACACCCAGGGGACAGACATTTCTGGACGCTGGCCCCAGAGGAATTGGCCTCAATTCACAAGCAATAAAATTAAACCTAATGTACTCTCTTTACACTACAGGTTCAAATTAGTTAGACTAATTATGTAAATTAATAAAGCTGGGCTTAGTCCTGCACACTGTTTCTTTGTGCTTTAATCCCCAAGATCCAGTTAATCTGCTTTTCTAATTTTAGAATGTTTGTACCTTCAACATAATCTTGAAATGGCACAGTTTCATGGGCACCATGCCACCCTCCACTACATCACCCAAGTGGTCATTCTTCAATTTTGAGCCCAAACAGTGAGTAGGCTATTTGACTGAGGGGAATGGGAAAGAAATATCAGAGTCAAACCTGGACCACATCCTTGAATGCCCACTTTCCTGTCGATTCGCGAATAGGGAGTAGGAGTGGAAACGCTAGCTGATTTTATCGTCCGCTTGGCCTGAGGACAATGAGGCCAATTGTATGACCCTGACTGTCACCTACTGAGATCAACAAACTCACGACAGAGCAGGGATTGAACCTGGGCCCCTCCTTGTCTATATGGCTTATATGGTGGTGCATTTATTAAATGAGCTATCAGAGAATCTTGGCTTGAACTTTGAGGAATAATGTGTTACATTAGTACAGACTCCAAGAATGTTGTCACACAGCTTTCACTGCTGTTAGACTCGCTGTCAGTGATTTCAGTAATTGGCTAAATGTGCCAACACTTTTTTTCTGGTAGATTTGAATCCATACTTGATTAACTGTTGTTCCCACAGAGCCCTGCAACACCATTTGAAGCATCTTAGGATCAGCTGGCTCTTGATGCGTTGCAAAAGCCAGCTCTTGAGTTTTCTTCTGCATGTCTTCTATTGCCACTTCGATTGGTGTTAAAATGACCTGTAGATAACAAAAACAGCCTGGGTTTCATCATGTCTCAGTTTCAACCATACCCAGTTATAATTCTCAATACAATTAAATCATTGTATTAAATCACCGCCTGTCATTTTCGTAAGATTAATCTCTACGTGGGGTGCAACAGAGTGGATTACCGTCTGGTTTTATAGCTCAATAATCAGGCTGTGTATTTACCAACTAAGCCATCACACTAGCACTGCTTTGAATTTCCCCCTAACCCCACCCACTCAGATCCTAATCTCAGCTGTGAAATCCCAGAGAAGGAGCAGTGGGACCTGCTCTCATACATCAGCCATTGGTAGAGCCTGGGAGCTAGACACCCACTTACAAACTCTTGGCTGCAATTGGTGCATGATCTGTGAAGAAAAAGATTACCCTCAATAAAAAGGAACAATCACACATCTGACAAAATGAGCACCTATGTAAAAATTAGATATAGATTCCTATGTTGTTAAGAGGAAAAAGCAAATTCAAATATTGAACTTATAAGTGGAACACCAGACTCTTATATAAATGGATTTCAATGGTGAATCAGTGAGTCCAACCATATAAAAGTATTAAGGGTGCTCCCTTGATCAAATACATATCTCAGGATCCATGCAAGAATAAAATTATGAAAATGGGCATGTTGCAATGTATTATCTTACATAATTTCTACTGACTGGTGGAGGGAGTTCTACAATGTTACAACTGAAAATGGATTGGAAATCAGAACATGGTAACGTTCCTGTGAGCAACATTTATAGCAAAATAAGATCTAGAACTTTCTATTTTCTGTTCACCTTTGAACTCCATCAATTTTCAAGAATTTTATCAAAATGTAACAGTTTATGGTGAAACACTGATTATTTCCTCACCTCTTCTTTCTGGGTAACATTGATCCTGGTTTTAATGTAGGGGAATGCATGCGACACCGTCAGGATTGTCTTGCGTTTGAACTGTTCATGAAGATCACCATGAGCTCGGCCATCTAGTGTGAATGGTGTGCAATACATGAAACGTCTCAGGTTATAGTTTTTGTCAAAATAAGTAATCCTGTCCTTCATTTCGTAGGTGTCAAAATATGGTTCCACATAAGTTATCTGAATGTAGGCCTGTAAAAATAATTTTTAAAACAGCTGAATGTCACGCACAACTCCCATGACAAGTTATTTCACTTAAACCACTTTACGGATTATGGATGGACTTCATGGATTTCCTCATTATCTGTATCCTTACTCTTCCTGGTTAACATTGTGAGGAATTCTGGAAAGTCCATGGTGCCAATTCCAGCAGTATCCATCTCATGCTCATGTCCTGCTTCAGTGGGGTTCTGCTCTAGTGATCACATCACTGTGCCCAGTTTCTTGGTTGAAATGGTCCCATCACCATTCTTATCAAACTGCGAGAACACTTCCCTGAATCCAGCAATCTGCTTGCTATTTCCTGCTGCTTCTTCCTCGCTTTCCCTAGCTCCCGATACAGGTTACTGGAATGTCACTGCATTTGTGGGATGTGGCACCACAGTTCCACTGTTGTGTGTAACCACTGGAGTCTGGAGTAAAATGTATGCAAGTACATTGGAAAATTATGAAAACTAAGGTATTCCGCCTTCAAAGTTTAGTCTTCATTTTGCACTATACACTCAGGAGTGCTATTCGTGAGGTGCTAGAATCGATGCCAATGACAGAAACCTGCCTGTGATTGTCACAATACAATAGTGACGTCAGCCAGGGTACCACAACTGGCTTCAACACCCGGGCTAGGAAGGTGAAAACAATCAGTCCTGCTCGAAAGTGTGTGTCAGTGGATGTTCGGTGAGAATCAGGCTCAGCTATAATCCCTTTCATGGTCAAATAGTCTGGCAGTACTCATTGGCTAGACTCACACATGAAGAATGACCACTTGAGGTACAGGACTTGTGTAACTAAACCCCAACAAGAGTCAGCATGTTCAGGAGAGGAGGGGAGAAAAGGAGACGATTTGAGAGAGACAAGTACTCCACACAGCTGTTACTGTAAAATATTACCTTATTAGGATCCAGTTTGCATTTGTCCACTGGATTGGAATCTTTGATAACTTCTACAACATCCTCACCAAAACGTTCACCATAAAATGCCTAATCCAAAAGAAAATACATTCATTAAATATTAAACATTGATGAGTGGGTTTGCAGTACTCTATTTCAAAATGCATGAAAACTCATATGTCTGTGGCAAAATCCATTTTAAAAGTGTCGACATATTCTTGCAGTGCCAGTTATGACTGTAGCTGGCACTGTGAAGGGGGTTTCCAATGTAATTAAGTGCTCCGCTGGTGAACTAATGTTACAAGGACAGCCTAACTCTATTTTATAGTGAGTACATTTGGTTTAAAAAAATAATTTTGAATCTGCTCACAGGCAATGGCCACTGGGTGTTATTGTAAAGCAAATTCTGGATGTCCCTTTGTACTGGATCACCATGTTGTTTTGAGGCAAGCCATTTTTCAAAATTTGTTTAAACTTTTTTTAAATATTTCATCAACTTTAATTATGATTTGTGGCTTTCTTCCAAGCCTTTCTCTCACCTCTTTACTATTCTAAACAAATAGCAGGACCCCACTTTGCACGTTAAATTTAGATATCTTGCTCCCGACAGCCTTCCGATCCTCCCAACCCAGCAAAGTCCTGCTGGATTAATACGTCTGGCTATCAGGCTGTTGATTTCCCTGCCTCCATTAATCTCCGGCCAGATGTTGGTCTCTGATGCCCTGTGGTCTGCTCTGGGACGTTTTCCACACACATCATGCTTGTTGTCGACCCAGAACTTTGTAACCACCAGTCTACCACCTCCACCACCCCGGCACACCACCAGGAAAACTCAGAGCTCCCACCAAAATGCCAAGCCCTGTTCTTAAGAAAACTTGGAATTCCCTCCTGGTTTTTCATTGTTGTGCTCTGGCCCCTGCTGCTTTCGCTCGGTGGTTTGTTCAGTTAACTGATTCCTCGCCTATAATATTAAGCTGTTTTATTTAGAGCTCCCAAAGAATTCAAAAGAGCTGCCTGCACAGGCCTATCTTCTTCCGGAACCCCTCCACCTGTCCTCGCCATCCCTCTCTATCCCCGCCCCCCACCCCACCCCACCCCCTCTATCTGTACTTGCCATGCTGATGTCATGGGTCCCACCAGTGCAGCTGCTTCCTCTGGGCTGCAACCCCACTCTGTCATCCTCAGTGGCCTTCAGTTCTCTCCAACACCCCCTCTCCTATGCTCTGCCTTCTCCCAACTCCCAGTCCGCTAGCTTTCCTTTACCTCCTCCTCCCAGCTACTAACCCATTTTACCTTCCCCTTCTCTGGCTTCTAACGCTTCTCCATGTTCTCTCCCCTGCTTCTAACCTTGTTCTACCTCAGCCTCTTGCCTATCCTGCTGTACCTTCCTGCTTTCCCCACCCCGCCTGACCTTTCCACTCTAGCATCTTCTGGCCACCACTGTCACACTCCTGTATGCCCCAATCCAATTATCTCCCAACCTTCTAACCATGTTTGACCCGGAGACTTCACCTGTTTTCGATTCCCCACATGTTTAGTGCCGAGATTTTTTTTTAAAACGACAACCTGTTGACATGCTATTGAACAGGATTTTTTGGAAACAGAAGATTAATAAAATTATGTCATGGTTATCTCAGCTCACCTCAAGCCGATGCGAGATTTCAGCCAGTTTTGTTATGGCTGGCTCTTTGTAAACAAATTCTTGTTCATCCAGGTCACCAAACTTGGACCCATAGAAGCCAACACGGAAATAGGTACCAAACATCCTCTTTCCATCCTACAGAAGAAGGGAATTTTTATGGTTATCTTGGAGCAACCACACACTGAAGCAATGATCCTGTTTATACATTTCACATCTAAAACATGAAATGAGAAAAGTCCATTCAGCCCATCAATTCCACTCCCTCCACAGCCTATGTATATTCTACCCCACTCATTCAAACTTAAGGGAAAGCTCTGCCTAAATATTCTTTGATTCCCAAAAGCAACCAATATAAATGCCACCCCGATATCATTCACCCTCACCTCCTTATACAAGTTCCTTTCATGTTCAACATTTTATTTACCTATTATATTTTAACCTCAATGACCTATTACAGCATAGAACTATCTCCCTTTATTTTAAGGTGTTTTCTTCCCTCCATCCTAGCCGGCAGGGGAGGGGGCGGGCTGAGCTGTCTCTGCCAATTTCTCGAGGTAGCTTTTGTAAAGCATGTGGGCCAAGATCATAAGGAAGCATGGAATGAAAAATGCCCAATCTGTCAAGACCGCAACTTCCACAGATCATTTACAAAACAAATTACAATACATTTTACATCTACCAAAAAGTTCAGCAGAATTTCTTCCCGACTCCTCCTCTCCCAAGCAGTGGGCCCTCCCTCTCGCTGGGAACTACTCGGCCTCAACTTAGCACCTCTCTGTGAGACCATGGTGGCACAATAGAGGCTGGAAACCACATTTTCAATCTGCCATCCCATGATGCAGTGCTTTGTTGGCATCAATATCTTGCACTTCCATGCTTTCCTACACAAACTACTTCAAATCAAGGACTAATTAGGTAGAATAGTGTGAATTCTTACTGCTAAAACATTGTGTTTTACATTTTAAATGTAGTGACCTATTGTTACAAATCAAATTTATTCCTTTCAATACCAAATTAACACTGTTGCTTATGCAGTATTTAGGCAAATAAAATTCATATTATACTTTTACATATTTTCCCTCTGCTCTTGTGAAGGCTCTGACCCAATGCTGGGGTTTAGTTCTAGGCACTATCCAGTACCTTGCCTCTAAGTGGCCATTCTTTACATGTAGATTTAGAGAGTGTCTGTAAGATATTTGACTGTGCGATCATCACAGCTGATCCCAATCCTGTCCTTACCCAATGAATACACATGCACATTGTCTGGACACATCCTCTCTGGATTGGGAGTGCTGATGCCACTTTTGGTGTCCCAGTTGCTGCCTTGGTTGAGATAAACTCACTCAATACAGATTACAGATTGGATCTAGGACCTTCCTTGTCTGACTTAGATCCACACTGAGAAATCTGTTCAGCAACTGAGACGCAAGTTAGCTTACATATTAATCTCCTCCAAGAAAGCTCACAAACCTTAATTTTGTGGTATTTATAAGGTATAAGTTATCAAAGATTAAAATCATTACAATTTTTTTTGTTTATTCATGGCTCAACAATGGGGGTATCCAGAGACAACTGCAATAAGGACAGATGTCTCAAGAATTTGATCCTGATGCTTGCTGGGAGCACAGAAAGACTTGAATAGATTGTGTTGGATACCAATGTGCAAGTCTCAGATTTCCCATGTGCTAATAATGTATGCTCCAGCAACTCTGAAAGTAATACTGGATGAGGTATGTCATTCCTCTCTATATAACATACATCAGCAATACATAACAAGTATCCACTTTAAAACCAAAATACAATTTACAGCAAGCTTTGGGTGGGTTTAAAATTTAAAAAAATCAATTAACTGGTACAAATCAATCCACACCAACATATGTGTTGAGAACGAGAAGTACACACACTGTTAATCATTAATCAGCAGCAAACAAAACACCTTTAGAATGTTAATAAATGTTAGAGAATTAGGACATCACTTGCATGTAATGCATTTTGGGGTAGAATGAGAATTAAAATGCATGTATTGCAATCATGGATTTTTTCTTGTTAATATATTTTGTAAATTTTTATGGTGGCTCTCATTTTTATGTGTATGCATAGCAAGCTTAAAGAGGACAAAAAGTCTATGAAGAGTACTTTCTGTCCAAAGTACTCCCCCATCTCTGGAAAAAAAATGCAGCTTTTAAAATGTAATGAATCTCTCGGTCACGTGTCCCTAAATGGCTCCATTTATTTAAATGGGAGGTGCTATTTTGGGCATACTTGGGACCACCCTGCAGCTGCCTGACACCAGGAAAAGCTCTGTACTCTCTGCGTAACCCATTTTTTCCCAGAAAGACACTAGGGTGTACTTTCCCTAGACCTTTCTCCCTTTTATCACTAGCACAAATCAGTATTGATACTCACCAAGGTTATAAAATACAGCAGTTTGTGCTCCAAGAAAACAAGAGGAGCTGTCGTCAACAGTGCAACACTTGTGCCATTGAGGAGACAAGTTGGCAGCCTATTGCCTACCTCTGCCATTGCACTCTTTGGCAGCTCTTAAGAGCCACAAGATAATGACATGGTAACAGTACTCCCTGTTCAATTTTCCCTTTGCCTGCAGAGAGATACAGCAGTTTTCATCAAATGCCTCCTTTTTTGGTATGGCTTGATTTGATAATACTGCAGAGTGGGGAAATCGAATTTGTGCCTTCACATTCTGTAATGCTACATTTGCATTGCCGCAAATGAATATGCTTTGGTGTGTTTTGCTGTATGTAACTCAACCATATTGAACTACTGCCTATGTGTTTGCAACATATAGAAAATCTACAAGCAGATCACAGACTCGGCAGGTAACAGTGGAAAAAGCAACACAAGGAACAACCACAAACCAACACAGGACCAAATACTAAACTTAACAGCTAATTAATAACTTTAAGACAGTAGAAATTGCAACATGCAGGACATCAGACAGAGGTGATTTAACAAAAAAAATTGTGCAACATTCACTCCCTATTTCTACTTATAATTAGCACTGCATTAAGCACAAATGTCTACAATTTGTTTTTCCACATAAATGTGTTTGAAAGACCTGCTTTTATATAAATCCTTATGCATGGCTTTGTTAAGGTTAAGTCATGTCTAACTAATCTATTTTTTTGATGAGGTCACTAATAAGGTAGATAAGTGAGCGTCTATGGATGTTGTCTATAAGGACTTACAGAAGGCATTCAATAAGGTTGCACACAAGAGACTATTAGAAAAAATGAGAACGCACACAATTGGAGGTAGTCTTTTGACGTGGGTTGGAAATTGGTTGGGAGATAAGAGAAAGAGAGTAGGAATAAAGGGTATGTACTCTGATTGGTGAAATGTGACAAGTGGTGTTCCCCAGGGATATGTTCTGGGGCCTTAACTTTTCACCATATTTATTAATGACTTGGATGAAGGCATAGAGAGTTGTATATCCAAGTTTGCAGATGACATTAAGTTAGGAGTGACAGTAGTGTAGATGCTGCAAAGCGGCATAGACAGATCAAGTGAGTGGGAAAAATTATGGCAAATAGAGTTTAATGTGGGCAAGTGTGAGATCATCCACTCTGGATCCAAAAAAAGATAAATCAGAGTATCTTCTGAATGGTGAGAAACTAGGACCTATAAAGGAACATAGAGATTTGGGAATCCAACCACAAATTATTAAAAGCAATCAAAAAGGCTAATGGAATGTTGGCCTATATCACAAAGGGGCTACTATACAAAGGGAAGGAAGTTATGCTTCAGTTGTATATAGCCTTGGTCAGACCCCATCTGGAGTACTATGTTTAGTTTTGGGCACCACATCTCAGGATATATTGGCCTTGGAGTGGATGCAGCGGAGATTCACCAGGATGATACCGGGGCTTAGAGGGTTAAATTATGAAGACAGGTTGCATAAACTTAGCTTGTATTCCCTTGAGTATAGAAGATTGAGGGGTGATCTGATCAAGGTCTTTAAAACGTTAAAAGGATTTGATAGGGTAGATATGGAGAATCTATTTTCTCTGATGATGGAATCAAGAACAAGGGGACATAATCTTAAAATTAGAGCTAGGCCATTCAAGAGTAAAACCAAGAAGCACTTCTTCACACAAAAGGTAGTGGAAATCGGGAATACTCCCCCAAAAAGCCAAGGATGCTAGGACAATTAGAGCTTTCAGACCGAGATAGATTTTTGTTAGTTAAGGGTTTCAATGGAGCAAAGACGGATAAATAGGGTCAGAGTGCAGATTAGCCACGATCTAATTGAATGGCGGAGCAGGCTCGAGAGGCTGAATGGCCTAATCCCGTTCCTAATGTTCCTTATCATATCTCTCAGAAATGTCACAAAGTATTACTTTGAAGTGCAATCACTGTTGTTATGTAGGCAAACACAGCAGCCATTTTGCACAAATGTCCCAGAAACACCAATGAGATGAATGATCAGTGAATCTGTTTTTGGTGGTTTCAGTTGAGAGGAATCGTGGCGGGGTTAGGACCATGCAACTGCACGGGGCTCCAAGTCAATCAGCGGCCCCGAGTGGATCCAGTGAAAGGACACCTACTCAATGGTAATAGCTGATCCTTGACCATTTTGTCAGCTATTTTTATATTACCTCGTGCAAACATGCCTTTCCATGATCGTACGTGTGCGTATTTGGCACCAGATTAAGTAGGTAGTATTTAGTATCATTGTCCAGTAAAATGTAGGTCCCCAAACCGAACTCTTGCACAGGGCTCTCGCAAGGCAAATGCCCCACCTGGGAGGAATTTTGGCAGGGCAATGGAAGAACTTCCTGCTTCTCTTTTAAGAATGCCATGGGATCTTTGATCCCAAACAACACTGCCCATGTAATTCATAATTTGAGTGCAGTTTCACAATGATTATGCTGCTTTGGAGAGTCATGGTTCACTCATTATCTAAGCAAAATGTGGCAAATTCAGGATATCTACAAAGTGGTTTAGGCTTTGCAAAACACGCATCATAAATCCAGCGAAATCACCTGTTTGAGTTTGAGCATCAGCTGTGAAACCATCTCGAGAGGTAGTCTCGCACCTTTTAAGCCTCACACAGGACATTAAAAATTTTACCAGCACTGTAACTCTGGTTAGCAGAGTATTGTTTGTGCAGTTAAGTACTTATTTGCAGGGCTCCACTTCTGCCTAATTTGAAAGCAGTACAAAGCAAGCTTGCACTATTCAAAGTAATGATGCAGAGATGCCGGTGTTGGACTGGGGTGGACAAAAATGAGAAGTCGCACAACACCAGGTTATAGTCCAACAGTTTTATTTGAAATCACGAGCTTTCGGAGCGCTGCTCCTTCATCAGGTAATGTAAAATAGAGAGGACGTGGCAGAGAATGCTGTCCAGGGGTGGGGGTAAAATTAACAGTAACTTTGTAGAAAAAGAAAAGTTGAAATAAGAGCTTATGGGAGTGAATGTTGCAAAATTATTAAAAATATTTAGTCACACAAGACAACCACCTTGATCCCAACACAATGAATGTTGGTACTTGGGATGCATGATAAAAGCAAGCACCCAGAGAAGAAAATAAAAAGTCACGTGAATGGCAGCAAATTTAATTTCTTTCCCCCCCATCAAGGAATGCTCAATGACTGCATCGGGTATCGCAATAGATCAACAAAGTGGAAAACTTACCACAATAGGACAGTAATAAAAGCGGGAGGAAGGGGTCAGCACCAGGGCGAGAGAGAGAGAGAGAGAGAGAGGAGAAAACATAAATTACTTTAATCAGGGCAGGGATCTTTGAAACAAAAAAAAGCAACAAATTCCAGCAATAAAAGTAAATTAAAAAAGACAGCAGCTATCAAACCCACTCAAACATCACAGCACAGCACAACATGCAGTATCTGGTATAAGAGAGATAGCATACACAGCACACCACAAGATAGATGATCGAGAAAGGACAGGAAGCTAACACAAATCACAATTGGAAAAGCAAACAGGCTTAGGAGGCACTTTACCATGCAATGTTGCAATGTGTGACTTGTGAATAATGGACACAAATAATTGCATTGAGAAAAAAATGTTTAAATCAAAACTAGTAAAATAAAGAAAAACCTTACTGCCAGCAGCAGTGAGAGGCAAATACATGTCTGTGAAACAAAAAAATAAATAAAAGCTAGTGATAATGGAAGTGACTCATTCACAGGACTCGTCATTAGTGAGAAAATGTCTATTTAACATGCACCGTCTGTGAGATCTGTTCATCCGAAAGCATTTCACATGACCTCAGCAGAAAAATACACAATTCTGAGGTCAAAAGAAATGACTTCATAGCCAGACAACAACAGAACACCCACAGCCAGCACACACGGGCAAAGCATTCGCACGAGTCTTAGAAAAAACATTAGTGCTCCAACACCAACTGAAGTAACACCTACCTCCCAGCCAGTACTCTGTGTAACAGAAAGTAGAGTCATGTCAAGTCAGTCACACAACAAACAAGATCATGTAAAGTTGGGATCACATGTGCAAAAAGAAAAGTATGCATGTACAATTTTAAACATAGGTTTTTAGATATTTTTTCCAATGATGTGCTCAATTCTTACAACAAAATTGAATTAAAGTCAACTCTTTTTAAAAAAAAACTTACCTAAAATTAAATATTCACAATGTTTTAAAAAAAAAAACTTTTGCAATTAAAATTAAGTGAAGTTTGTGAAGTTAATTACCTGATGGACTATTTTGCTGAATGCATCTTGGAGTTTACCATGAATAGTCGCCAGTTTTTTTGCATCACGATTAGCCTCATGGATTGGAATTAGAACCTTGTAAACTTCATTAACTGCCTCATACATTCCAGCCTGTTATTTGAAAGTCCAAAATACTTAATATAGCAAGAGAAAATCAGCATTTTTTACGATCCAATTTTAATAGGGGGTTTAAAAAAATTACCCTCAAGGCAAAGATTCCTGCTGTGTTATGGTTCCACAGGCACCAACAACCCTCTGGTAACTTACCCAACCTGAGACACTGAATGTCAACAGCATATTTCACCATGAAGCCAGTCCTTTCCTGGCCCAACATCCTCACATGCAATTCAACAGTGGGCTCATGGTTAGTGATTAGGAGCACGTACCTAGGTTGATTTTTATCCTCCTTAGCCTAAAGTTAATTGTTGACTGGCTGCAATCAGCTAATTCGGTACTTGAGATGGATAGGGAGTGTTCTGTCACATTTCTAATATCTTTTTGCAGGAATCTAGCAGTCTCTTTAAATACTTCCTCAAGTTGCAGACATTATTATGGTCCAGTATGCAAAAGACATTATTCCTAAGAAGCATTTCTTGATGTCTATCTATTTAGATGTCATCCTATTCAATTTGGTCAGTGTGAAACCTTGATCAGATACGGAAAGAGAGGCTGAGAGAGATCTTTGAACTCGATTGCAAGTGGTAGTTGCATTTGTGCGGGCAAACCTAATTTTGATTCCTGTGAATGGATGACCACCTAATGTAGTTACCAGAGATAACTGTTAACTGTTCAATAAATCAACTTAGCATTACTGTCTGATAATGTTTATTCTTCTGTCTTCCCAAAGTTGGAGGCCACATGGCAGCTCATGACATATCCAGTACGCTAGAGTACAGTGAAAAGGGTTCTCCGTTTGATTCCTGGACATGGTACATTTACCCAGATTTTGAGCAAGAATAGGTACACTCTGGGTTGTAAAAAGTGAGTGTTCACCTACAGAGATGGTCTGTGACACTGAACTCAAAGAATATATCTCGTGTAAAAACCTGAAAATGTAAACAGTATTGACCAGGAATCGAATTTGGGATCTCCCTGCTCTGTATAGGCCAACAGCTTACCAGGTGAGCATTTACCCACCGATACGTTAGGGAAAACATAAATAGGACTACTCCGCCATTGATCATGTTGGTCTCTATGCAAACGGCTTTATGAACCAGCTGCCAGGAGGCACGACAAAATGATCCCTGGAATGATCTTGCTCAGTATTTGTTTGGCACTGCACCTAAATGATACAAAAGCAATGAAGAGCTCAACAGAGTGCAAGAGGTGAGGGGAAATTGAACCCTGCGTCTCTCCACTTTGTAGTACAGCACGTTGCTGCTCGAACATTCTACCTAACACACGGGCATCTTTTTAAAATTGCAAGGTAATAGTTACCTAAATCAAATTTCACTAATAGGACCCAATGGTGTATCTGATGTTCCAATGCTTAAGCTAGTTTCCTTGGGCTACCAGAGACTCAATTCTGCCAGCAACATCAGTGCTCGGAATTGGAAGGTCAGGAAGCAGATCAAGGAAACTGATATTACCCATTTTTCCTAACTGGATACAACAGATCGTGGACTGGATTTGTCACTGGTGCTGGACAAGTGCACTCCAATGTCCTGGCTGAAACACATTGCAAGTGGATAAATGGAAAAAAAAACACACAAATTATCTTCAGTAACACATTAGAAGGTAAGAAAATGTGGAATGAGAAAAGACCATTCTGCTCATTAAGCCCACTCCTTTGGCAGACCATGTACAATTTACCCAACTATGGACTCTACCTCACTCCTTTAATCTCATGAGGGGGACTCTATTAATATGCAAAAGGTTGTCAAGCAAAACCCCCAGTATATTCATTCATTCATTTCCACAGCTCCAGCATTTAACTTGGCCTGCTGCCCTTCACAGATACCATTCTGCCCACCCACGGCAGCAGCACAAGAAAGCAGGAAAACTGAAATAATACTTACCATTGAAAACAGATCTGCAGCTTGCTCCAGCAATCCCACAAGACCAGCTTCTGTAAAATACTTCCCAGAGCAGATTCCTTCCTCATCCGGTGAAAGAACATCATCAGAAACCGCAGACTCCTCCAAAACATTGAAAGAAATGTTCTAGAAGGAAACAAAGAAAGGTATACAGGCTATGGACAACCTACGTGAACAGAAATCTTCTAATTATTAGGGGAGCCAAGGCAGCTTGTCTTTGATCAATCAAAGTCTCCACAAGTACAGAACACTCAGAGGAATAAATAAAGTTAAAAGCAGCTTGACTATATTTCTGTCAAGGGTCACAAATGCAATCAACGCAGATCTATCAACTCTGTCTCGTTCAGTGGGAATCTCCCGTCCGCCCATCTGTATCACAATCACTTGTCTCTATTATACTGGCAAATCCTGGCTTAATGGTTTCCTGGCTTCAAGGTTTTCCTTTACTTTATCTTGCTGGAGAGACACTGTGGATGTGGGGCTATCCCTGCAACTACAGCAGTAGTGAAAGACCTTTATCAAAAATCAAGGATCAGTACTTTTAATAGAAGGATGACAGGATAGCCTGCCTCTAGTGTTATATTTGTTTATTGCTATAGCGGCACTCACAGATGTGAAAATGGGCAAGAGAAATAAATGATGCAGCAAGAAGGACAGAGAGTGAGAGGGAAAGAGAGGAAGAATAAAATAGAGACACAAATATATCACAAACATATGCCACATTTATACTGCATTGAAAGATGCAATATTTGCTCTATTTTCACAGCAAAGCAAACAGGAACCATGTTATCAATGTCTGGTCACATCACTCTGACGTTCACCTGGCAGCGATCCAACACCAGTAGTTAAAAGCCCTGATCACAAGCATCCCACCACAAGTGTGATTATTTATTACATTTCTTGGGGTAGTTTCCGCTAGTTTTGCGCCCAGATTCCAGCGGAATCATCTGAACCAGTGCAAAAAATTGGGGAATTTTAAACGTAAGTGAGTTACGTCCAAAACCACTTACTTTTGGGTTTTCTACAATCTTTTACGCTGGTTTAAGATTCAATTCACCCGATCATGCCCCGCCCACAAAACTGGCCACGCCCCCAGGTCAATGTTGCGATTTTCTGCCGATTCCACTGATTCGGGAAGACTCTTCAAATTGCGCTTATTTTCTTAGGTGTACAGGCACATTTTAAAAGTATTTGCATATCAAAAAATATTTAATTTACTAAGAAACTGACTACTGTACACCAATAAAAGGTTCAGTATAATTATTTTTAATTCATTTTCAGTGATTTTAAATCAGGTTTTTCACAGGTGGAGGACTGGACACTTAATAAAAATGTTTTTATTTTTGTGATAAACTTATTTTCAGCTGTATTAATAAAACTGCACCAGGTTACCACTCTTAAATATATCAATGAATATTTTTTAATGGAATGTAAAAAAATAAATGATTACACTCTATTACGCTGCCCGCTTGCACTGGTTCATGGAAGATTTTATGTTTGTGATTATGCAGATGCATTTTAGCAGAAACTTCATCTGTAACCTAACCAGCGCAATTTCGGGCACAGTTTCCCTATTGTGCCAAAAGTGCAATACTTTTTGAATCATGCAGAATTAGGAAAACATGAAGGGAAAACGTCTAAGCAATATTGCAAATAAAGAAAGTAAGTTGCTAAGAAGAAGCATTAAAGACTTATTCAAACTTGAAACTGGCAAGTGTGGTTGGGACCAGGATTGCAAATCACTGGTTTTAGGCTAGAAAAGGATTTAGACATTGGGCTAACCTCATAACCGCAACCTTCCAGGCAGAAGGAATAGAGAGCTGCAATCAGTGTGCTAGTCTATAATAGTCAGGGCCAGCACGGGTGAGTCCAAGATCCTCCTAGAGAGATATAGAGACTTGTATGGAATGTAACTTTCAGGGCTCTGAACAGAAGGGAACAACTGTTTGGGGTAGGAAAGTGAACCTCACACTTGCGGAAGAATAAAAATCAGAAGAAATGGGCAACCAATGACACATTAAGGAGAAGAGACAGGTGCAGCTGGGACGGTGCTTGGGGAAGCGCTCACTCTCTGCCCCCCTGCGGCAGTGAAATAAGGAAAGAAATACAGAAGCGTCTGAGAAGCCCAGCAACCCCAAGCCCAGTCCCAGAGCAGATCCAGGGAGCAAGCCAGAATTCACACAATCTGCCCCCTCCTTCTGATCGATTATTCAAAAGAGAGAACATACACGAATACAGTGAGTCAGAGATGGACAAAGGAGTACATAATACTCTCCAATTGACCCACTTTCCATATTCAACCTTCAATGTCATTCCAGAGACCAATGGGACCATCAGATGCATCAATACAATGGCTTGGGTACAATAAAGATATATATTATGAACCTGACCTCCTGTGGGGTCATCACCTTAAATAACTGGAGAGAGGGAGAGGTCCAGATGCTGTGCAAGTTGGAGCCAACCCCACCACACCCTCTCCAACACTGACCCAGAATCTCAGACCATGCAACTGTGGTGGCGTGATAGGCTATGAACCAAATAACCCACCCCCAATCCTCATCTGAAATGATATAATTAAGAGCAGCTACCCATGTCTCTCTTAAGACGAGCTCATCAGGTCCACAGAATTCAATATAAAATAGAGCTGTGTGAAACCAACCAAGTTAGAGGTGTGAAGTCAACCTATCCTCCTTTAAGCAATCCAAACAAGAAAGTCTGTGTACTATTTAGTGACGGAAAACAGCTGACTCGATAATTTTGTTAATCAGCAAAATGTGAATGGTGGTGCAGCAGGCCACCAATGTTTTTACAATTTTATTCAAAGTTTATTGTGGGGGAGGGGAGGCGGATGGGGCAGGGCGTCACATCAGCTTTTATACAGCAGCAGAAGACCATTCTTCCCGAGGCGAGATCATCTGTTCCAGGTGATTTCTGTACAAGAGACGCAGCTTCCCGCATAACCATGTTTATAAATTTCATTTGGCGACACCTCACGTATGTGGCTTACTCATGACGGAAAAGCTCACACCTGGAATTTGCCCATTGTTGCAAACAATGTCTTGCTCAAGGACATTTAGTTCCTGATTTCAACCATGGTAATGCAGGCAATTGTCAAGTAGAGGCCAGGCACTTCCCTACACTAAAGGGAAAACAAAACAACAGGGTGAATAAACTGCTGTCTATTTATTATATATATACACTTGTGCTGTTGATGCTGGGATTGGCTCTCCTACCGGCACTCACTAAACAGCAAGAGGAAAGTGAACGATGCAGAATCCCACCTCTGGGGACAGCAGCCTACAACGGAGCAAGCTTTAAATGGAGGTCCGGGTACAGATGACGTAGAATATCTACTGAGGGCCAGAGGTGAGTGGAGGCCCGCTCCTACTTTTGTTTTGGAAAATAAACTAACCTGGCTGTGGTTCTACTTCCTAACCAAGGGTGTTACCTTCAGGGCTTTTCCGAAATTGGGTATAAAACTGATTTTTCTCTGTTTGGCCTAGATTCCCAGCATCACATCACCATATAGGTGGCTATCCTAATCAGAAGGGGATGTTTGCATGCAGAAGATTACATAGAATTTACAGTACAGAAACAGGCCATTCGGCCCAACCGGTCTATGCCGGTGTTGATGCTCCACACAAGCCTCCTCCCACCCTATCAGCATATCCTTCTCTTCCTTTCTCGGGATGGGGCTTCACTTTGCATCAGGCCATGCTAATATCTACCCTGGGAATGCTCGATACCGAAAATGAGAGGAAAAAGGAAAATTGTTCCATTTCTCCACTCAATTTGATGAGTATAAAATATATAGACAAAAAGAAAGAATAATCCGAGTGTAACTCGCACTCCCCTACCTGAAAGGTTACACAACCTACTGGAAGATACTTGCGATCTTCCAACATACTTAAGTACTCTGCTACTAATGCTGCTGAATGCACCAGGCACTGTGCTGCTTCAGCACGATTGCTCCTTTCTGAGTGTTTTCCAGCCATGTTTTGGAGCCATGTTAGCCGCAGATCTGGCGATGTCTGGTATCCTTTAGCGATTCTTCCAGGAGTAAAATGAAAAACAAAATTATCGATCACTGATAAACATCCAGCCTAAAATTAAGTCATTGCAGGCATACCATTTTTCCTTTCCTTCTTCTCCCCCACCCCCATCTCCAAATTTTCTTCTTTCCTTTCCTGAAGGTGTAGATTCATCTCAGTATGGCTCAACAGGTGTTATCCACTCTTTGGTATTTAACTTCATGTTTGAGCCTAGATAGCGAGCAATGGTAGACTATTCAACCACGGAGGGCATCACAATCACTTCCAATCTGGTCCTCACTTGATGTCCACAGATATGCAACTGCCACCAGGGGTCAGCTGGCAGCAATCAGCAATGCTGGCTGACTCTTTAACCCAGGGCTGCTCAGGCCAATCATAGCATCTCAGTGGCTGCCCTTACTGAGATCAGAGCAGGGATTGAACCTGGTTGTGCGACTCAATAGTATGCTAGATGTTACATTAAGTTATAGTGTACAGGGGCTCTCCAGCCTGGTGGTTAGATTAAATTATTTTGCCTATTATTGAAATCAGGCTACTGAGCCTGTGTTTGTTTCCCAGCAGATCAGTTCTTTTGTCATTTTAAAATAGGTAAATGCTTACCTACATCTAGTCCCATATTTCTAATCCGATACTCTGTTTAATTTTTTTTATTGGATACAACACATCATTATCCATTACACTCTACACAAGGTAGCATATATAGTGAAGAATGATAGCAAGTGACCATAACTGCACGATAACCCTGATACTTGGTTTAGGTTGGAGGTGGAGTGCATTAGCACATACTGCTACGTTTGCCCAGAGTCAATGTCTGGTAGGTTTTGGCCATAGCATGTGAACAGCCATACTCGGGTAAGGTGAAGTATATCCTTCTTGCATAATGTTTCATTGCTCTCACCACCACTGATGACATACCAGTACTTCATCCAAGTGTTATACAGCTCAAAATGATCTGTCCTGACACAGTCCAAGTTTTTGTAACTGTACTGACAGATGTTTTTCAAGCTTCAAATGGAACATTCTCACACACCCTATTAGGTTTCACTGAAATTCTTGATTAAATAAAATTTCTACATTGTAGAAGCACCAACTTGGAGGAGACTAGTTTCTTCTGCTCTGCTGAGATGCCAATCTCAGATATATTGTGGTGAGAGGCACAGAAAACTAGGCAGGCACTTTTCCACCGGGTAAAAAAGAGGCCACTCCCATGCACATCCCAGTCACTAGCTTCACTGTTGGAGGCTCGGTAACAGGTTTTTCTCCCCCTCTCCAACAGCTGCAAGCTTGGTTACATTAGCAGAGAAAAAAAAGGAAAACGTCAGAGTTTAAGACATACCAGAGATTGAAACCTCATCAATCTCAGGCAAGATGTGGTAGTGGGGGGCGGAATGTACCAGCCTGGGTTCCTGCTCCAGATTCTTAGCCAGTGATTTCTGCTCTAAAGTACACGTGTGTGGATATTGGGTGAGGTCAGAATGACGCTACGCGATTCACAATTAAATTGCCTGTCGACACTCATGGTCCATACCCGGTCACTTGCGCGAGATACCAAAGGAGTGCTAGCACCTGTTGAACTGCACCTCTGTATGAATCAGAGCCTTGAGGAAAGCAGGGATGAGAGGATGAGATTGGAGGAAATATAGAAAGTATCCCACATTGTCCATTTGAGAGCTGATGAACATCTGCAAGATGTACCTGTACATCAGATCAATAAGCATCTCTGGATCTTCTTGGTGTTCTTTCATTTTCACAGTGTCTGACAGGATCATGTGGAGATTGAAAACCAGATCCTGGACCTATAACAGAGTAATAATGAACAGCATTAAAAGTGACAAATCCACCCATCCCCAAAGAATACCCAAACAGGGTTAATAGAACCATTTTTAGAAATTATTCAAAAGTAAGTCCAAATGGGACAAAGAGAACACACAGAAAATGACCATTTCAACCAAAAACTTGTCAAGTGCAAAGCTGACTCAAAGATTTGTTTTCTTTGAAAATAATATTGTACACTGAAAAACTTAACATGACTTGTCCAGTTCATCAATCACAGTTACATGTCTTTATGTTAAAGTGAGTAACATGACGAATATCTCACGTTACTAAGAGAGTGTCCTACATCTACGAAGACCAGGCTCATTCCCTACAAACAGTACAATAGCAGATAGTCAACAAATCAGCTCTAAGTGAGCCAGCCTTTCTTCAACCACAAGCTGCTTTAGGACTAGGCAGATTTTTTCCCATCCTCTATATTCTCATGTTCCTAAGGTATCTTTTGCTTCTCCTCCCTGAAGCGCAAATTCATACTGTGGTATGATTCCACTTATACTGGCAGTCCTCTGGTACTGTGAAAGCTCAACGTGGGATGGCAGAGTGTTTATAAATGTAGACAGACATTGTTGGGAAAGAAATTCAGACTCTAAGGAGAAGGATTTTATGAAATTAGGAGGCAAGGACATTGAAACCTTGTATAAACACAGAAAATGCTGGAAGTACTCAGCAGGTCAGGCAGCATCTGTGGAGAGAGAAACAGAGTTAATGTTTCAGGTCGATGACCTTACGTCAGAACTGGAAAAAGTTAGAGATGTAACAGGTTTTAAGCAAGTACAGAGGCAGAGAAAGGGGATGGGGAGGAAAGAACAAAAGGGAAGGTGTGTGATAGGGTTGGAGGCAGGAGAGATTAAATGACAAAAGGGATGATGGTGCAAGACAAAAGGGGGTGGTAAAGGGACAATTACAGAAACAAAAGATGGGTTTAGAGGAGATGTAAATGGGAATATCAGAATCATCACCAACAGCTATAAATAGGTGTTATCCTTGGCTCAATTGAGCACATAATCCAAGCTGACACTCCAGTGCAGCACTGAGGGAGTGTTGCACTGTTGAAGGTGCCATCTTTCGGATAAGACGTTCAATTGAGGCCCCATCTGCCCTCTCAGGTGGATGTAAAAGATCCGATGGCCCTATTCAAAGAAGATCAGGGAGTTCTCCAGTTGTCCTGGCCAACATTTATCCCTCAACCAACATCATTAAAAATAGATTATCTGGTCATGTATCTCATTGCTGTTTGTAGGACCTTGCTTGTGTAAATTGGCTGCCCCGTTTCCCACATTACAATAGTGACTATGCTTCAAAAGTACTTCATTGGCTGTAAAGCACTTTGTGATGTCCTGAAGGCGCTAGATAAATATACATACCTGGTCAGGAAAGGTTGTTTCTCTCAGTTCCAAGTCTTCTTCAGCATATGTCAAAATTGTCTTTAAAGAACGTCTGAGGAATTCTTCATTAAAATTCTGGGATGTTCCAACCAGCGAGGAAAGGGACATGGTTACTTGCATCTTCACCCTTGCAAAATTCTGTAAGCAATAAAAACACTGTAATTACCTCAACATTTGAATGCCACAGTTTTTAAAGAACAAAAGATAAGAAATACATCATCTAAAGAGGAAAAACAAGGTTCAAACAGTAGTGGAAATACTTACATTGCCAATCTCAAAATTTTGCCTCATGAGGAGGTAGAGTGAGGCACTGGCATGTGCTCGGATTGTGCCAATACTACTGCTGCAGTGTCGCAGAAGCCTCAGGCACAGATCAGCACACTGTTCTGTTTCTTCTTCAAAAAGGAGTTCAGGAAACTGTAACAACAGGAACAAATTAAATTAATCCATTTTCCTTTAAAAAAAAAATTTTTTGCCTTCCGATCTTGAAGGCGATGATTCATACTTTCCCAATGTCCACATGTATGCACTTTCCAGTAGGAGTCACTGGATAATGATCACAAGCAAGGACCTTGGCTGTTACACATCAATTGAGCCATCAGAGAGTATTTTACCTTTTAAAAAAGTTTCTTGACGAGGTAGTTAATTGTAAAAAAAAAGTACAAGCACATTTAAAACATGGATAGACGGTCACAAAAATTGTTTACAACTTAACAAAGATGATACAGGAAACTCTTTATTAACCGGCACCCAAATATCCGGAAATCTCTCTTAACCGGCAAAATTCTTGAGTAGGTAACCGGGGTTTTCCTTCATCTCTCGTTTAAAAGTAACTTAAAAAAACCCCCCCGAGGCGTTTGCCTTGTATCGGAGCGTGTAGATTGGGAGGGGAATGTGCAGCCCGGGTAGGCAGCGGACACGACAGATGGTCAGCTGGCGGTCCCCGGGGAGACGGAGCTCCGAATGTCAATGTATATGGGGTTCTCGTACGTTGGGAGATATAACTCTCCGTTATCCGGACTTTTTGATTAACCGGCACCACGCCGGTCCCGTCGGTGCCGGTTAATAAAGAGTTTCCTGTACATTATATGGATCAACATCATTCCCTCAATATAGAGAGGCTGTAGTGACCACATCTAATCTATTGGCAACATATAGAGTCATAGAGTTATCCAGCACAGAAAGAGGCCCTTCGGCCCATCATGTCCGCGCCGGTCATCAAGCCCTGTCTATTCTAATCCCATTTTCCAGCACTTGGTCCATAGCCTTGTATGCTATGGCGTTTCAAGTGCTCATCTAAATGCTTCTTGAATGTTGTGAGGGTTCCTGCCTCTACCACCCTTTCAGGCAGTGAGTTCCAGATTCCAACCACCCTCTGGGTGAAAAAGTTTTTCCTCAAATCCCCTCTAAACCTCCTGCCCCTTACCTTGAAACTATGCCCCCTGGTTATTGACCCTTCTATTAAGGGGAAAAGTTCCTTTCTATCTACCCTATCTATGCCCCTCATAATTTTGTACACCTCAATCAGGTCCCCCCTCAGCCTTCTCTGCTCGCAGGAAAATAACCCCAGCCTGTCCAGTCTCTCTTCATAGCTGAAGCGCTCCAGCCCAGGTAACATCCTGGTGAATCTCCTCTGCACCCTCTCCAATGCAATCACATCCTTCCTATAGTGTGGCAACCAGAACTGCACACAGTATTCCAGCTGTGGCCTAAATAGCGTTTTGTACAGCTCCATCATAACCTCCCTGCTCTTATATTCTATGCCTCGGCTAACGAAGGCAAGTATCCCATATGCCTTTTTAACCACCTTATCTACCTGTCCTGCTGCCTTCAGGGATCTATGTACATGCACACCAAGGTCCCTCTGATCCTCTGTCCTTCCTAGGATCCTACCATTCATTGTGTATTCCCTTGCCTTGTTTGTCCTCCCAAAATGCATCACCTCACACTTTTCAGGGTTAAATTCCATTTGCCACTGTTCTGCCCATCTAACCAACCCGTCTATATCGTCCTGTAGCCTGAGGCTTCCCTCCTCGCTATTTACCACTCCACCAATTTTCGTGTCATCTGCGAATTTACTGATCATACCTCCTACATTCATATCTAAATCATTAATGTACACTACAAACAGCAAAGGACCCAGCACCGATCCCTGCGGTTCCTCCAACCTAAATTCAACAAGGCAACAGATTTCCCCAACCCCAAAAAGAGAAAAAGGGGTAAAAAAACTTTTGAATTCCCATCCCCTTTCTCTGATGCCTCTATTACTCCTCCACAACTAACTCAGGAAAAAGACAGGAACACAATAAAGCATGAAATGAGAAAAGATGATTCAGATCATTAAAGCTTCTCCTTCCACAGACAACGTACAATCAACCCAAGCACAGATTCCACCCCACCATTCACTCTTCTGAGGAAAGCTTTTGCAGACTTGCTGCCTACCCTGTCCCAAAGGCACATCAAGCAAAACTCCAAAATCTCTACCCAATCTATAACATACATCCTTGACCAGTTGCCTTCTTTCCCATGACATTTCCGTGGTCCCAGCAGCTCAGGAATCATCATGTGCACCACAGGTGTCGATCATCTCCAGCTGTACTTCCAAACTCTCCATCCCATTCCTAACTAGATTTTCATACTGCTCTTTTTGTTGGATTGATGTTTCCGAATTAAATCCTAACTATTTGATAACTAACCAAGGATGGTGCTGAACCCTTCAAAATAAGGTACAAGAGTGGGGAGAAAGGATTAGAAGTCCAATGGACTACACAGCATTCTACAGCATAAAGCAGCACTGGACTATATTCTTGATTACTCACTTTCACAATACCTCTAATACTGATTCCTTCAGCCTCTGGCTTTCAGCTTATGACCAACTCATTTAGGGCTGGATTTTCTAATGACCAATTATGAATAGTCAGAAAATTCTAGCCCTTATTTCTGTTGTGAATTTAACCCTCGGTAACATATCCTGTGCTGTACTATTATCAAAAAAGGGATTTTGTAAAATCAACATTGTAGTGTTGGTCTTGGGAGGCCTGGAGCATGGCAGTGATGTTTAGCTGATGACCTGAGCTGCGCCATTAAGTCCACTGCTCAGGTGCGGAAAGCGGTCTAATTTGGTCCCGAGGTCAACTGGTGGCTAATCATTGTTGGAATTTTTTCTAGGTGGCTGTTGCTTGGCTCGTTCCCTTGGAAAGGTTATCTCAAGGTCCGAAAAAGAGGAAGAAATTGCTTGGTTTCTTTCTCTTCTTGTATGCTTTTGGGGAATGGAACAATTTTTTGCACTTCTGGGACACAGCGTCAACCAGCCATTCCTGTGACCTCTCCAAGTGAACTTGTCAATTTGGTGCCAATTTACATTAAGTGTATGTATGTTTTGCTTTGGGCCCATGTCCACTAGGAACTGAGTTGCAATAGTCCAAAATTGTTTTTGCATCGGATCATTACAGACAACAGAAAGAGGATACTTTTATCCTATGACTGGATTAGATTTAATGCCAGGACTTGAATAACTTTTATTTACTTTTTTACCATTTAGGGGGAAAATTTAATTTAACTAAAATTTGAGATTATGTAGGCTATTGACAAAATTGCAGTGTGGCGAAAGGTCAAATACCAGGGAGTCAAGTTAAAAATCAGCAAGTTAAGACTTAGAAGGGAAGTCAGGGAAAGGTTTTTCACACAGAGGGTATTAGACTTGTGGCATTAGGCAAGTTACACAGCAAGGGCACTGAAGCAGACTGTATAAATGGGTTCAATAAGCAACTTAAAAAATATACAGAAATGCTTAGGTGAAAGGCCAAGCCCCATAAGGCAGGATACTACTGGGGTTAAAAAATAGTAAAAGAAGTTGAGGTAATTTAGAAAGTAGTGATTAGTTGATGCTACTCTTGGATTTTGAAAATCTAAAGATTATAGGAGGACACAAAGACTGAGCGAGGTAATAGTAGTATTGATAGAACAGAAAAATCGAGAGAAAGGTTACAAGAGAGAGCTATTGGAAGTTAGAGATAAGAAAAGGGATCATATCACAAGGTTTTTTTATATCTTGTCCAGGGATGACTATGAAGAGTTATTGAGGAGGGAAAAAATAGTATTTGCCATGAAGGAGGAAACCAAGGTTCTTGGAGGCAGCTGTAGCAATAGACATGTGGGACTTCCATTTGAGGTCAGAGGAGATTATAAAGCCTAGGATTCTGGTTGATGAAGAGTGACTAAAGTTGGAGCAATTAAAGGTAAGAGATGTTGGTTTGATTTGCTAAAAAAAATGAAGAAACTTTGACTTAGAAATTTGAGATCGCTAAAATCCTGCAGGTGACACCGTGGGCCGGAGTTACCGGCCGCTGAGACTGATGGTGCTGGCAGCACCGGGATATTCGTGCTGATTGCTAATTAACAATAGCCCAGCGCTAAACTCACTGTGCAAGGCCGATTTCGTGGCGTTAGTCCCAACAGGAGGCCTAATGTAGCGTGGCAACAAGAACAGCCTTCTCTTAAAGCAAGGTTGTCAGTTCTTAAAGGGGAACTGCCTTCTGAAATTAAAAAAATTAAAAAGCCCAGGGTCTCGCACGCAGCACTCCAGCTTTGTGGAGGGGGTCAACACTGCTAGAGAGGTCCTCTACCCACAGGGGCCAGGAGGCCCTCCAGAAAGAAGGACGTGGGACCAGATCACCGAGGTCGTCACTGCCAGCTGTGTTGCCCCCATAACCTGGTTCCAGTGCCCAAGAAGCTTCATGACCTCAGACCTGTGGTCAAGGTCAGTGAATGCATCTTCAAAAGCCGTCTCCTATCAACTGCACCATGAGCCTCACACACTTCTCAATGCACAACTCCCCTCCCACCCGCCCCCAATCAGTCGCCTACCAATAATCTGTACCAAACACAAGGCATACCTCCCATTCCAAGATTCACCTTACCCCCTTGAAGGAGATGGTGCTGGCCATTCTTGGCAGGGGCATGGCTGATTCCTTGGCTGGCTGTGGGGCTGAAAGGACACAAGATGCTGGTATCCTCATACATTATCCTCCTTCTCGCATGCACCTCTTGCTTTCCCGCCCTCCCCTCACCACAACTCCACCCTTGTGCTTTCCTCATTTCACACGCCCAAGAAATTCAGCCTGCCCAGCCAGTGGTTGACCAAGAAGAGGGAGAGGAGGGTGAAGAAGAAGAAGAAGAAATACCATCACTTGATTTCACACTCCCAGCCACCAGCTCTTCAAGATTGACCAGCAAGGCCATTTGCAGTTTCCACCACTGAAAGTCAGCAGCCTTCCACCAGCCATGCTGCAGCAACTGGGGTAGCACTGTGTGACATCAGTAGGATAGGCAAAGGCACGCACAAGACAGTCACTAAGGGAATGCATAAGGGTGATTAGTTGATTTCTTGATGTCATATTGGATGGATAGATGTATAAAGTTGGATTGGAAAGTTTGTTTTGTGGTGGCTTTTATTTCAGCATCCTGGCCAATAGGACATTGCGATGGTCAGTAACAGAGGGAAGGTAAGGTGTGGAACAAATGTTGAAAGGGGAATTGGGGTTGTGGTCACTAATACCGCAGGCGGATGATTCCATCCGGATATTCTGGCCAGAAAGGAGCTGTCTGGGTTGCATCCTTCCTTCTGCTTCCTCCTCTTCCCTCTGCGAGTGGATGCTGTAAATCTGAAATAAAAGCATAAAATGCTGGAAATACTCAGCAGGTCAGGCAACATCTCGACCTGAGATGTAAACTCTGTTTCTCTTTCCACGGATGTTGCCTGACCGGCTGAGTATTTCCACCATTTTCTGTCTTCTCAGAGGCCTGCCTTTACCATCCGACGCCTTGCAAGCATCCAGCCGCACTCCCTACAGTCTTAAAAAACTTTTAACATGTATTGCACCAAGCCACTACTTCAATAACATTTTTAAAATCCAGTTCAAAAGCTTAAATGCAAACTTACCTGAAAGATGTGTGTGTCCCTTTAAGAAGAGCTGACAGCATCTGTTAGTCTGCTGCATGCTCACTTTTCAGAGTGAGCTTAGGACCCTCCGCTAAGGTCCAAGTTCGCAGAGCGTGACGTTAAGTCGGCGTGATGTCATGCTTTCCATATTTGCATCTCCAGGGCCACTAAGGCCCTCACCAAAATGGCGGCCGCCGAGTACCGTGCCAGAGAAGGGCGTTAAGAGTGGCGGTTGGCATTTTTTTCAGGATTGCAACGGTAACTCGTGGCGGTAAGTAGCCCAATTTCTGGGCCAAAATCTTTGAATGACTGGAAGATTTTCGTTGTCTTATTGAAGGGCTTGGAAGAGGTCAAGGTCTGTTGATACAGCCCCTGCACTGAGAGAGCTGAAGGTTGTGAAAACTGAGGGTATGTAATCTGAAGGGAGTTTCACAAATGTAGAGTGGAATTATCAGCAAAGGAGTGGACTGGATTTAATTATAAGGGGAGCAGGACATTAATGTGAAGAAGGAAGAGTGAGAGGACAGAACTCCAAGAAATCCTTGAGTTAATAGAAAAAGTTAGAGGTGGATTAAGGGATATGATGAGATGTTGAAATGAGATGGGCAGATGGGGCATAATGGCTTTTTCCTATTCCTAAGAATTCCTACGTTCAGAATTATTTGAATGTAATGCCCAAGTATCAAATAAACAACCATAATGATTTGACCACTATTTGCTAAAATTGGGATTTTTTTTTAAGCACAGATATATCCTAAAATGTGTTAAAAGTCAAGTGCTTCTATGCCTGGACTGATGAGTTACATTGATTTGACTGTCAATCACAACCCAGTGTGTTCACAGAGCATTTAACTACTGTTGTTGTACCCATATAATACGAACCAGGGCCCAGCTGCATTTCACCAGAACTGCTATTCCATATGGCTTAGGGCCCTAATTCCGAGACTGCACAGCAATTAGGTGTTGCCAAACCTGGGATGCAGTGCTGTTTCCTCTCCACCTCCTGCTCTCAAATGAGAAAAAAAAGTGATACTGAATTATCTCAGCATTAGTAGAATGAAAATGTTTTATTAAAGCCAAAGAACCTATTAAAACTATTGGTCCCATGATTTTTCTTCCTTCCCGTGGGGAATGGCATGATTCCCACTTGGTAATAACCTAGAGTGGTGTAATTGAAACCAGTTCACCATGAATCGCAAGCAACAAACCAGTGTCCCATCTTTATATAGTGCAGTGTGTTGCAGCATTCTGGAGAGTAGCCCTTGAGCTACTTTCCTTGTTTGGATTGTGGTCTTCAATAAAAAGTTAATAACATTTATTTATAGTAACGTAACACCTACTTTAGATACCAAGGCTCTCTGGGTGGCGAAACAATGCTGTAGGTAAAGCGCACTCTGATTACACGCCATAGTATGAAGAAGAACCTTCAGGACCCCTCCAAGCACACTCTCTTTGGACTCTGTCACTGAAACAGTCTGAACAAGTAGAGAGTAAAGATTATAAAAACAATTTTTAAATATTTGACAAGATTCAAATAAAAATGTTTTGCAGTATTAACAGCGAGGTTATGCTATTGTTACAATTCTGTAAATCCTTTTAAAAAAAAATCAGTGCGCTCATTAATATAAAGGATGTTAATGCTGGGAATTGGAATACATCATTAAGCACTTAGACATCACCTATGGCATGGATTAGATGTAAAGCTGTCCCAACACTACCCCAATGACCACTCCCAGGAAAGGGAGAGCACAGAATAGATACAGATCTCTTTATTCTGTCCCAAAAATATATCTTAACTCCAACCCATCCCCTACGGCACTATTCTATTCCCTACAAGACATTTGTGGCCTTTCAGAGAGATTTCCATTTTTACGCCAGTTATGGGGTAGTTTTATGCCTTGCGTCTATGCACGCTAAGAAATGGATTGAGATTGTCCCAATCCCATTTCACACAGGACCCTTTCAGCTGACAGAGAAAGACTTTCAACTTAGGCTAAATTTGAACATGGATCTCAAATGTGAAGGCACAGTAGTCTAGATTTTCCTATCAGTGTTACGTCAACCCAATTATATTAAATCTTGGTCAGTGTGTTAATTCATAGAGACAGATGTTTGAAAAGGTGCCAAAGAATAAATATGGTAGCATGCCTACAATAGAACATTTCTAACTCTTCCATGGATACTTCTCCATGTCCACAGTTTTTCTAGCAACTATTTTTTGTTCTCTTACCTGAACAACTATTTCCAAAGTGTCCAAAATAATAAGGTTTGCCTCCGTTGCGAGGTTACCATCAATCAGTGCCTCATGTTCCAACTCAGCCCTTGATCTGCCACATACAAATATACTGTAAGAAATGGTTCAGATTCTTGCTTGTGTATAAATGTTATGATCTGATTCACAATTTACTGTTAAAGATGGCAGACTAGTTTAATCTATAAGAGTATCAAGTTGTGCATTTTCACTTTAGTCTGTGCGTGCTAGAAATTTATAAAGCAAAATTAATTTTTGAAAGTAATATATTTTATTTTGTTTTGCCTTCAATTTTCTTCCCTGTGCTTCTGTAGGCATTCACTTGTTCTGTGGTATAGTGCCACATACAGATAAACTCCAGTGGCTCACTAAATGTCTGGGCCTAGACAGTGAGTGTGGGCAGGCTATTCCATCATGGGGGAAAGCAACAAAGCCAAGCCCATTCACAATCATTTTGTCTCTCTGTACATCTGCAAAACTCACTGGGGAAACAAATTTGAAATGAGAACCCTGGTTAATTTTCACCTCTTTAGTTTAGGGTGTGGAGTCAAAAATAAGTTCCTACTGCTTCCTTGATTAAGATCAGCTAACTAACTCAGGAATTAAACCTGGGAACTTGCTGATCTATATAGCTCAGTTCCACACAATGCAGTGGACTTACACACTGAGCCACCAGGAGAGCTGAAAAGTATGCATTTTAACTTATACAGTAAAGCACAGGTTCTGCCCAAAGTCACTTCAAAATGGGGAGAAAAAAAGATATAATCTGCAGACTAGGAAACAAAATGACATTTTCTATAATGGAAGGTGCTCTATTCCTGAAACACAGTCAATACATATACTTTCTACAATGCCTTCATTAATCAAATTACACAGTAGTTGCATCTTTCGTATGACATCACCTTTGTTGCAATATGACAAATATATTGTTCAATACTTAGCTTCCTTTTGTGCCAAACAGTTCTATTCTCTTCAATTCTTATTCACTACCAAGAAAAAGTGGTAACAGAAAATCTCAAAGCACAACAGACAGACTTCGCCTTTATACTGGTCCCACATCAGGGGAGGCTCTTCGAGTATTTATCCTACACTTTGCTTCTGGAAAAGTCATTCTTCTGGGATGTTTCTGAATGATGCATTGATAAAAACATCTCCTGCGCCATCGCAGTCTTTTCCAGCATTTCTAAAGTGGAACTCCCACAGTGAAGGATAGAGAAGGGGAAGAGGAGAGAGAAGGGGAAGGAGGCGAGGAGAGAAGGGGAAGGAGGAGAGGAGAGAAGGAGGAGAGAAGAGAAGGGGAAGGAGGAGAGAAGGGGAAGAGGAGAAGAGAAGGGGAAGGAGGAGAGAAGAGAAGGGCAAGGAGGAAAGAAAAGAGAAGATAAATTAATACAGAAAGAGAGAAAGGGAGTAGACAAAGAGGAGTAGAGAAGGGAAAGAGGAGAGGGGGACAGAGGGAAGAGATGGTGAAGGTTAGAGTTGAGAGGGATCACCTATCAGATGAAAACTTTTTTTGTTCTACCCTGTCCAGGAATACAAGAGAAATGTTAGAAAACCTCCTTGGGTGGTTGGACTTCATAGAGAATCAAGAGTTGTTATTGTTGGCACAAAAGAGGAAACCAAGGGTGAAAAATTGAGTCACGCCCCCTTTGGGGCGCTAACTTCGCCGGGTCGCTACTATTAGCGCCCCGGAAAAATTAGCACCCCCGCAACGGAAATTGAGTGGTAGCGCCCCAAGAGGGAAGCGGGGCGCTACTGGAAGCTCCCCGCCTCCCTCTTGGGGCGCTGTGAGGGAATATCGCGGCGCTACGTGCCGCGGTATTGCAGGCCTTCCTCCCCTTCTTAAAGGGGAGGGGCCTTGCGCAGCTGGGCCCCCGGGGATTGGAGTGCCAGCAAAAGAGCCTGGCACCCAAGAGAAGTGCCGGGCTCACGGAGCGCAGCCGGCATTCCGCAGGGTGGCGGGTAAGGAGGCCGGGGACGGGAGCGGAGGCAGGTGCTGGCAGGCGGCCAGCAACATAAATGGCTGCCCGGCACCTCGCCTTTAAATAACGCCGCCCTGGCAGCAGGTGGGCCCCCCTGACCCCGTCGGACATAGTGTCCAACGGTAAGTCAGGGGGCGCTACCGAAGATCGCAGCCGGGGCGCTGTGCATGGCAATGATGTCATCGCTGGTGGCTCAGCACCACAGGGTGCTAACGGTTACTGCCACTGCTAACCTCCCACTGAATTTCGCGGGAGGCATTGGCGGCGCCGCGCCCGGGAGCTAGTTGCTTTGCGCCCCGTTAAGGAGGCGCAAAGCAACCGAATTTTCCCCCCCAAGCTTTTAGGAGGCAGCTTTAGCAGTGGAGAAAATGTGGGACTTCCTCAGAGCTCAAAGGAAAAAGTGAAGCCAAGAATGTCAACAGATAAAGGGTGGAGCCAAAGAGGTGACAGTCGCTGGGTGGACTATATGTTTGAAGAGACAAAAGGCAGAAGATTTCCAATACTGCACTGAAAGTGTAAGATGCAGCAATTCAGCACTACACTGCAAAGTAAATGAAAGTCTGCCAAAAAATATAAGATGCATGATCTTTCGGGAGGGTGTCAACTAGTCCCCTACTTGAGCATCTCAGTGGAAATGAGGAGCTTCCCCATGGTCTTTGCACCCAAATACAGGAACATCGGAAGGTGCAAAGGACTAGACAAAATAAGGTAGCAGCTCGAACAGTAGGAGACAGTAATCAATAAGGAATCCTGTCCTCTGTCTGTACTGTACCAGAGAATTGAAAACAGATACCCTGCCTATCCTCAATTCTCTGGTGAGATATGCGAGGTACTATCCATTACATAAGTGCATATAGGCAAGATTACATTCATGAGGGAAAAAACTTGATAAGTCATTAATAGAAACCCCGATAACTACTGTTAAAGGCACAAAGCTAACGAGATATAATTCAAAGTCAAGTCTTGTTGGTGACTTCAAAAGGCAGCATTTATGGGTCAGCACTTATTGTGCTTGGAGTTCTCTCTCCTAAAAGAGGCAAGCAACAATCTTCAACTGGTCATAATATATACATGCTAGTTTAATTAGTGGGGATGGCATGAAAGGGGAAGATAGGGAGCAAGTACAGATGGAGGGGGGGCGGCGGGGGGGGGGGGGAAGAGAACCAGGAGGGGGAGAGGGGGAAAAAAAGGACTGCTCTAGTCACAATGTGTAGTGAAATCATAAATATGTTGTTTTTGAAAAATTTACGATGTCACTACTTACAACAGCATAGCAGTTCATCCCAGAGAGGGAGGTATAATGAGAGGAATAAAGAGATAGGTGAAAATAGACCAAAATGTGTGAGTAGAGGGAGAAAAGATGGAGCGATGGAGAGAGAGAGAAAGGGATGGAGAGAGAGAGAAAGGGATGGAGAGAGATAAGGGATGGAGAGAGAGAAAAAGGAATGGAGAGAAAGAGAAAGGGATGGAGAGAAAGAGAAAGGGACGGAGAGAGATAGAGAAAGGAATGGAGAGAGATAAAGAGATGGACAGAGAGAAGGAAAGTGTTCATTTGCAAGATCTGGCCAAGTAGCAAAGAATGTGAGAGTTTAAAGCACCACTGTCAGTTGATCACACAATCTGCTTTGCACCATCCTTAATCAAAGTTACACCGTGAATTCTCAGTCTCTTCATTGACATACTTAAGAATATTGGCATGGTGACTAAATATTAAAAATCAGAATATACTCCAAGTGAAATTGTTGGTCACATATTTTGATTATGTGCAGGAAATATCCTTATTAACTACCTAGAGAGTAACAAAATAAAAAAAATATATACCAAAATAGAATCTTGAATACATCATAAATGAAATGCATTATTTATAATAGATCAATCAGATGAAACTCTGCAGAATTAAGCATTAAGTTAAATGTCATATTTTGCATTTCATCACTCGTGCTACAATCTTTCTGTAAATGCAGTTTTAGTGCTTTATCTTCAAGCTGCATGCAGATCAGCAAACGGACCAGCGCAAGCAGAACTCCCCCAGACTTCTCAATGACCAGGCTGATATGCTGAGGAAGCATTCTGCTAACACACATTTCAAGCATTGAAATAAATGCACACAAACAGCAATTGCACTAGAGCATCCAGTAAGTGAAACTGCTCAGATGAAGATAGGCTGACTCTTCCATGGTATTCAATGACCATTTTTTTGGTTTGCTAACTGTACAGTATATCTATGAAATTAATTTTTGGGAATTATTATTTGGGCTAAACCCCAGAAAAGTGCAAACACATTAGTGGCCATGAAAGCACCAAGCCAAACCAGACTGACATAATATAGGAGAATTTTATCTCACTCTCAGTATACATTATCCCACATGCATACACTCAAACCTGTTTATAGAGCTATACATTATTGCGTGTTGCTACTTTCCAGTTAGCATCATTATGTAACATGCCAGTGCTCTATTTGAGCACTATCACCAGCTCCTCAACCACTCCTTTGCACTTGGAAGTTAAATTCTTAGCGAATGGCACTAACTTTTTGTCCAGGGCTAAATCCTACTACTATATCTTCTTTCTTTCTCTTACTTTTTAATATGAAGGCCACAGGTGAAAGGGAGTTGGGCTGGAAATACGTTATAAGTGTTGTAGTGATGAAACTGATTCCACTATTACTACAGTAATGGTGCAATATAAATGAGGTAGTGTACATTCCTTCGGAGGCACAGGACACCACCTTGATTAGTGGTTTGGTCCCTGCCTCCAGAGGCAAAGTGTTACCGGCAGCAAACATAAATGGCTGTCATTTTATTCTGGCAACAGGCAAAGTAACCTCTTAGTTTGCATGTACAGGTCAGCAATGCAAAATGGCCAAAATATTTGCATTCACCATCTTTGAATAATTGTAGTTACCCCAGTGTTGCCAAATCCAACCTCCAATATAAATGGGATGAATTCGGGACAATGGGATCTGGGTCCTACTGCAGTAAATTCCATTGCAAGTGGCTCTGCTATCAATAAGATAGCTACATTATTTTGTTCCAATGGCATGGTTATGTAAGTGTGTTGGAGTCACAACATGCTGCACCATGGAACCGTGGGAGTAGTTTGCACTTATGATCCTCCATCAGATTTGTCACTGTTGGACATGTGGAGAAGAGGTTTGTGAGCATCAGAGAGAGGACCTCTTAATGGCCATTTTTAGGGCAGTATTGGAGGTCATAAGGGAGCAGTTCTGTCCTTTTGTGTTGAGATGGGTGTTGCATAGGGAGAATGAAGAATGATTAGGAGGAAGCACTTCCAAAAGATGAAGTCTCAGAAAGATAAAGATTTTGTTCAGAACAAAATCAAAAAATTTTATTTTGCATTGTGTCGTGCCATAACGTGCACCCTGCATCATTTTTATCTCTTAATTTTCCTCTCTTCGCTTCTTGGCTTATGCTGGGGTACAATTTCAATAGTGCCAGCCACCCTTCAGTATTTCACCCAAGGGGGCATTCCTTACATGTGAATCTCGACGGAGAGCACTGGAAGACTATTTGACCATCACAGCTGAGATCTCTGCCCACATACAAATTCACTACTTGTCACTGGACAGTGATCAGGGGTGGGGATCTTGGATGTGCTCAGGCCAATTGCTGCCCCAGCTGAAATCAGTTAAAACTGAGAAATGAAATTTCCTTGGTGGAGGGCAAGCGGTCAGGGGGCAGAGGGGAGAGAAGTGATTTCATCAGTGCGCTTGTATTGAAATTGTAAGTCCATTTATAAGGAGTGGGTTTATGATTTTGTTACTCACAGTACACAGTGGAAATGTTCCCCCTGGTTGGAATGGCTCTGTACTATATCATGTAAAACATCCACCCACTGGCAAGAGCCATCACTTTTTTTTTTATATCAAGCTGGTTTGATCAAATTTATGCACATCACTAGAGCTTAAATGCAGAGGGATTTGAAAAAGGAGCTGAAACATCTTCAGATCGAAATATAGGCACAAGTTACTTTTCTTGATAAAACTGAAAAACCAACACCAACTAAAATTAGGGTTTTTAAAAGCTGAAGACCACTTCATGAAGCATTCTTTCCAACACTTAGACAAAACTTTTCATTTTTTGCATTTTAGATATACATTTTTTTTGCAGATCTCAGCACACAATAATTATTAACACACGCACACACACATACCTAGCAGATCAAACCACCACACAGAATTTAATCTCATCCCAGGTATAACCCAGGGATGAAATTACAAAGTTTTAATTTTTTCACCCATATTATGCAGAAGCAGGGATTGAAGCAGCAGCCAGTGTTACCGTACCTGACAGATTTCTGGCTTCTTTAACAAACAGCACATGTGAAGAAATAATTACAGCTGTGGGTTAGGATACAGGCAGTGAGACAGAACAAGAGCAAACCTTACACCCAAGAACGTGGCACTAGGATCGCACCTGGCAACCCAAACTGGCTCAATTGGTTAAAGCCACTACCTGTGTGGTACTGAGCCATACCAGAAGATCCCAGGTTCCGTCCACAGTCTATGCTGAGCTAATGAACGTGAGACAAGTCAGTGGCAGTAGCACTACAATTGGCCTTAACACGAGCATAAGAAACATGCAAAAAAGGACAGAAGACCAGTTGGTCCATTGAGCTTATCCCGTCCCAGCACGGTGTATCTTACATACATCATCATTCACCCCCACCACCACTCTCCCCCCACCCACACAATCCCCTCAGAGAGGCAAAAATTCCATAGGCTACAGACGCAATTAATAAAATGAGTCAGGGGTTCCAGCACATTGCTAGTCAAAAAACCCTGGTGGATTGTGAGTATGTATGAATGTCAGGTGAAGAAAGGATCAGGCTCAGTAATTTATCACTTCAGCGGTTGAATAGCCTGCTGACACAAACAGAATAGCCAAGTGGATAAGGGATGGGCGGGGTGCTGGCACTCATGGCATCACACTTTAGCATGAGTCAATGCTTTCAGGAGAGGGAAAAAATATAAAGCCTCATCACATCTCTTAGAAATATCCCAAACACTTCACATAGAATGAATTACTTTGAAATGTGTTAACTATTATGTATGCAAACATATTATGAAAGAGCTGCCTTATGCTGGAGTATGATTCCAGGTTCCTTCTGGTCCCTCACCAAGTACCCATTCTGTTCGTGAGAGTCTAGACCAGTAAGTCTGGCAAGCTGTTTAACCATGAAAGTCATCATGTCTGAGTCAGATGCTTTCCTGACCTGGCATTTATGTATGCTCACTTTACAACAGAGTTGCTTGGATAGCAATAAGGAGTGAGAACCCTGGCTATTTTCTTTAAACTTCTCCCTAGCCTAGGCCACTGAGGGTAGTTGCAGCATTCCTAGCATAAAGTTATCTCCAAAATGAAGAGTGTCAATAATATGTGTATTCATCTATGTGCTCAAAATGGGGCTTCAAGTTTCAGAGGAACCCAGGACCACGTCACCTGGCTGCACATGCTTAAGTCAACTGACCTTTTAGTCTACCAACCTCACATGAGTGGGACAGGGTCTCTTAAGAAGATAGACCAATTTCAGTGGGAAATATGATGCAGTCGGTCTTCTGGAGCACTGTGCTGGCTCCAGCCATTAAAGTGCAGGAGGCACTGCATCTGTCCAGCATCAGAACATCTATTAAGGTGGGTCTTACTGGAGGCAGTTTAGGTGTAACAATTGGATTTACTAGTGTTGTACTATGAATTCATGCTGATACTCCACTTTTACAATATATTAGATAGTTAAGATTTGCTAACAATTCAGTTTGGTGCCTTTTCTACTATGTGTACAGTATTAACCTCCTAATACTTAACGCACTTGTCGAGTTTTTCACTGTTTTGGCGCCAGTGGGTCATATCTTTCCTCCACCTCAGATTTTCTTGGCTTCCAAACGCACTTCCAGATGGACTTCGCTCTGCACATCAAGCATAAAAGAAAAAACATTAAAATAAGCTCACAATAATTGATGCTTAAAGGGACAGCACTTACTGTTTAAAGTATTTCCCCAAAGACTATGTGGAAAAAATTATAAAAATGTCACCTCCACATAAGGATCATTTAAGTCAGTTTTTATTACCAATTTATAAACCTGATATATATATATATATATATATATATATATATATATATATATATATATATAGAGAGAGTTAAAAAACACAGAAGAAAATTAGTATAAGGGATGAAACTATGGCCTTTGCTGAAAACAGATTGTTCAAAGTCAGAAAGGTGAAAGTCGGAGAAGATGTTCAAAACCCAGTAAACAGAAACGAGGTTGGAAGGGGAGATGAGGTCGGAAGAAATTGAAGGGGAAGAAGATTTCCGGGATTGGCTTGCACCCAAATTGAGTTTCCATTCCTCGCTCTCTGAAAGGAAAAGAAGTTTTTTTTGGTTAAAGAAACCAATTAGATGGAGGATGATGTGGAACAGAGGATGGGAAGAATTACAATATAGATTGAACCAATGTTGTTGGAGAAGTTGACAGCATGCAGCAGCGCATGGTGGAGAGGGTGGATTGTATGAAATGCCGAGAGCTGCGGTTAGAGAAGCATTACATATGATGAGCATATCAGTGAAAGTTCGGCTAGAATCCATGTGAAATGAGTTGTGGCTGGAGAAAGGTGCTGAGAATGGCTGTGAAAATGGGTTCTGACAAATATATCACAAACAAGTAGGTAAAGGGAGAACAATGATGGTGAACAGGATGAATATACCTAGTTGCCCTCTGCTACGACGAACCATCTCCTGCCGAGCTCCAATGCTTCCAAGAATTGCTTCTTCAAGTTTTGCTTTCATGTCCTTCGATTTTTTGAATGTCAGACTATTCATTCGTTCAAAAGCTTTCTTGCCCTGTAATGATTTGACACAAAATAGATAGTTAAATAATTTCCCCATATTTTTTTAAACTCCCATGTGCAAATCTTGTGGCACTTTTTTTTGTCCTGCAACTGCTGATTTTTCATGAGATATAATTCCAGAAGCACCTGCATCTCTCCAGTACCTTACCCCCAAGTCGCCATTCTTCCCTTATGAGCCAGGACAGAGGGCGTTAGTAGGACATTTGACGATAGAGGGCATCACAAAAAAAGCTCAATTCTGTGCTCATCTGACAACTATACATATATGGACTTTGCAGCAGGAGGCACTGGATAGCAGTCAAAAGCAGAAATGCTGACTGATTTTTTTTACCCTCCGTCACACAGAAATACTGAAGCCCATTGTAGCACCTCTACTGCTGCCTCAGCTACTTATTTGATATGTACAAACATACATACATCTACCTATATTTTAAAATAAACTACAAAAAACAAGAAAGTTACAGTGAAATGTTTTGATATAACAGTACCTTGTACTCATAGCAGGACACACAGAGATACATCAAGTCCAACAAGCGGTTCAGTTGAAGGACGGAGAGATCCGCAAACCACTTCTGCAGAACCATGTCGTCTGCATTCTTTAAAACCCAGAGAAGACAAATCAACAAACTGCGGCTTGATTCTGCTGAGAAGGTTGTATACTGTCGCCCAGTCTAAAACAAATCAAAGAAAAGCCTCTGTTACTCGGACTCTAACTTTATGCTGTAGAGGAACTACTGAAACTCTCTGTTATTGGCCAACACTTTCTTCATAGAAGATTCTTCTGTCACCTCTAGTATCCAACCTCTCTGCTCCCTATTTTGTTAAGGTCACTGCTGCTCTAAATTTTCCTTTCTGGGAGGTGTCATCTTGGCTCAGTGGGAGCGCTTTTACCTCTGAGTCGGAAGGTCATGGGTTCTAGCCCCACTCCAGCGAGTTGAGCACATAATCTTGGCTGACACTTCAGTGCAATACTGAGGGAGCGGTGCATTGTTGGAGGTGCCGTCTTTCGAATTAGATGCTAAACTAAGGTTCTATCTGCCCTCTTAAGTGGATATAAAAGATCCTTTGGCACTATTTGAAGAAAAACAGGTGAGCTCTCCCAGTGTCCTGGCTAAAATTTATCTGTCAACCAACATGACTTAAACAGATTATCTGATCATTTATCTTACTGCTGTTTGTGGTACCTTGCTCTGTGCAAATTAGCTGCTGTGTTTCCCTACATTACAACAGTAACAAAACTTCAAAAACAAGTTTAAAAAAAGTACTTAACTGGCTGTGAAGTGCTTTGGCACGTCCTGAGGTCAGGAAAGATGACATATAAATGCAAGTTATTTCTTTCTTTCTGTTGTTGCAAATGTATTGTTCTACAAATTCTTCCTTCTTCAGTGCATTAAAATCAAGACTCATTATTTCATCACCTACTCTAATTCTTTCACAGGATGTCAAAACTGTGGAACTCTTTATCTTCTTAGTCTTTCCTTCCTGATAAAATCTGAAAACTGTTAAAACTCAGCTAACCACTAATTCTTGATTAATCCCGCTTTCTCTTCTACTCTTTTAAATGGGTGATGTCCCACATTATGGGCCTGAGGCTGTCATTCAGGCTTTTTGGTAATAATAAAAAAAAAGGTTTGCGTTACCCCTGATGTCAGCAAGAAACTACTCGGCCGGGAAAGCTGCGGAACAGATGCTCCTGCGATTGCCATGGCGACGGTTTGATTGATCATGCTGCTGCTTTCGCTCTCGTAATCCTCTGATGTTACAACAGTGGGACGTCCTCGCTGATTGAGGGATTCTAGCAGGGGAGCAGGGTAGAAGGGGAAAGAATAACATCTTATATGGTACCTGAAATGTTTATCTTCAAACAAACATTCTGGAATAACTCATTTCTTGGTAATGCTGATTCAAAGGTTAATGTTTACATTTTTTGAAGCAGTCACTGTCAACTGAAGTAGTTTTATGCCCAGAAAGACCATTTGTAATGTTCTTTCTATTGTGAGTTATCTCTGGTCTACAGTCTCTCAGAGTCAGCCTCCTACAAAGGTGGGTGGTTGGTCTGAATCAGACCAATGCCTCATAGCCAGCTAAGTACAACCAGGTAAGAATTATCTGTGTGATCCAATCCTCTTCAAACCAACTCCCAATCCCGCCTATGTGTAGACCCTGCAGCCTTCTGAGTGGAACAGGGTTGAATCTTCTATTCATCTCTCACTGTAATTTTAATGTTCTAATGTTCAGCACAACTGAGTTGCCCCAGAATCAAATTTTAAATTTTTTGGTGATTTTTTTCTACCTATCAAGTTGCGGGATCTGTGGTGGGAATGGAACAATTTCCCATTTCAGATACCCCATGTCAGTATCAAATATCCCCAGGTGAGACAATGCGTGGATTAGATGTAAAGTAAAGTTTCCTTTCCTCCAACCAATAACCTTAACTTCAACCTCAGAAGAGCATCCCACACTTGACCACTGTTACATTTTTTCATTTTACATCCCAATGATCTTGGCCTCTCTATGTGAGATTGCTCATTTGTGGCCAGTTCAGGGCAGTTTGGTGTGGTGCCATTATAAATGGAATTGAGACTTTGCCTAAACAAACTTCACTTGGTAGCCTTGCGGTAAGTAGAAAGAGGAGACTTTTGTATCAGTCTGCGTTGGATCTGGATACTAGATCCAGAAGTCAAAGTACAGTCTGAGTAAATCGGTAATGAACTGTATGAGAGCCAGAGAGACTGGGAGGTAAGCAGGACAGGACATAGAGGGAGGAAATGAGCAACAAATAGAGAAATATAGGGAGTTATTTTGGTGAAAGGGTGAAAACAGGCACCAAGTGGGTGCTGTGCTAATAAGACACGTCTGTTTGCAAGTCTGGTTTTAGCCCGCAATTTTGGGGTTAATTGATGAATACCATGATTTAAACATGCCTGGAGGCACTAAAACAGACACCTGCAGGTTTAGCACTCAAGCGCTGTTTAGAAGCAATTCTCGTGGAGCAGTATATGTAGCCTCCATGCATCCACTTCCACTGAAGGTGTGCAATGCACTGGCTGACACACAACGGAACATTTCAGGATGGCTCAGGGACCGAGGGAGAGGGCGCACAGGTTCTCAGACGCGGCACTGGAGGTCCTGGTGGAGGAGGTCCAGAGGAGGAAGGATTTCTTGTACCTGCAAGGGGGGTTGGGGGGAAGGAGCCCACCTCGTCCTCCTGTCCCTCGCTCCTGCAGCAGCTGGTGCTGATCTGCCTGGCCTCATCTCCTCCTCCCATTCCTCCTCCAGATCAAGTGGGAATCCTAGCAAGATCCCCAATAACCAAGCACTCCCTTTCTCCCAGTGACTCCTATAAGGTCTCCAATAAGGTAGAGTAGCACAGCACTCATTCTCTTTAGGTGAAGTCCTCAGAGAATTTCCGGGAAAAATGTTGATAGAGTGTTGGTGAAGTCTTGACAAAGTGTCCCAGAAAGTCTCGCGATGTCACTCAAAAGTACTCTTCAAATGCAGTCTATCTGCAGCAGCAAATGAACAATGAAAGATGAGCATGGCTTTAAGTAGCGCTCGAAATCCTCAGCAACGACTTCTTTACTCCTGTTCAGCTGGTTGCTGTTAGGAGAGGTCGTTAATTGAAATGCTAGCCACCAAAATAGCTGCAGCCTCTTTAATGAGAGCTAGGAGGCAATTTAATTGTCAATCAGAGCCTTAGTGACCCTCGAAACGGCCGTTCCTAGTGCGCGCTTCAACTCCACGATGGTGTCTTGCGCTAAAGGCAGGCTAAACCGGTTGCAGCTCAAGGCCCCCACCTTGGCCACCTCAGAGGCTCTTTAGCGTCTAAAATGTATGCGGAAAATCACCCACATAGAGACTATAATGTAAATAGTGTACTTGACATAAAAAGAAAGTGAAAGACAAACAGAAAGACAGAGAGGGACAGAAAAAGAATTCCAGTAACAATTATAGAAAGAGAAAGACTTGTATTTATTTTTGTTTATGGACATCACCACAGGACATTCATGTTATACAACACTTTGTGTGTGACATGGTAAGTAACTCCTGTAATTATAAATCAATGTATCCTCCAACTCACCATGAGCATCAAATTCCTTTATAAGTAACTAATGATCAAACCGGTTTTTCACTAAAACATGATTACATTCATTACATCAGCACAAGCAGTCTATTTATTTTGTTATTATTCTTATCTATCTAATCGTAGCCAGAGAATCACCTGCAACGGCTTCTCTTCCCGCTCCCACATCATTACCTCTGGTGTCCCCCAAGGATCTAGCCTTGGCCCCCTCCTATTTCTCATCTACATGTTACCCCTTGGCGACATCATCCGAAAACACAGCATCAGTTTCCACATGTACGCTGACAACACCCAACTCTACCTCACCACCACTTCTCTCGACCCCTCCCCAGTCTCTAAATTGTCAGACTGCTTGTCCGACATCCAGTTCCGGATGAGCAGAAATTTTCTCCAACTAAATATTGGGAAGACCGAAGCCATTGTTTTCAGTCCCCGCCACAAACTCCATTCCCTAGCCACTGACTCCATCCCTCTCCCTAACATCTGTCTGAGGCTGAACCACACTGTTCGCAACCTTGGTGTCATATTTGACCCTGAAATGAGCTTCCAATCACATATCCGCAGCATAACTAAGACCACCTATTTCCACCTCCGTAACATCGCCCGTCTCTGCCCTTGCCTCAGCTCATCTGCTGCAGAAACCCTCATCCATGTCCTTGTTACCTCTAGACTTGACTATTCTAACGCACTCCTGGCTGGCCTCCCACATTCTACCCTACATAAACTTGAGGTGATCCAAAACTCTGCTGCCCGTGTCCTAACTCGCACCAAGTCCCGTTTGCCCATCACCCCTGTGCTCGCTGACCTACATTGTCTCCCAGTTAAGCAACGCCTCGATTTCAAAATTCTCATCCTTGTTTTCAAATCCTTCCATGGCTTCGCCCCTCCCTATCTCTGTAATCTCCTTCAGCCCCACAACCGCCCGAGATATCTGCGCTCCTCTAATTCTGCCCTCTTGAGTGTCCCTGATTATAATCACTCAACCATTGGTGGTCGTGTCTTCTGTTGCCTAGGCCCTAAGCTCTGGAGTTCCCTGCCTAAACCTCTCTGCCTCTGTACCTCTCTTTCCTCCTTTAAGACGCTCCTTAAAACCTACCTCTTTGACCAAGCTTTTGGTCACCTGCCCTAATTTCTTCTTATGTGGCTCGGTGTCAAATTTTTTGACTTATAATACACCAGTGACGCGCCTTGGTACGTTTTACTACGTTAAAAACGCTATATAAATACAAGTTGTTGTTATGCTGAAACTTTTAGCCAGGTTAGATGGCACCATTAGATACTGTGATGAGGGAACTAGATTCTTTCTGGACAGATGAGCTCGGATGGATTAGGGTTAGGGTTAGGGTCCCTCTCATCTATCTCTATCTTCGGATCTTACCATAGTTGCAGTTTATTTCATAACCTACTGTTTCTCTTTCATTTAATTCAGCATTTACTTGTGCCAGTATTCCAATAGATATCCTTCAGGATCACAACGTTTGCTGATTATCCTAGCACACATTTTCTTTTTTAGCAGAAGGATGAAGGGGAGAAAGAGGCTTTCATGCATGCTAAATGAAAATTGTACTCAAACTTAAATTTAAAAAAAAACCTTATTCTGAATAGTCATTTTACAATAATGCATCAAAACGAGATAAGCTTAATGGGATTTCCTGTTCCTAAAAATTCTTGTTGATGTTTTGGAAATCCATAATTTAGGCTTAGGTTTCAGAACCCAAAAAATCCACCCCACCCCACCCCCCCACCCCCCAAGTTACTCAGCTGCAGTACAGTTCCACAGGTTCTTCACTAAGTGTGCCTTGACTGCGCATGTTAGCAGGCTATTCAACTGTGGGGAAAACATTATAGCTGAGCTTGATCTTATCAATACAAGTACACAACCCAGCAAGAGCACTGAATAGTGAACTAAGTGGGAAACTAACAGCAATTTATTCCACCTTCAACTCCACTGATCATTGAAATAGTGACCAAACTCAGTTAAAGACCACCATTTTCATGAAAAAGCACCTTCTCTTTCACTCTCCATTACAAGAAAAAGATGTAATCATAGAATGGTTACAGCACAGAAGGCGGCCATTCGGCCCGTCGAACCCGTGCCGGCTCCTTGCAAGAGCACCTCAGCTATTCCCACTCCCCTGCCCTTTCCCCGTAGCCCTGCAATTTTTTTTCTTTCAGGTACTTATCCAACTCCCTTTTGAAAGCCATGATCGAGTCTGCCTCCCCCACCCTTTCAGGCAGTGCATTCCAGATCCTAACCACGCGCTGCGTAATAAAGTTTTTTCTTATGTCGCCTTTGGTTCTTTTGCCAATCACCTTAAATCTGTGTCCTCTGGTTCTCGACCCTTCTGCCAATGGGAACAGTTTCCCTCTATCTACTCTGTCCAGACCCCTCATGATTTTGAACACCTCTATCAAATCTTCTCTGCTCTAAGGAGAACAACCCCAGCTTCTCCAGTCTATCCATGTAACTGAAGTCCCTCATCCCTGGAATCATTCTCGTAAATCTTTTCTGCACCCTCTCTAAGGCCTTCACATCCTTCCTAAAGTGCGGTGCCCAGAATTGGACACAATACTCCAGTTGAGGCCAAACCAGTATCTTATATAGGTTCATCATAATTTCCACGTTTTTGTACTCTATGCCTCTATTCATGAAGCCCAGGATCCCATAAGCTTTTTTAACTGCTTTCTCAACCTGCTCTGCCACCTTCAACGATTTTTGCACATATACCCCTAGGTCTCTCTGTTCATGCACCCCTTTTAGGATTGTACCCTTTAGTTTATATTTTCTCTCCTCATTCTTTCTACCAAAATGTATAATTTCACACTTTTCTGTGTTAAATTTCATCTGCCGCGTGTCCGCCCATTCCACCAGCCTGTCTGTCCGCTTGAAGTCTATCACTATCCTCCTCACTGTTCACTATACTTACAAGTTTTGTGTCATCTACAAATTTTGAAATTGTGCCCTGTACACCCACATCCAAGTAATTAATATATATCAAGAAAAGCAGTGGTCCTCGAACCGACCCCTGAGAAAACCACTGTATACCTTCCTCCAGTCCGAAAAACAACCGTTCACCACTACTCTCTGTTTCCTGTCACTTAGCCAATTTCGTATCCATGTTGCCACTGTCCCTTTTATTCCATGGGCTTCAACTTTGCTGGCAAGCCTATTATGTGGCACTTTGTCGAACGCCTTTTGGAAATCCATGTACACCACGTCAACCGCATTGCCCTCATCAACCCTCTCCGTTACCTCACTAAAAAACTCAATCAAGTTGGTTAAACACAATTTGCTTTTAACAAATCCGTGCTAGCTTTCCTTAATTAATCCACACTTGTCCAAGTGACTGTTAATTTTGTCCCTGATTATTGTTTCTAAAAGCTTCCCCACTACCGAGGTTAAACTGACTGGCCTATAGTTGATGGGTTTATCTTTACACCCTTTTTTGAACAAGGGTGTAACATTTGCAATTCTCCAGTCCTCTGGCATCACCCCCGTTTCTAAGGAGGATTGGAAGATTATGGCCAGTACCTCGAAGGGTCATCGACCTGAAACGTTAACTCTGTTTTTCTCTCTCCACGGATGCTGCCTGACCTGCTGAGTGTTTCCAGCATTTTCTGTTGTTACTTGAGGCAACATACTATCCTGGAGTCACGTCTGCGGCTGCAGAAACGCCTGTCTTCCCCCCTAACTATCGAATCCCCTACCACTATTGCTTTCCCTATCTTCCTCCTCCCCCCCTGTACAGCTGAGCCACCCGTGGTGCCGTGGACTTGGCTCTGGCTGTACTCCCCAGAGGAACCATCACCCTCACCAGTACTCGGAACAGAATACTGGTTGGAGAGCGCGATGCACTCTGGGGACTCCTGCACTACCTGCCTGGTCCTCCTCTTCTGTCTGGCGGTCACCCATTCCCTCTCTGCCTGCGTATTCTTGAGCTGCGGGGTGACCACCTCCTGATTTAATGGTTTAAACTGAATCAGCAATTATCATTGTGTCATCAACATGTGATGTAATTTGGACAAAAATCATATACAACTTATTTAGCTTTCCCTTTCTGAAAAATATAGTTTATCAATGTTTCATAAAGACAATGTCCCTTTTAAAGCATTTTTCTGACCGCTAACACAATTTTCATTTAACTCCTAAGGAAAGGCCACTGGGTCGATGTGAGATATTTTTCCTCATTACAGTTATTTCTGGCTGCATTTTGATGATGCCAAGCATTAACCTTTAAACTACCAGCAGTTCCAGGGAAATTTCTGTCTCCTTGGGTTGACTGGCTTTGTAAATTATCAGCTGGTGCACTGAGATGTTGAAATAAACATGAATAATTACAGTAATAAAGCTATAAAATACTTATTGTAATATTGGCTCCAACCCATTAAATTAACAGAAATACAATTTTAACTAGAAATGTAAAAATGCCAACAATTCAGTTTTGCTTGCCTGCTTAACCCTAATTTCTCCCTTTTTAAATATTTTACTTATCCTTTGTCTTAAAAAGGTTTCATTTGTTGAAACCTGATTTTTAAGATCATTTTTCAGCCACCCAAAAACCCTGAAGATTAAACATGCACAAGGATTAATTAAACGTAGAAAGAGCTTTGTTAAATGAGTAAACCAGGCCACACGTGTTCGAAGGATTAAAAAAAGCTGCAGAACTCACTCATTACTCAACGCCTGTCCTTGCATGGTAATGCTCGATCTCTAATTTCTTAATCCTCTCCCAAGTCCTTGAACATGATGTCACTTCCCAATCCTGTGCCCAACCTTAGCTTCCTATTCAGCCCTGAACATCTGAGCATAGGAATAGGAGTAGGCCATTTAGCCCCTCGAGCCTGTTCCACCATTCAATGAGATCATGGCTGATCTGCGACCTAACTCCATATACCCGCCTTTACCCCATATCCCCTAATATCTTTGGATAACAAAAATCTATCAATCTCAGATTTAAAATTAACAATTGATCTAGCATTAATTGCCATTTGTAGAAGAGAATTCCAAACTTCTACCACCCTTTCTGTGTAGAAGTGTTTCCTAATTTCACTTCTGAAAGGTCTGGCTCTAATTTTTAGACCCCTAGTCCTAGACTCCCCAACCAACAGAAGGAGTTCCTCTCTATCTACCTTATCTGTTCCCCTTAATATCCTGAAAACTTCAATCAAATCACTCTTAACCTTCTAAATTCGAGGGAATACAACCCTAGTTTGTGTAATCGCTCCTCATAATTTAACCCCTGCAGTCTGGGTATCATTCTGATAAACTTGCGCTGCACTCCCTCCAAGGCCAAAATATCCTTCCTAAGGTGTGGTGCCGAGAACTGCTCACAGTACTCCAGGTGTGGTTTAACCAGGGCTTTGTATAGCTGTAGCATAACTTCTACCCCCTTGTATTCTAGTCCTCTAGATATAAAGACCAGCATTCCATTAGCCTTTTTGATTATTTTCTGTGCCTGTTCATGACATTTTAATGATCTATGTACCTGGACCCCTAAGTCTCTTTGGACCTCCACTGTTTTTAGCTTTTCACTATTTAGAAAGTACCCTGTTCTATCCTTTTTAGGTCCAAAGTGGATGACTCCCTGAGCTGAGTTTCTGACCCAATATCCCCTCCATCACAAAGACTGCCTACTTTACCTCCGTAACATCATACAACTGTGCCCCTGCCTTAACCTATCTGCCGCTGACACCTTCACCATGTCTTTGCCACCTCCATAATCGACTAGTTCCATGCTCTCCTGGCTGGCCTCCCATCCTCCACAAACTTCAGGTTATCCAAATCTCTGTGACCTGTTTCTAATCCTGCACCAAGTCCCGCTTGCCCATTACCCTTGTCCTCACTGATCTACAATGGCTCTGGCCCCCCAACATTTCAAATTTTAAATTATCATCATTGTGTTTAACTCACTCCGTTGCTATGCCCTCCCTATCTCTGTAACTTCCTCCAGCATTACAACTCCCCCAAAATCTCTGTTCCTCTGCTTCCTTCCTCTTGTGCATCCCTCCTCCCACTGTTGGTGATTATGCCTTCAGCAGCCTATGCTCCATGTTATTGAGTTCCCTCCCTAAACCTATCCGCCTCTCCCCTTCGCTCTTCTCCTTTTAAGACCCTTCTTAAAACTCACTTCTTTGACTACGCTTTTCATCACCCCGTCTATTATTTCCTTTGGCAACCCATCCATTTTTTCGATATCTATGTGAATCACCTTGGGGTATGTTTCTATTTTAAATGAACTATATAAGTGTAACTTGCTATTGTCCATACTTTGAGTGGCCACTCTCAAGGGTAACGATGGACTTCCAATTACCCACTTTCTATATTCTAACAAATCTCACTATCCTTTGCACCAAGCAGTTTCTCTACAGTTTTGAAGAAACGCAACAAAAGACTAAATTACCTGTGAAATCATATAGCTGCGGCACAGTTTCCATTATAATGCCAATCATTGGCAAGTATAACATTGCCACACGAGCTTTCACGTCTGGATCAGCATACCGGGGATCTGAGTCATGACTCGACAGCAAGTTATGAACAACGTTGACAACCTTCTTGTGTAATCCAAACAAGCTGTAAAATGTTAGATCATTGTGAAAAATCATCCAAACCACCAGCATAACGGTAATATTTTTTATCAGCTCAAGTTCTGACAAGTGTCTATTCCTACTGTGGTAAAGAATCCTGCCACCACCAGGATACCCATTAAAGAAAGAGATTCATTGGCAGGACCCAAGTTACAGAGGCAGTCTTGTCCCAGGACACATTTTTAAACTAGTCACGCCACGAAGATCCCTTGAAAAAATTGGAAGCAAAGGGACAAACGGGTAAGATTTCACTGCAAGAGCTGAAGAGGCTGATTAACAAACCAGAGCTGGTGAGAATCTCGGAGAAGTACACACCCAATTAAATTATAATTAACATCAACATCTTTTATTTTGTTTTGTCCATTTCTGCCAACTTTCATTTTTTTTTTCCATAAATGAGCATCAACGACACTTTGGTATTGTCTTGGGAGGGCTTCTGAGCCCAACAGTATGAAGGAGCTGACGTACCATCCAAAGTTAATGCTGAAGTTAAGCCCTACAACCCTCCAAGATATCTGCGCTCCTCCAATTCTGGCATCTTGAGCATCCCCAATTTTAATCGCTCCACCATTGGCGACTGTGCCTTCATCTGCGAAGGCCCTAAGCTCTGGAAATCCCTCCCTAAACCTTTCCTTGGTCACAGAAATCCCAATAAAGAAAGGCTCAATGTGGGCCGGTAACCAAAAACTTCTCAGTGTACTAGGTTTAGTGGAGACATAACTGTGCTCTTTTGCTGCACCTGGTGCACAGAGGAAAGTTTACCCCCCTCCCCCTGCCTCTAAGGAGATTTTTTTGACACATATGGCTACAGGCAATAGCAACCAGTGTGCAAACACACTATGAACATGAATCTTTTCCAACTCACCCCTCTGCCTCTGGGTCTAGAATAAGCGCTAACTCAGTGAGTACAAGTCCTGCCAGGTAGTGCTGCTGGCGGAATGGGACTGACAACTCAAACATGTTTGCAATCTTCTGGTCTTGAACAATTGTAGAAAACCCAGAGCTCTGGAGAATCAAACAGATTAGAATAAATTACAACATGCAAACAGGCCATTCAGCCCAACCAATTCATATTTATCCTTCACACAAGCAGTAGTCCTAATCCCATGTGTCTACCTTGTTCCCACATCCCTTTATTCCCCTTTCCTTGAACCATCTATTAATCTAGTCTTCAATGTTGACTTGGTAGCTGTTGCAATCACTAACTCTGGTAGTGCATTCCACAGTCTCACAACCCTATGTGTAAAGTAGTTTTTCCTTTTCTCTGTCCTCAATCTCTTCCATTTAATCTTATATCCATATCCCTTCAATCTAGACCCATTTACTAGAAACATCTTGGGGGAAAAATTCAGTTGGTTGCGCCTCCCGTTAGCGCCTTAAGAGGGCGCTAATGGGGCACAAAGCATCTAGCGCCCAGGCGCGGTGAAGTTTGCGCCGCTAGCGAAATTAACTAGACATTTTGCAGCGGCGCTAAACACTACCGCCACGATCTCCTGCGCCGGCAGATCGTGACATCAGTCGAGTGCGCAACGCCCCGGTATCGCCCCGGAGCGGATATTGAGTGGCGCCCCCTGCCTTACCGCCTGACGCTAGCAACGACAGGTTGAGGGGAGCGTTCTCCAGTCATGAAGGGAAAGGGGGAGCACTATTTAAAGGTGACCGCTTCCTGCCTTTTATTGTTGGTGCCATTTTTGAACTACGCATTCTGAGAGAGAGAAAGAGAGAGACTTCTGGAGAGATTCAACGTTGTGTGAAGGAGTTTTGGGTACTGAGCAGCACTTTGCAGGTTCATTTTGATTTGCCATTCCTTGTATCGATTTAGAAGAGACTGTGGGGGCTGCACTCTGAGCTCTTTGCCTGGTACTCTCCATTGTTCTTTCCAGCAGATTTGATGTGCAGGTCTCTCCAGGCCGAGATTCAAGGCTGCAATGAGCAGGATGTGGATGGAAAGCAAGATTAACCATCCCCTTTAAGAACTGGCCCGTGCCATTGTGTGTGTGTTCCATTGCTGACTGACATTACATGAGCTTCGCCAGCGCTCTGAGGTAGCGCCTCGCTCCTCGGCCTTTGCGCCTTAAGACAGGTGTGAAGCGCCTGATTTAGCGCTCCAATCACCTCCAGGGGCGATAAAAGTCAAGTTTGCAGTTGGTGGCGATAATTAGCGCCAGGCGCTAATCTTTGCGCCCGGCCGATAATTGCGCCCCAAATGGGGCGATACTGAATTTCTCCCCCCTTGTTTCTATCTACTCTTTCCAATCCTTTCATAATTTTAAGCACCTCTATCAAATCACCGCTGTAATGTACTCTGTTCTGAGAAAAACCCTAATGTTTTACATCTTTCTTTGTATTTGTATTTTCTCATACCAGACAGCATCCTAGTGAATCTGCGCTATTGCCTCTCTATTTCTTCAACATCCTTCCTATAGTGTGGAGCCCAAAATGGTACACACTACTCCAACTGTGGTCTTACTAAAGTTTTATATAGTTTCTCCATTACATCCTCACTTTTATATTTTTTACCTTTTGCCATAAACCACAGTATTCCACTAGCTTTTTATGGTCTTATCCACTTGAGGTACTCCTTTTAATGTTTTTTGAACCCCCAAACCCCTCTGCTCTTCCACATTACTCTACTTTACTTTTAAAGTACAATTATTACTATTATTTCATTTCCAAAATTTACTATCTCACATTTATTGACATCTTATCAATATCTCCTTGCAGCTTCCTTTGGTCCTCAGAATTATTTACTATGCCTCATATTTTAGTGTCATCTGTAAATCTGGAGCCCACTCCCTTTAGCCCTGTATCTAAATTATTAATGCACACAGTGAACTGAAATGGTCTCGCAACAGAATCCTGTGGGACACCACTACACACTTCCAACCATTCGGAGAAACTGCCCTTAAGCTCTAATTCTGTTTCCTCCCTTCTAATCAGTTTTTAATCCAATTCACTTCCCTACCTCTAATTCCACATCCCTTAATCTTATCCAATAATCTCCTGTCTGGTAGCTTGTCAAAGGCTTTCTGGAAAAAAAAGCTTCAATATCACATGCCAATGAGGAATTCTACCTGACTAGTTGCAGAAGACACAGAGGGGGATGGGGAGGATGGAGGCGTAAGGAGACTGCATGGTAAGTTCAGTGTGACATAGTGCTCATGACTGCAGACGATTCGCAGGAAGTCCAATCTCAGTGACACAAGCATACTTGGAGTCTGTAACGCATAAAGCTTTGAAGAAACCTACACAAATAGACAAACAGTAATTATGAATTTTTAAATATAAATATAAATCACTGTAAAAATTACTAAATGAACCTAAAGCGCACATATCCACAATTCAATCAAAATTAATAAACTGTTCAAGATATTATCAATGTCACTATAAATGTATTTTTCTGTTTGGGGGGACTTGGCTGTGTGCAAATTGTCGCCACATTTGCTGACAGTGACTATAGTTCAAAAAGTAATCTGTTGGTTGTGAAGCACTTTGGGATATCCTGGGAACATGAAAGAAAGATTCGCTATGAATGCAAGTTCTCTCTTTCTATTAACCTAACTAAATAATTTTAATAGCAATTTCATTATATATATTTTTTTAAACTTTGCTCATAGTAAGGATAACCTAATACAGTAATTGCGAACTGACTTGGCTGTTCCCTGTACAATTTGATTTTCTTCATCCAAGATATTTTTCATTTTCTTCTTATTTAGGCAAAGGAAGTTAGTGGGTGTGAGTAGGACATTTTCCATTTCAATACATCTAGCAGCAGGATCAAGCTCTCGCAAGTCAGATGCAGCGTGGGTTAGATGCTGTCCTGGCTGACATGAGCTAACTTAGCATAGACCAAGGAATGAATCTGGGATCTTCCTGGTCTGTATGGCTCAGCATTACACTGACTAGCAACTTTACCCTCTGGGCTACTGGGCTGTTATGAAAAATCTTTAAATAATGGGCAAAAATTGCGGTCAGCGGCGTACATCCGGAGTACGCCGCCGGCCTGCGAAATGAAAACGCACCTACCTGCTGGCGGCCCTCCTGCGTAAACTTGCTCTCTGACGCAGTGAGTAGGAGGGCAGCATAATGGCCCGCGGATCCCAGGGACGCAGCCTGTGCAGAAGCGTACCTGGGATCACATGGGCACGGTTCTCAAATCAGAAAACAGACTGTCTTTCATTCATTTAAATGACTACATTACTTCATTACTACAGCCTTTAAAATACATACAGATTTAGCTTTTATCATGGGAATCCCATTCATTACTCAAAATTCTCACTTCGAAACAACTACTGTGCACTGTGCAGAAAGTTATGAAACGTAAACGTTATTTTAAAAAAACTTGCAGCTTTAACATAGGATTGCTTCTCATTAAAGCTTTTAAGCCGTTTAATTTTTTTTAAAAAGCATTTTTTCCATTTTGGGTATCCCCTTACGCTGTGGAAACAGGCCCTGCGCCTGTTTTCACCAGCCATAAAATTTCCATACGTAATTGCTGGGCAATTGGTGGGCAATTAGCCCAACTCTGCGCCAGCAATTAGGTTTTCGGTGGCGGAGCGAATGAACTGTCAATGCATATGTTGACAGACCGCAAGTTTGGGATTTAGTTCGGGATTTCCAGCACACGCGCTAAATCCCGAACTTGCAGTGGATTTCATAGGCGGTATGACGGCGTACTCTGAGAGCACACCGTCATACCCACCGCAAAATCCGGGCCAATCTATTTTTAATATGTCACAATCTGTTTCATGTTCTTTACACCCTGAAAAGGTAGGTGGTCATTGTGTCCATTACCTGCTTCCAATAGGTTTTGGTTAGGGAAAAGACAAAACCACGATCCATCACAGAAAACAGGTCGTTGAGAAAAAATGCAAGACTGATGTTTAGTCTCTCAATCAGTTCTATATCCTAAAAATAAAGGATTCATCAGTTACACCATCAGAATTCTTCTGTAACTCTTAACTTAGTGAATAATACTTATACAGGACACATGCTGAAATACGTCCTGAAAATTTCTCATTGCTTTTGACTGAGTCCAACACTGACTGGGTTACATTTTGCCCAATGCTAGGGATCGGTCTAATGGCTAGGTTAACTGCCATGCCCTCCTTTTCTTACGGTTTTCCTAATTTTCCCTCCTTTTCTGAAGGCACTGGCTTGTATTGGGAACAGGTCCATGGCTGCCAGCCACCATCCCGTACCCTGTCCAATATGGCCACTCTTCCTGCTTCAGCCCAGACAATGAGAGGCAACATCCTGTCAAACTGTAGTGCGTAATCACAACTAAACCCAAATTGTGTTGTCACCTTATGTTCACTCAGGACTTACTGGATAACAATCAGGAGCAGAAGTTCTGGCTGTCTTTTCTCCTCCTTAACCCAGAAGCACCCCAACTGGTGCCCTGAATGAGATCAGTAAACACACCACAGACCAGGGATCAAATTTGGTTCTACCTGGTCTATACGATCATGTGTGTGAAAATTGAAATAAGAATGAATTCAGTCGTTACCTTCTGAAATCTTGTAACTATATCCCCTGCAATCATGCTAACCAGTGCAGCAATGTCATCCATGAATCTTTCTGGAAATCGAACTTTTCTCAGAATGTCAAGTTTGTCAGAAAAATATAAATGGTGCACCATGCTTTTCACCTGTTCAATCAATAACACATTAAATAAAGCATTAGTTCTAGATATATATTTAATTAAAAAAAAAGAACTTTCAGTATATTTTGGTCTCTATGAAATGAGTGCCAAGAGACCTAACGGGGAAGGTATGGAGACAGAATTAATACAAGAACTTTTGGAAATAGGAAAAGGCTATTTGGACCAAAAAGCCCATCTCTTTTTGATTATATCTCAACCCCACTTTACCTACCTTACATTACTTCTCCCAGTCGCTTCTCTCTCCAAAAAATACATCTAAATGTTTCTTGAATGCACTTGTACTGTCCACTTCCATGCCCTTCCCTGGTAACTTATTCCACAACCTTATTACTCTTTAGGGGGAAAAAATTCCATCTAATGTCCCGGTTTACTCATAAATTTGTCTCCTGGTACTTAAACCTGGAATTTAAACAATTTTCCCGGAGGCACTTTGTCAATTCCTGTCATAATCTTGCAAATGTCATTTGGGTCATCTTGAAGTCTTCTCTTTTGAAAGAAATCAAACTCAATTTCCTGAAATCTCCCTCAAAATTCAGATTCTTGATACCAATTTTTCTATGTTTGTTGATTAAGACAGATGGAGCCAATAGATGCCTCCCCAAAGGGAAATTGAAAAAACTGAGAGACAGTCATCCCATGAGCTACCCTTACACATCTTCAAAGCAGCCCCAATACTCAATTTATATTACAGCATTGCCTTCAGAGGCAGCCCTACTCAATATAAACTAGGTAGTGTACATGCTTCCGGAAACAAAGAACACCAGCTCGAAGTAGTTCTGCTCCCTGAGCTCTCAACCTATTATACTAACTAGCAGTGCAATTTTATCATTTATAGACTGAATGGGCCTCCCCCATCAACCGGGAAGGCCCTCAGTCAGAATGGTAATGGAATGGGACTTTCGGGCAACTGCAAATTCACATTAGAAACAAAGTCAATTCAGAATACAGGGATCCTATTCATATTGCGGAATCACTTCACTGTTAGTGGGGTATGAAGGTGGCTTGCGATTGGGGAAATTCTGGTTGGGGGTGGGGGGTAGAATCAGGGGTACACTCAAAATTTAGGTCAATAAAACAAAGAACAAGTTTCTCCCCCCCCCCACCCCGCCAAAGTTTCTTTTACAGCTAAGAATGAAGTCTTCAGTAATAACTAGTAGAATTTAAATTTTAAATCTTAAGAGTTAACCTTACACAAAGATCTTGTTTAACCACTATTTTACTCACCATTAATTCAAAGAAGAACCAGGCCTGGTGTAAAGCAGATTCGCGCACACTCCCGCTACTCACAACCCACTGCAGGGCCAGCTCCTCATGCAATAGCTGAGTCACACAACACAGTAAGAATTAAAAATGCTTACTACATAATATTCTAGAATAAGGACAAACATAGTCATGCTGCCTGATCTCTACCATCACAACTAGATGGTAACTTTAGTATTTCCAATCTGGGAATTTTTTCAGTTCTGGTTTAAATTTTGGTATGAAATGCCTATGTCTATTTATGTACAATATCCAGAATCTGTTTGTAAAATATTGAGTGTTCAGGTGCAGCTTTGTTATAGGAGCAATGGATCCCATGAAATTTTGTACTCTTCGTCCATACTTGGTAGGTAGGAGAGATAAAGGGAGGAGGAAGCAGTTTCAGAATTTTAATCCTAGCTGGCACTGGGTTACACCCCATTAAATTGCCATGATTGGCATCCAGGATTGTGGAAAAATGAGGACCTCCATTTGACACGATGAGGTTCACTGAATATCAAATCTGCAAGATAGATCCATAACTTAAGACAAATAAAAGTTTCTTTTCTACCTGCAAATCTGATTTGCTAGATCTCCAGCAGCCTTCACTGTTTGATCCATAAGTTGGGAATTTCTCCTCTCCAGCAGAAGAAATTCTGAAATGTTTTTCCTGCTATGGACTGTACTGCTGTTTCCTAGACACAGCTCCATAGGACTTTGTCTTAATGGCCTTCTTCATGCCTGAGCCCAGAGCAGTGTTGGGAGGCAAGTTGACTAAGAGGCTATAATATCTAAGCTGGATCCTACTCTTACTCACCATCCACATAAGAACACTTTGCAGCAGGGTCACTGAATAGCAAAAGAACACGAACTGTGGCAGGGAGGCAAATTGGAACACCCCTACTACTGCCCTGACGGAGATCAGTTAACTCAGCACAGACCAGGGATGGAACTGGGACTTTCTAAATTGGTGTGACTTCATACACCTCTGGGTGGTGCATTTACTCATTGAATAAGGGAAGATTCAATTTTTCCGCTCAACATTTGTAAGGGGAGAACTGTCCTACTGCAGGCTATGAAATGTAATTTAATTGTCTCCATTGTTGAATGAATTTTAATAATCCCCATTACAAAATTAAATCTCATATATGGATCAAAAATATCAGCCACTGATGCAATTGTAAAAGAAAAGTTCAAATGTATGTTGTACAATCTTTGGTCACAGTTTATAATTAACCGTGAGTGTCTATAATATGCTACAAATCTCCATTTGTTGAGCACATGCCTCAGTATTAATAACAAGCTGCACAAGCAATATTGAATCATCTAATCTGATATCAGCTAAAAAAAACTTTTTAAAAATTCTGCTTAAAGCTGGCTGCAATTCTGTGTGATTTCAATCAGGCTACCGCAAACAGTCTGATTATTTGCGACAATCTAGCACTGTAATTAGGCATCGTGCAACACACAAACTGGGTTAGGATGCTGCAGACTACAAATTCTGCAAAAAATTCTGCAGCAAAGATCAACTTGATTTGGACAGTAATCTCCTAGATCTGAGCAAGCAGAGTTAGAGCTGGCATTCAAGACTTCCTGGAGTAGATTTATCCCACATTCCTTACTCAGCTCACACAACAGTATTGTGCGCTACCTTCTTAGTTGGTAATCTTCCTGTTAACGTTTGTAAGAAACTTGTGCTCTCGGTATGCGATGACATGCGATTACTTCGGTCCATCGCCTATGGAGTGGAATGAATGTTGGTAACAGATTGGTGAAGTCAGACATGGCACAAATGAATGTATTAATTTAAATACACAGGAGTTGGAAGCATAGAATGCCTGCAACCAAATTATATCCTAAACAAAATGACGGTAATTTCACATCCATAATAGGGGTTATCACCTTTACTTATGTCTAAAACTAAATTGAGAGCAGGACAAGGATTTGAATCATGTATGAAGTTCTGACATTTGCTTTGCTTCTCATGAAATTTTACTGAGAATGTTAATTGTCTTAAAAGGGGATTGAATGTCAAGGCAGAGTACTTTTTGTTCAAAGTACTCCACTAATGTCCACATTAAACAAACTATTGTCTAGTATTTCTTGTGTGCATCATCTGTGTCGAGTCTATTACCTACGTCCTCACCTTCAAGCCAGTTAATTTTATTCTTCCTTGTTCGATGTGGATTAAGTAAGCAGTATGTATATATATATTTTTTAAATACACATACATACATGTTGATAAAACATTCCTTCTCTCTGGCCTCTAAACTCACTCTCTACATCACAAATGTTCGTGTCTCTATTTTAATAAATACTACTATGGTCACTGATATTCTACTGTCCTTTTCTCTTCCTCCTAAGTTTCTTATTGGTCTCCTTACCTAAGGAAGGATATACTTGTCTTAGAGGGAGTGCAACGAAGGTTCACTAGACTGATTCCTGGGATGAGGGAATTGTCCTATGTGGAGATTGAGTAGACTAGGCCTATATTCCCTAGAGTTTAGAAGAATGAGAGGTGATCTCATTGAAACGTCTAAAATTTTTAAGGGGCTTGACAGGGTAAATGCTGGGAGGTCATTTCCCCTGGCTGGGGAGTCTAGAACTAGGGGGTCCCAGTCTCAGAATAAGGGGTCAGCCATTTAGAACTGAGATGAGGAAAAATGTCTTCACTCAAAGGGTTGTAAATCCTTGGAATTCTCTACCCTAGAGAGTTGTGGATGCTCAGTCATTCAGTATATTCAAGACAGAAATCGCTAGTTTTTTGAATACTAAGGGAACCAAGGAATATGGGGATAGTACGGGAAGGTGGAGTTGAGGTTAAAGATCAGCCATGATCTTACTGAATGGCAGAGCAGGCTCGAAGGGCTGAATGGCCTACTCCTGGTTCCTAGTTCCTATGTTCTTATGTTCTTATTCTTATCCAGAACCTCAAAACTGGAAAGCTCCTTGCCTCCCTCAGTCTTTTCTTCCTCCTACTAGGGATGTGGTAACAGGGCACTTAGAAAATTATAATATGATTAGGCAGAGTCAGCATGGTTTTATGAAAGAGAAATAATGTTTGACAAATCTATTAGAGTTTTTTGAGGGTGTAGCTAGCAGAGTAGATAAGGGGGAACCAGTGGATGTAGTATATTTGGATTTTCCAAACGCATTCGATAAGGTGTCAGACAAGAGGTTCTTACACAAGAATAGGGATAATGGGATTGGGGGTAATATATTAGCTTAGACTGAGAATTATTTTTTCATACATGAGATGTGAGCTTCGTCAGCAAGGCCAGCATGTATTGCCCATCCCTAATTGCCCATAAGAAGGTGGTGGTGAGCCACCTTCTTGAACCACTGCAGTCCGTGTGGTGAAGGTACTCCCACAGTGCTGTAAGTACACCTCTTTGTAGCAGTTTGGTACAACTGAGTGGCTTGCTTGGCCATTTCAGAGGGCAGTTAAGAGTCAACCACAATGCTGTGGGTCTGGAGTCACATATCTGCCAGATCAGGTAAAAACAGCAGATTTCCTTCCCTAAAGGACGTTAGAGAACCAGATGGGTTTTTACAACAATCCAGTAGTTTCATGGTCACCATTACTGATACACCACTACTGATGCTAGCTGTATATTCCAGATTTATTTAATTAAATTCCCCAGCTGCCGTGGTGGGATTTAAACTTGTGTCTCCGGATCATTAGTCCAAGCCTCTGGATTACTAGTCCAATAGCATAACCACTATGTTACCATACCCCTCAATGGACAGAAAACAGAGAGTGGGAATAAATGGGTCATTTTCGGGTTGGCAGGTTGTAACTAATGGGGTGCCACAAGGATCAGTGCTTGGGCCTCAGCTATTTACAATTTATATCAATGGCTTAGAGGATGGGACCAAGTGTAATGTATTGAATTTTGCTGACGATACAAAGCTAGGTGGGAAAGTAAGTTGTGAGGAGGACGCAAAGAGGCTGCAAAGGGATATAGACAGGTTAAGTGAATGGCAAGAAGGTGGCAGATGGAGTATAATGTGGGGAAATGTGAAATTGATCTCATTAAAATGTATACAATTCTTAAAGGGCTTGATAGGGTAGATGCTGAGAGGCTGTTTCCCCTGAGTGGAGTGTCTAGAACTAGGGGTCATAGTCTCAGGATAAGGGATCAGCCATTTAGCACAGAGATGAGGAGAAATTTCTTCACTCAGAAGGTTGTGAATCTTTGGAATTCTCTACCCGAGAGGGTTGTGGATACTCAGTCATTGAGTATATTCAAGTCAGAGATCGATAGATGTTTGAACTCTAGGGGAATCAAGGGCTATGGGGATAGTGTGGGAAGGTGGAGTTGAGGTAGAAGATCAGCCACGATCTTATTGAATGGTGGAGTTGGCCTGAGGGGCCGTATGGCCTACTCCAGCTCCTATTTCTTATGTTCTTATGTCCTACAATCTTCATGCTTTTAAAACCCAAGTGTAATGTCACCTAATCATTACTTTCGGATTTACCTCATCTTCTATTTTACTCTTTTCGACCTATCACCCAGGTTTCTCAATAAAAATAAATTAAAAAAAACAAATTGATTTTTCTTGTCCATCGATACTAATCTGGACACATTTCTACAATTTGGATGTTAGAACGTTATACAACCTTTCTTCTTTTCCACAGGGGATCAGTTATAAATGTGAAATTACAGTACATCCAATTTTGAAAGATTGATTTTGCCCATGAACCTTGGTGTCATTCAGTGCTTAGGTATTCTGCAACACAACTCCCAAGAACATAGGTCTAATCATGAACAAAGTACATTTTGATGAATATGTAACACAAACAACGATCCAACTCTGAGCTCCATACATTAGTGATGAAATATACATGTAAACTAACTTGGTTAAAAAGTTCTGTTTCCTTTCTACTGTCCACAAGCCTCTTGGCTGTCCATTTTCATCTTCTTTCTGTGGAAGTAGTGTCTGGCTCTCTCGCGGCACCAACTGGTCTTGGACTCACCATATCAGGAACTGTGGCTGCAGATAGATACCCCTTCACTCCTTTCTCCACCCCTATTTTGAAGTTTATTTCCATCTCATGTTTAGCCCCATCCCAAGGTCACATATACTCTCCTCTGGTAGAAAAAAAGCAGACTACTTGCAGATAGTGTTTGACCAAGGCCAACAAGAGAAGCCTTTCTGAAATCATCCGTACTAGGTTTATACGCATTTTCTAAACTGGAGAACAGATTTACATTGACCTCCTGTTTAAACACTGCACCAAGTAATACATTTCTAAGCGCGTAGAAATGCTGGATGCTGTGATAATAAAATAAATCAACTTTTTTGTCCATAAAATGATGATGATTGATGACAAATGAGTATGCTGCATGAGGCACAGGTTAAGATGCTTCTCTTCAGTTGCAGTAATGTCTCTAGGATTGCAGTAAAGCTTAAAAGTGGACATGAGATATTTTCAAACTAAACTAAACATAAACTGTACAAAACAACAGTACAATTACTAATTCTGTTCTTTCAAACTTGTGCTATGTCAGGTGATTGCATTTTGGGCTGTGCAACATTAGGGTGAAGTACTGGTGGTCACAGGTGTATCACTCGTTTTGACAGCAATTTCAAGTGATGAATTAAGTCTGGCATACAAGAGTGTTGCCGCCATTAAATTGTGTTGGTTTTAAGTGCCATTTTCCTAGAATGCACTGGTACAAATACGCAAAATAAGCCTGGAGACAACAGCAAGTTCAGAGAACCTTCAACGTTCTTGGGGACGAGACAACTGTTGAATAGTCAGAAATAAATTATTTTACTAAATATACAGTGAAACACATCTTGCTCCTGAATTCATTTAGGATTGTTAAATCCCACAAACTCATAGGTGTGAAAATATACATAATTTAAAATCGTGCAATCATGTGTTGATGCACTGACTATGTATCTCATGCATTTTTATAAAATGGCATGCACAGGCACTCAAGCATAAAGCTGTGGAAAATGGTCTTAAAAAAAAAGTGGCTGATAACTTTACAAAAAAAAGATATTAATCACAAGCGAGTGCTATTGAAATTCAGAGGACTTAAGTCCAAAATATTCAAATAATCAAAATAATGGGAGATGGATGAAAGTAAAAATTCAAGTTGCAAAATAATGTCCTGAAGAAGATATATTAGCATCTGAAACCACCTGCATTACTTCAGTGCTTGATCTGGGGGGGCTTCTCCAGGGGACAGTTGGGCCACCAGCATTAACCCAGGAATTGGAGCGATCTAGTCCCTGAACAGGTGAACGAAGCAAATGGGAAAGGGAATTTAAAAACATTTAGCTGGATGTTGTCTTAATTTCTCCAAAAACACACAATTTACAAGGAAAATGTATTTAAAGAGTCCACCACAGATTAGCCACAACAAAAATGTACTTTTCTCCCATCCTCGCCTGAAGATGTTGACTCTTTCTGGGGTATGATTCCACACAAGTGGGGAGCCCTCCGTTAACTTGCTCGAAGTAGCCATTCTTCGTTTTGACCGTGGAAGTTGAAGGGGGTGCAGGGAGAGATCAACAAAATAGAACTTGGCACTATCCCCACGTGATGTCCACACATGTACACTTTCCAGTAGGGGCCACAGGATGGTGATCACGAGCAAGAATCTCACTGATTCTGGCCCTCTACCGAGCAGAGGGACACGAGGCTAATTGTCAGCTACCATAAGCTAACTCAGTACAGAATGCAGATCAAATTTTTCTGATCTGCGTGGCTTAGAACTAGGCATTCATTCACTATCTGAGCCACTGGGGTAGCTATAGAACAATTAAATTGTTATTAAAATAAGCAGAGGGATGAAATCGCAGAACGCAATATTCGTATCGAAAAATGTCAATTTTACACAAAGGTTTTGAACTATTTAAACGCCTTCATTAAAATAGCAGACAGAGTAATACTACACAGCATGATTTCAACCCTGGAGTGGTTTCCTATCACAGGGTTTAAAGTGCTGCAAACACGCAAGATAATGAGTTAATCCAAATATGGGGCTGGAGATGAAGACTAGGACAGAAAAGTATGTCAATTAGAAAAAGGAGAGGGAATATTAAAAAAGGTAACTTTATCCTCAACAAGCTTTCTAACTACTGTGATATATAGAATTGTGTTTTACAGCATTGTAAAGAACTCTTCATGTGAAATAATAGTACACAAAGTTCATTTTGAACATTACATGTAGCTTAAATCCTCATTATACAAATCAATGTATACAAGTAGAAAGAGACTGTTTACCTTGCTGCCAATAATTGTCCTTACTTCATCATCTGCTGAGGTTGGAGTACCTGAGATGTCGGGGTTGCTGTTACTGAGACTCCTGGACCGACTGAGGCTCAGGCTGGCCAGCCTCGCTGCTGAACGTGCCATCGTAGCATAATGCATAGATCCACCCAACACACAACCACCAGGACCTGTGGCAAGGTTTCAATCATGATCAGTGCGTACAGTTTCAAACCCCTGTGTAAATTCAGGAGATTGTACTGCAAGACAGGACATGAGCTATCAGTCTGACAAATACAATGCAAGACAAGACACAAACTTGATCAGGCGGATATATAATGAGACGGATCACAAGCTATCAGTCGAGGGAACTGGGTTGAAATAGGACACATCTAATCAATGTGGGGGTGCAGGATGAGATGGGTCATAGGCCTAATCTGAAGGTGCAAGGAGAGATAGTCATGAACTATTAAACAACACAGAAGGAGCCATTACAGTTTGGTTAAATCAGAATCTACTCTTTAGTTCTAGTTCATCAGTAACGCCACAAGTTTTACCATTTTGACTTTTTCCAATTCTCTCACATCACCCACTCAAGGTGCAGAGTCATAAATATGATTAAATTGGGCCCCCTGTATACAATGACCTGGGACAGTGAATCGAGTAATGGGGGAAAGGGGCTGGGAAAACTTTAGGTAACTGATTGCATGAGGAAGGAGGAATGAAAACTTCCAGTCTTTCCAAAGGTGTGTGGAGGCCAAAAAGTGACAAATAAAAAGTAAACAAAAGAAAACCCAATGGAAGTCATTAAATTGAGTCTGTAGTAAAGTGGCAGAACAGCACAGCCCTCAACCCGCTATGTGATAGCTAACAAAGTGGATGTGCTGTCGCGTGAGGTAGCTTTTACCCTATTTGGAATTCCAGGGCATCATCTGAGATAGCTGTTCACCATAGCTGGTGCCTTATCAAAGGCTTTTGTATTTTTCATTTTAGCAAAGAATAAATTAATGTATAATGCAAATACAAGCAAAAATGTTACAACCAGCCCAGGAAGACAATTAATATAATTATAGTTTGAAAAATAAATCTATTAGCGTTTGCCAAGTGCGTTGCAGACACTAAAGTTAATCAGAATTTGCTCTCACCTGGTGACGAGGGGTTTGACTCTGTGCTCGGAAGACGGAAAACGTAGTAAATGTAGGATGCCAACAAATTGTTTCTGCCATGCTGGTCCTGGCTTGTTTCTAAATTCTTGTGAAGTCTGTTTACAATGGATGTCATTGCCTCAAAAGATGGCTGTCCCATGTTCACTAAAGGAAAGAATTTGTGTACAGAAAGTTACAATTCACTTGCCTAATTGGACCTTGCATCTAAACCGTTACTTCCCAATGCCTAGCTAAACGATAGCATGACCCAGGGATTATAACATAGACCCTTTGTAGTGCGTACGATGATTCATTACAAAGAACGCCTATTTCCTCCTCCGCAACATTGCCCATCTCCACCCCTGCCTCAGCCTATCTGCTGCTGAAATCCTCAACTATGCTTTTGTTACCTACAGACTCGACTATTCCAATTCTCTCCTGGCCGGCCTCCCATATTCCACCCTCCAAAAACTTGAAGTCATCCAAAACTCTGATGCCCGTACCCTAACTCACACCAAGTCCCACAAACCTATCACCAGTGCTCGCTGACCTCCATTGGCTCCCGGTCCACCAATGCCTCAAATTTAAAATTCTCATCCTCGTGTTCAAATTTCTCCATGGCCGCATCTCTCCCTATAACTGTAAAACCCTCCGAGAACTCTGCATTCCTCCGATTCTGTCCTCTTGCACATTCCCCACTCCTTTTGCCACACCATTGACGCCGTGGCGTCAGCCGTCTCGGCCGTAAGCTCTGGAATTCCCTCCCTAAACCTCTCCGTCTCTCCACTTGTCTCTGCTCCTTTAAAACCCTTCTTCAAACCTACCTCTTTGACCAAGCTTCGAGTCACCCCTCCTAATTATCTCCTTCTTTGGCTTGGTGTCAATTTTTATCTGATTCTGCTCCTGTGAAACGCCGTGGGATGTTTTACTACATTAAAGGCGCTATATAAATGCAAACTGTTGTATTAATCGTGTTATTAGAAGCGTCAATAAATTATGTTAGGTCCTGTATATCTGTGAATTACCTTTTGTGGCCCTGGCACAAGAGAGATTTAGCTAATTTACTGAGTGGTGTGCAGCATTCCCACTGTGATTGTTTTGGTATGGATGACTGTTAATATAATTTGACAATTCAAATAAGCTACTCTTCAGTCATTAAATAAACTTTAAACACGGAAGGTAAATTTTGTGCAATATTGTTAGAAATGTAAAATCTTATTTAAAATCCCACATAAATTTCCCATCTTCCAATTTGCTCTCTGATATTTTTCCTGAAGGTATTGACTCATGCTGGGGTACAACCCATGCTCCAAAACCTCACCCAAGAGACCACTGCTCATGTATTAGCTGGGCATTTCACTGACATCCATATACACACCCGCACATGCACAACTCCCATCAGTGATCACGGTATAGTGGCCAGGAGCAGGAGCTCAGACTGTTTTTGCCCCCTGCCGAGCCCAGACTCTGACTGTAGCAATCCTAATACTGACACGGCTGAGGTAACTAACTCAGTATAGACCAGGGACCAAAACCACACAATGCATTTGCCAACAGGGGAGCTGTTGGTAAATGTTCTCAATTAAATGTGTAAAAAGATGGTAATCTCATGATCAGCTGATACCCCCCAAAAAAGAGTTAGAATAAAAATAAGGAATGACGCATTTGACGTACCAATCTGCCCAGCGATTACAGGAGGCCTCACAACCAACAAGACAAGTTTATCCAGAAGCTGGTGGAGGAATCGAACCACAGGCTCTAGTTGAGCCGAGCTCAGGGCCGATATACTGTTCTTCAGCTCATTCTCCAGGTCATTCTCCAGAATTCGTAGATCTCCAATTCGCACAGGAAATGCATGCTCCTCCAGTGCATGGACCAGAGCAAAAAACTTGTCGAGGTATGGATCCTGTGTCAAATATTTAATACACATCTTAAAAAAAAATCATGTCTAACATATCTCTGCTTTCAGAGTTCAAAAGTACAAAGGTATGAGGGCCGAGTTATAAACTTGTGTCATATATTATTTATCACCATCTCAATTCTTGCACTGTTCTATTTTAAAAGGTCTTAAATATTATTATTTTTGGTCAATTTGTGTGCTCATCCCAGTGAGTGATATTGGTGCTGGAACTGGAATGCATTTCTCTTGCATTCACTGCTCCAATAACCCACCGCGTTGGGAAATTTCTCCTGACCTCTCTCCTCACATTCTTAATAATATTTAGTTGATGACTGCTCGTCACCAACTCCCCGACCAGACGAAATAGTTTTTCCCCTTTCACCCCATTAAATCTCTTCATAATTAAAAAAAAACCCTTTATTAGATTTCTCCTTAGCTTTCTCTGTGTCAGTGAAAATAATCCTAGTATCTCCAGTCTCTGCTCAATGTGGAAAATTACCCAGATATGTCCTGCCCACAAAAAGCAGGACAAATGGAACCCGACAAATAAATGCCCCATCAGCCTATTCTTGATCATCATCAAAGTGATGGATAGAGTTATCATCGGTGCTATCAAGCGGCATTTACTCACCGATAACCTGCTCACCGGTGCTCAGTTTGGGTTCAGTCAGGACCACACGGCTCCAGACTTCATTGCAGCCTTGGTTCAAACATGGACACAAGAGCTGAATTCTAGAGGTGAGGTGAGTGTGACTGCCCTTGACATCAAGGCAGCATTTGGCCGAATATAGCACCAAGGAGTCCGAGTAAAACTGAAGTCAATGGGTATCGGGGGGGGGGGGGGAATTGTCCAATGGGCGGCGGCATACGTAGCACAAAGGAAGATGGTTGTGGTTGTTGGAGGCCAATCATCTCAGCCCCAGACATCATTACAGGAGTTCCTCAAGGCCGTGTGCTAGGCCCAAACATCTTCATCTGCTTCATCAATTACCTTCCCTCCATCATAATGTCAGAAGTGGGATTGTTTGCTGATGATTGCACAGTTTTCAGTTCCATTTGCAACTCCTCAGATAATGAAGCAGTCCATGCCCGCATGCAGCAAGACCTGGACAACATCCAGGCTTGGGCTGATAAATGGTAGTAACATTCGTGCCACACAAGTGCCAGGCAATGACCATCTCCAACAAGAGAGAGCCTAACCACCACCCCTTGACATTCAACGGCATTACCGAATCCCCCCACCATCAACGTCCTGGGGTGTCACAATTGACCTGAAGCTCAACTGGACCAGCTACTAGAGCAGGCCAGAGGTTGGGTATTTTGTGGCAAATGGCTCACCTCCTGGCTCCCCAAACCCTCTCCACCACCTACAAGGCACAAGTCAGGAGTGTAATGAAATACTCTCCACTTGCCTGAATGAGTGCAGCTGCAACAACACTCAACAAGCTTGACACCATCCAGGATAAAGCAGTCCGCTTGACTGGCATCCCATCAACCAGCTTAAACATTCACTCTCTCCATCACCGGCGTACCGTGACTGCAGTGCGTACCGTCTACAGGATGCACTGCAGCAGATTGCCAAGGCTTCTTCAGCAGTGCCTCCCATACCCACGACTGCCACTACCTAAAAGGTCAAGGACAACAGGTGCATGGAAACACCATCACCTCCAAGTTCCCCTCCACGTCACAAACCATCTTGACTTGGACATATATCGCCGTGCCTTCATTGTAGCTGGGTCAAAATCCTGGAACTCGCTACCTAACATTATTGTTGGAGAACTTTCACCACATGGACTGCACCAGTTCAAGAAGAAGGCCCACCACCACCTTCTCAAGGGCAACTAGGGATGGGCAATAAATGCCAAACCTGCCAGCGACACACATAGCCCAAAATTGAATAATTAAAAAAAACTATCGTTTCCCATCCCTGGCGTCATCCTGGTGAATGAATGCTGTATGTTCTCGATGGCTTTCTGGTCTTTTTTATAATGGGGCAGCCAAAACTGCACACAGCACTCTGTGGCCTAACCAGCGCGTTGTATAAATTCATCATTACTTCTTTACTCTTGTACTCTGTGCCCCTATTTATAATATATATATTTTTAAATTCTCTTACTACCTTGCCCATTCTTAGACCCCTCTGCACATACAGGAATCCCGCCCCAACCGCGGGTTTGCCATACGCGGATTTCAAGTATACACGGTTTCCTCTCTGCGACAACTTTTGCCAACCGCGGCAGTGACTTTTGCGTATACGCGGTTAATTTAGGAATAAGGTAAATAACATGATTTTATTGCTTTTATATTCTTTTTTATTGTGTTATTTGAACATTTATACTGTATTTGCCAACCGCGGTTTTACTAACCACGGGGGTTTTCAGGGACGTATCCCCCGCGGTTGGGGAGGGATTACTGTATTTTTAATTTATTGCGCATGTGAGCCCACACAGGCCCTTCCCCATTATCTTTAATTGTTTTTGGCCTGTTTAGTCTATTCTCAATCCCATATATTTTAATAATTTTGTTATATCTCAGGAACAGAAAAGCCCATCAGGCCCACATGCGCTCATCCCATTTCTTTCTGGACTCGTTCCTGTACCTCCATGTCCTGGGAGAGGCAAAAACCCAGAGACCCATGGGCAATTCAGGAACCTGTGTCAAAAATTTCTCTAAAATATATTAAAATTGCCTCTCCTCCGCCTCCCTCCTTCACTGTACCTCCCCACCCTCTAAGCCTAAGAATGGATAATAAAACCATCAAAATTCAATTAATATACTTTGAATGTATCGCATTTAATGTCACTGCTCGGTTTAGGAAGAAACAGTATGAGACCAAACTTGAAGCAGTCAAGCAAAACTCAACCCTCAGAGCTCAGTATAGAAAAAGAAACAGACTGGCTTTATAATAAATGTGCAAATTAGACCCAGCTCTGTTCTCACCTGGGTGTGAATGGAGGACACAGCAACCACCTCCACATTGAACACTCCCTTGTGGTTATCCACCCACTTCATTCCAGGCAATGGTACCTGCAACAGTAACAAAATCTTGTAGATTAAGAGATAATACGCCCCCACCGATGGCTCATTCGGTAAATGTAGTATCCATGTCTCGGACAAACTTGGGCTTCAATTAGAAAGTTAACAATTATAAATCACAGAATCCCCACAGTGCAGATAGAGGCCATTTCGGCCCATCGAGCCTGCACCGACACATATCCCACCCTATCCCCGTAACCCCACGTATTTAATCCCCCCTAACACTAAGGGTCAATTTATCATAGCCAAATCAACCTAACCCGCACATCTTTGGACTGTGGGAGGAAACCGGAGCACCCGGAGGAAACCCACGCAGACACGGGGAGAATGTGCAAACTCCACACAGACAGTCACCCGAGGCCGGATTCGAACCCGAGTCCCTGGTGCTGTGAGGCAACAGTGCTAACCACTATGCCACCGTGTTGCTCGCTATGGGAAATGGGAAGCCTGCTATGGAAAAGAGAGAACTTACCAGAGAAGGGGTACAGGGAGTGGGAAAGAGTACGTAGCTTGCAGTTTAATATTAAGTTTGTTAGTCTACAGTTTACTGCTGGCTGAGCAGGCTCAGCTAAAGTGGCTGCATATAAAGTCAGCATTGGGAACTACAAAAATGGCTACAGCTATCAAACCTAAAATGTTGGTGGCACCACATATCTTCCTCTAAAGGAGTTATGTAGTCTAAAAGCAAAAATAAAAAATCTGTTGGGCTGTCCAAAACAATGCCCCTAATTATATTGGCCTCTCTCTGTGTTGCAACTATAATTCTCATAAATAACTAAGAATTCAAGCACTTGGACCATACTGAACATCTGTCACACAGCTTTGCTGGCAGACTTGAGGCATGGGCTCTGATGTGCAACTCGTCTAGGTACTGATATACATGGAAATATTGCATCCTGAGATGTACTGCAACCACACACAAGCACTTTGTGAAAAGCCTGGGTGCTCAGGAGTGGCTGAATTGATAATTTGGAGCCCTTGAAGTTGAACTGGAGAAACATACGAATTAGGAGCAGGAGTAGGCCACTCGAGCCTGCTCCGCCATTCAATAAGATCATGGCTGATCTGATTACTCCACATTCCCGCCTACCCCCGATAACTTTTCACCCCCTTGCTTACCAAGAATCTATCTACCTCTGCCTTAAAAATATTCAAAGACTCTGCTTCCACCGCCCTCTGAGGAAGAGAGTTCCAACGACTCACGTCCCTCTGTGAGAAAAAATTTCTCCTCATCTGTCTTAAATGGGCGACCCCTTATTTTTAAACAGTGACCCCTAGTTCTAGATTCTCCTGAAACTTCCATAAACTTCTGATGGCACTATGGAACTATGCATCACCGATCTAGAATGGAGTATTACGTTTTGCACATTTAAAACCTTCACCAGATGTTGAAGACGTGCTGACCCTTATTGCATGCATCAGGCCACGTACTGCATGGGCCAGTGTTGACGAGCGCACTGAACCACAACATCCAGCTTTGGTACACGCTCCATGCTGAATATAAAACTCCAGTCTGTGCCTTAGCCCCTCATACACTAAGCACTTGTCTTTGTTATCTGCTTTATTTGCTCTCAACATGGTTGTCTAAGGAGCAGTGGATTGGTTACTGGTGTTATCATATGACCTAAAGAGCATAACTTTCTTTATTTTGACATCTAACCTGAAAAAGACAGACTATTAGAATATTTTGTGGACAGAGCTGCAATTGTAATTGGCCAACTATCTGAATTTCACACATCCAGAAACCTCTTTTCAAAAGAACTCTAGTCATGGTTGAAGCAGAGTCATCATCAACTGATCAGTTTTTTTTTAAAATAGATCAATAACGTCATGCCTCCAATTGTCCATTCATAGAGCAGAAATGGTCATCAAAGTGGGTTTAATTTTTTTTAATGCGTCACCCTTATAAACTTTTCTGTATCATTCCTGTACTGACACAATTAACATCTTTTAAAGAGATGTATTCCTACTTCCACACATCATCATTACAATCAGCAGAAGGAGTGAAGTTCAAACCCAATTGCTAGAGGTGAAAGGACAATCTGCTGAAGTACGGCATCACCCCGTCACTACACCCCTTGCTCATCAAGCAATAAATGTGTGTAAATGTAAGGCAGAGAGAAGATAATCCAAACTCAGAATTATTTTCAGTAACTTACTTCTGGGGATAAAACAGAATAAGATTGTGGCGGCTTCTCAAGTGATACAGGAAGACAGAACTGACCAGTTTTCAGGCGCCCATTCTGCAGCATTGGGATCCACTGTAATGAAAGGAATATATAGAGTGAAAATACTGTCAATCTAAAACCACACTGTTGTACCCAGACAGAATCATTACCTTTTTTTAATGAGGGGGGGGGGGGGCGAATTTTAAGTTATTTGCATGAACTGGATTGCCCTGGGACTGCTTGGGTAAAGGAGGGAGGGGTTGACCTGCTCCAGTGCCTTCCCAAATCTAAAGACGCTGCTCTGGGATTATTACAAAGGCAAATGCAGGAGTGTCACTGAGGCTCCCCACAGTGAAACGGCTGAGATTAAGAAATTCAGTGGCATAGGGAAATAATGGGTGCAAAACCCCACATCACATCCTTCCATTGCTTCAGCATGGCGAGCCATGCCACACCCAGCAGAGCTTCTTAATAGCAACAAACATCGTAACTATTTTTGTGCTATTTTGTTACTTTACAGGATGGTAAACAGAATGAACATGTTCAGTCCAACAGAAACAAAAATAGTTGAAATATATTTAAACACCTCCCCAATGGTTTAGTGGCTAAAAGCTCTGCACCACACAGCCTACAGATCAAAAAGATCCCAGTTTTCTTTCCCTTCCCCACCCCGAACTCAACCAAGGTAGCAGCAGGTGCATTATATGGGGTCTCAGCACCCCCAATCTGGAAAAGGAAAGTGTTCACACTCCTGATTGCTATCCAGTGACACATGCTGGAAAGTGCACGTATGTATGGGCACTGGGTACGAGTAGGTAACAGCCACACACCACTTCTTGGCAATCAAATAGTCTACTCACACTCACTCATTAAGCTCATGCACACTTAGATAAGGTACTGAAGAGTGTGTGAGTCAGTGCCTTCAGGAGAAGAGAGAAGTGGATGTGGGGAGAAGAAATAAAAACAGTATTTGCACAGGAAAAGTTTTCATGTTTTAAAATTCTATTTTTGAATATAACATGATCACCATTGCTATACTAAGACAGCGTATTTATTAAAATCAGAAAATTGTCTGGTACCGTGTATCCGACTGGGGTTTCCAAGGGCGTGTTCTGCTTCTGCTGGCAGCTGACATGATAGAAGGTGAACAGCAGATGGTGGTGATCAGTCAGATAAGCAGGAAGTTTGACTTTTATTTCTTCATGAAAGTCAGGTGATCTATCAAAAGAAAATATGCATTCCACACAAAACATTACTTGCTTTTACACCCAGTCCCATGTGCAATATATTAGAGCTGTATTATCCAACAGCAACAATGTCTAAAGAGCCTCAGAACACTCAGGATGGTTCCCTCATTGGCTTAGTTAATCCCCATTGCCTCATGTGGTACTGAGGCGTAAATACCAGAAGGCTCCAAATTTTCTTCCCAGTTTATGCTGAGTTAGTTGCTCCCAGCTGGTCCCTATAATTGAATTAAGCACCCCTGGGCTAAGGAGGGGAAAAGTCAGCCACCCCCAATTGCTATCCAGTAACCCATGCTGGAAAGTGCATATGTATATATGTAGAGTGAAGACAAGATTGGACTTTAGTGTCAGCCATGGCTCAGTTGGGAGCACCCTCGCCTGAGTCAGAAGGTTGTGGGTCCCTGGAGTGGGACTTGAACACAAAAATCTAGGCTGACACTCCAGTGCAGTACTGAGGAAGTGCTGCGCTGTCGGAGGTGCCGTCTTTCGGATGAGACGTTAAACCAAGGCCTCGTCTACTCCCTCAGGTGGACGTAAAAGATCCTTTGGCACTATTTCGAAGAAGAGCAGGGGAATTATCCCTGGTGTCCTACCCAATATTTATCCCTCAATCAACATCACTAAAACAGATTATCTGGTCATTATCACATTGCTGTTTGTGGGAGCTTGCTGTGTGCAAATTGGCTGCTGCGTTTCCTACATTTCAACAGTGACTATACGTCAAAAAGTACGTCCCTGGCTGTAAAGCACTTTGGGACATCCGGTAGTCGTGAAAGGTGCTATATAAATGCAAGTCCTTTTTTTTGGCTGTGACATCTCCCACAACTCACAGTGAAGGCTGCACATCAACAATACCCATTTGGGGAAGCTATCGGAAGGCTCTTGGAGCCATGGGACACTACTGCAAGTTAAAGCCTTCAGGAGAGAAAGGGAGGGAGAACTGGAAAAATAATGTGGTAGCTACCAGAAGTATTTAATGGTTTATGTAGCCTTTTCTTTACTGTTCTTGAGCAAAAGGTATGGAGTTTTCACAAAGCAATCCAATTCTGTAATATCTTAATGAAGTATAGCTATTACATCTAAAGGCTGATTTTCCAAATACAGCTGGCGTGGAACCTTGTTTGCAAGGGTCACATATTACGAAATTGCGAGCATGCTCTCCATGATTTTCTATCCATTAATGGATGGAGAATTGTGGGATCATGCCCATAGTTTCTCAATATGTACTCCCAGCAGATTAGGCTCCACGTTAAAGCATACAATTCAGAAATCGATCCTCTCTTCTTTTAAAAAAGAAACTAGCAGTCAGTGTATAAGCATTCTGTGTAGATATTACACAGTCATCAAAAACCTTGAAATCCAAGTTGAATGAAACAGCCATCTACCTTAATTAGAAAGAAAAGGCAAGTGATTGCAACATATTGTGAACTCAAAGTATGGCATGTCATTGATCACAGTTACACTGAACTCTTACTGGTGCACTGTATCACAGGTGATGAAATCTACAGCGAGTCACTTCAAGAGTCAGCAATTTCAGTCATGGTTAAATAATAACTAGTACTTAAAATATATATTTTGCTATCAAACAGTTTAAGAATTATTTCAGTCGAAAGACAAAAGAGTTTCTTTTTGTGACAAGGTTTCATGATTATATTTTACCCCTGCTTCTCCTATCTTCAAGATGCTGACCGGTGCTAGGGTATGGTATAACCTATGACTTACAGTACCTCACCCAATGATCTTCATCTGTGAGCCCAGATAATAAGTTTCACCAGGCAATTCAACCTTGGAGGATGTCACAACTAAGCCCGATCTTGTCCTTGTCCAACATCCAGACAATTACACTTTCGAGCAACTGGATAGTGATCAGGAGCAGCAACCTTGGCTGATTTTTTTCGACCCACCATTGACCAGGGGTGTCAAGACCAGTTAGAATACTTCTACTGCCTCCTGCACTGAGATCCCCAACAGGAACATCAAATCATAGTACCGTGGTGTTATTTAGATACAAGAGCTAGCTTTTTTTTGAAGAATCAAATGAGTTTGTTTTAATGTAACACTTTTAGATTTTGGCAGACACTATGTAAAGTTGTAATCATTTCCCTACAGGTGTTCCATCATGTTTTGCGAGGAGTCTTAAATATCTTAAATGGCATAACAATAGCCCTAGACAACTTTAACAGGTCAGAGAGCTCACAGCATTGAACCCAGTGATTGCTGAGCAAACAGAAAGGTCTCAAATTTTCCCCCCATGGAAAGTAGACATCTAACTCGTGCTTGGCGCAGACCCTGGGTGACAAAATTGGGAAGTGTTCCATTCCTAGCACTGACACTCCTCACCTTGAAGAGCATAGAAATTCAACAAAAAATAATCATATTTTAAATCTTGTCCCACAATCCTTGCAGCAAAAAGCATTTGTAAATTTAAGTGTCGAGAAATTACTTCGCTGACAGTGCTGCTACGTGTTTATGAGAAGCGGGCATTTTAAATCAACGCTATATTCCTACTGTACTCTGGTATAGTGCTGGTTCGGTATAGCACAGTTTTGAAGCATAATAAAGCTCCCTCTACATTGCCCCAAAATGTATCAACCTCAAGGTCAAAAAGGTATTCCCAGTGCAGCAGTGGACATTTTCATTTCCCACACCAGCCATCCTTGTGGCCTCTTGAATAAGAGTTTGAATTTGTGTTGAATTGTGGGCAGTTCTCTGCTCATCTACATCCATTAGCAACTGGATTAAGACTGTCCTAAGAAGGCTGTTACAAATATTGGGTGTATCTTAGATACTCTCTCAGATACATTGGGACTCCTGTGAGCTGTCTGAGTGTCTTATATCCAGGAGTGTGCCTGTACTGCCCAATGTCTAATTATAGAATACTGTACCCAGGGGTGTAATAATATGTAATCTGAACCAGATCTTGTATCTTTCACATGAGCCCTCATTTGCACTTCTCTAGTCTTTCAGTAATATTTTAGTGAGACGAGGCCCGATGTGAATCATTAAACTGCTTTATGTGAACATACAGAGTAACAGTCAAAGGAAATACCACTTTCTTCACTCCACCTCAATTCTCTCTGTGAAAAATGAGAAAAAATAATAAACCATGCGTCCTGTCCATTTTGCGGGCTGACTTATTTGTTTTTGATATTACCTTTCCTTCTAGAAAACCTTTAACTGCAAAAATTGATCTCTTGCATTTTAGCTTTCAGCTCAAGGCTCAGGCCTGCACCTCACAGTCTCCTGGTTAAAGCCTCACTGACTGTCTATGTGTCACTTATCTTCTATGTGCTCTGATTATTCACAGGAAGTGGAAGGGTGGAGCCTTCAACTCCTTCTCGATTTAGGCCTGTCAACCAAACTGACTACCCCCTCTCCCAAGAGTATATTCTCAGCAGATACCTCATGTTGGGCAAACATGAAGAGAAACATCACCACCTAAGAAAGAACAAACTTGCATTCTTAAAATGCCTTTGGCATCCTCAAGATATCTCAAAGTACTTCACAGCCAATGAATTATTTTGAAGTGCAGTCACTATTGTTTTGTAGCCAAACACACCAGCCAACTAGGACCTACAAACCGCAATGGTGTCAACTGAGAGGAAAAATCCCGTATTCCTCTTCAAATAGTGCCATGTGATCTTTTACATCTACCCGAACAGTTTAACAATGAATGCCAGCCTTGCCAGTGACACCCACACCCTGACAATGAATAATTTAAAAAAATGTTCACTGGAATCTCTAAACTAATTTTCATTGTCTGAAGTACTCTGGTTCGGATTCTTCATCTGAATCCTAATCTACAATTCTCAGCTCTGCAGTTCTGTGAATCTAACCCCTTGAGAGCTACATTTAGCTTAATAGTAGCATTTTTAACATAAATGACACCAAGATCCTCCTGTGGCAGCATAGCCAGAACTCCTGAAATGTGACACTCATTTAACTTACAAGTGACACTGAATTTGGTGTGAGAGAGTGTGGATAGGAGAAGGTGAAGAGAAAATCTGTGGCCAAGGGAAAAAGCTAATTTTAGTTATGAACCCATTCCTTTTGCTACATTTTTAATTACTGTAAATGAATGCCTAATTTTTATCTTCAATTTCCATCATCCATCTATGTAATTCTAAACTGAAATATTTTTCCATATACATTGCTATAATGCCGGCACTGTGCCCTGGTGCACTGTAATCTTCAGTGCAACTAAGGCAAAAACATTTCTTGATATTTTCTTACCTGTTGTGGTATATTACTGCAGTATATGATTCTTTTGTAAACTCTGCACAACTTGACTTTCCAAAGATGACCTGAAAAGGATAATAAAATCAGTTGCTTGAAAACAGTTCAATGAAGATTTATTATTTAAGTGTTAGCCTTGGCTCAGTGGTAGCCTCTCGCCTCTGAGTCAGAAGGTCGTGAGTTCAAGCCCAACTCGAGACAAGCACATTATCTAGGCAGACACTTCAGTGCAGTGCTCAGAGAGCGCTGGACTGAGATGGACGTAAAAGATCCCATAGCACTATCTACAGAACTGAGAAGTCGCACAACACCAGGTTATAGTCCAACAGTTTTATTTGAAATCACAATCTTTTGGAGCTGCTGCCCCTTCGTCAGGTGATTTCAAATAAAACTGTTGGACTATAACCTGGTGTTGTGCGACTTCTCACTTTTGTCCACCCCAGTCCAACACCGGCATCTCCGCATCATATCTACAGAACAGCAGAGGAGTTTTCTCGGTGTCTTGGCCAACATTTATCCTTCAACCAATGTCACTAAAACAGATTATCTGCTCATTTATCTCACTGTGGGACCTGGCTGCCATGTTTCCCTATATTACAATAGTGAATACACTTCAAAAGTGCCTCGTTGGCAGTGAACCGGTTTGGGACGTCCTGTGTTTGTCAAAGGTGCTATATAAATGAAAGTTTTCCTTCTCCTATTAGATGGTGGAGTACATTAAAGTATCATCACCCTGCATCATGGACTAGCAGAATGTCAAGTTGCACCAATGATCTCCTTTCATAGAATCATAGAATGGTTACAGCACGGAAGAAGGCCATTCGGCCCGTCGAGCCCGTGCCGAATCTCTGCAAGAGCACCTCCACCGCCCTTTCCCCGTAGCCCTGCAATTTATTTTCTTTCAGGTACTTATCCAATTCCCTTTTGATTGAGTCTGCCTCCACCACCCTTTCAGACGGTGCATTCCAGATCCTAACCACTCACTGCGTAAAAAAGTTTTTTCTTACGTCGCCTTTGGTTCTTTTGCCAATCACCTTAACTCTGTGTCCTCTGGTTCTCGACCCCTCTGCCAATGGGAACAATTTCTCTCTATCTACTCTGTCCAGACCCCTCATGATTTTACACACAGTGCTGTTGGGGTGTATCAGAGTATTACAGAGAGGGGTTTTCGGTGTGTCGGAGTGTTACAGCGAGAGGTTGAAGCGAAAAGTATAGAAGCATTTAAGGGGAGGCTTGCCAAGCATATGAGAGAGAAGGGAATAGAGGGTTATGCTGATAGATTTAGATGAGGAAAGACGGGAGGAGGCTCGAATGGAGCATAAATGCCGGCATGGACTGGTTGGGCTGAATGGCCTGTTTCTGTGCCGTATATCCTATGTTATCCTATGTAATGTAAACCTCTATCAAATCTCCTCTCAATCTTCTCTGCTCTAAGGAGAACAACCCTAGCTTCTCCAGTCTATCCACGTAATTGAAGTCCCTCATCCCTGGAATCATTCTCGTAAATCTTTTCTGCACCTTCTCGAAGGCCTTCACATCCTTCCTAAAGTGGGGTGCCCAGAATTGGACACAATACTCCAGTTGAGGCCAAACCAGTGTTTTATACAGGTTCATCATAATTTCTATGCTTTTGTACTCTATACCTCTATTCATGAAGCCCAGGATCCCGTAAGTTTTTTCAACTGCTTTCTCAACCTGCTCTGCCACCTTCAACGATATGTGCACATATACCCCTAGGTCTCTCGGTTCATGCACCTCCTTTAGGATTGTACCCTTTAGTTTATATTTCCTCTCCTCATTCTTTCTACCAAAATGTATCATTTCGCATTCTTCTGCGCTAAATTTCATCTGCTGCGTGTCCGCCCATTCCACCAGCCTGTCTATGTCCTCTTGAAGTCTATCACTATCCTCCTCACTGTTCACTATACTTCCAATTTTTGTGTAATCTGCAAATTTTGAAATTGTGCCCTGTACACCTATATCCAAGTCATTAATGTATATCAAGAAAAGCAGTGGTCCTAGAACCGACCCCTGGGGAACACCACTTTATACCTTCCTCCAGTCCGAAAAACAACCGTTCACTACTCTCGGTTTCCTGTCACTTAGGCAATTTCGTATTTATGCTGCCACTGTCCCTTTTATTCCATGGGCTTCAACTTTGCTGGCAAGCCTATTATGTGGCACTTTGTCGAATGCCTTTTGGAAATCCATGTACACCACATCAACCGCATTGCCCTCATCAACCCTCTGTTACCTCATAAAAAAACTCAATCAAGTTGGTTAAACACGATTTGCCTTTAACAAATTCGTGCTGGCTTTCCTTAATTAATCCACACTTGTCCAAGTGACTGTTAATTTTGTCCCTGATTATTGTTTCTAAAAGCTTCCCCACTACCGAGGTTAAACTGACTGGTCTATAGTTGCTGGGTTTATCTTTACACCCTTTTTTGAACAAAGGTGTAACATTTGCAATTCTCCAGTCCTCTGGCACCACCCCTGTTTCTAAGGAGGATTGGAAGATTATGGCGAGTACTCCGCGATTTCTTCCTTCACTTCCCTCAGCGTCCTAGGATGCATCCCATCGGTCCTGGTGACTTATCTACTTTAAGTACGGCCAACCTTTCTAGTACCTCATCTTTATCAAGTTTTACCCCATCCAGTATCTCCTCTACCTCCTCCTTCACTATGCCTATGGCAGCATCTTCTTCCTTGGTGAAGACAGATGCAAAGTACTCATTTAGTACCTCAGCCATACCCTCTACCTCCATGAGTAGGTCTCCTTTTTGATCCCTTTATCAGCCCCACCCCTCCTCTTATTACCCGTTTACTATTTATATGCCTATAGAAGACTTTTGGATTACCTTTTATGTTAGCTGCCATTCTATTCTCAAACCATCTCTTTGCCCTTTTTATTTTCTTTTTCACTTCTCCTCTGAAGTTTCTATATTTAGCCTGATTCTCAGATTTATTCTCGGCCTGACATCTGTCATACGCGCTCTTTTTCTGCTTCATCTTACTCTCTATCTCTTTCGTCATCCAGGGAGCTCTGACTTTAGTTGCCCTACCTTTCCCCCTAGTGGGAATGTACCTTGACTGTACCCGAACTATTTCCTCTTTAAAGGCAGCCCATTGTTCCACTACAGTTTTGCCTGCCAATCTTTGATTCCAATTTACCCGGGCCAGATCCGTTCTCATCCCACTGATGTAGAGATTTTAATCGAGTGGAAGGAGGGTCACCCCACTCTAGGGCACCTCATAGCTGTTGGGTTCATAGAATGATTGGTAAGAAACGGTGCACAGAATCCCCAGGAACGGGAATGGCTTGCAATTTGTGAAGCCCATAAATCTTTGAAAGCCTGTCTATTGATAGTGCAATCCAGGATGTGCTCCAAGAGGTCACACTTTATCTCTCCTAACTCCTCTCTGGGGTAACTTCACAGGTACTAGGAGCTGCTTGTAGTAGATGGGAGGTAGTGAAGCAGAGAGTATCAGTTTATCTTCCGTTGGTGACGGTGAGGAAGAGACTAACATGTGTGCAATACTTATATTTCCCACAACAGCTATCCTGACAATTTAGTGTGTGACCCTTGCCCACTAGGAACTTCATGGAGGATGACAGAAAATAATTTCAGAGCTCTCACAGACAGCAGGGGGAGAAGACATTTATCGTATCAGTCTGGGTTGGATTCAAATCTGAGTTCCATTGGTGAAAAGGTAACCTGCCAACCCACTACATCATCAAGTACCCTGTTGATGGTACCATTTATATGTAACTCAATTATTTTCCAGCACTCCAAAACTGAAGGTTTTAATCTTCTGCAGTCTTCCCTTCCTCCTACAACACCAAAGCTTGGCACTGCCTAACCACTACCACTTGATTTACTTTGTCTCTCCTACTCTTTTCAAGTTTGCTGGTGTTCTGCACATGGACCTTAAAACGTCACAATTTTTTAAAAAAGGATCCAAAAGTTTGAGTCATTTGTTTTACCTGCATTGCATTGTTCTGATCTTCCCCAGACATAAACTGGACTTTCACGGTAATGTTTCTAGCGGAACCTTGACGATTTGCAAAATTGAGGCTCTGAGGATACACATAGAGTAAATTCCTATGGAATTAAACAACAGAGTTAATGAGCTGTGAAGTCTTGTGTAAAAATAGAATACAGTGAAGTTTTCTTATATCCGTAACTAACCATGATATTGTTAGGAACTTGAAATTAATGAGAAAGTATACAGAAATCTCTGAATCTTTTAAGTAACTGACTATTAGGTGCCAGATCCAGTTCAATGTGGTAAAATGTCTAGTACCAAGGAACCAAAAGAGAGAGTTGATAGTTTTATCCACTATAACCCCAAGATCCCTGTCCTGACCTACTGACTGACTTAAGGGACAGCCAGGTAAGAGGTATGTCACCCAATCACAGGATGGATATTATTGCCTTTGCAAGAATCCAGAAATGAGTATAGATGATTTCAGATTTCAGGATTTAAGAGGAAACAGTCAGAAAGTTGTGCTTGTACACTTTGAAGTCAGCTCTTTGATGTTTTCAAGGTTGCAAAAGGGACTGACTAAAGTTGATCTGCACAAGTCTTCATTATGACAATAAGTTCTAATTGGAACAAGAAGGGAAGGTCAGGTGAAACTTATATAAAGCATACTAAAGCTGTGGAAAAGTTATCAGGAAAGGTCAATTAAGTGGACAGTAGAAATTCATTCAAGAGGCAAATAGATGAGTTTCTGAAAAAAGAAGGAATTGAGGGGTATGGAATCATAGAATCATAGAATGGTTACAGCACAGGAGGAGGCCATTTGGCACTTCAGCTCATCCCACTCTCCCGCCCTTTCCCCGTAGCCCTGCAAATTCTTTTCCTTCAGGTACTTATCAAATTCCCTTTTGAAAGCCACGATTGAGTCTGCCTCCCCCACCCTTTCAGGCAGTGCATTCCAGAAAGGTGAAACATCTGAGCCAGCGCTGTGATATTAAACAAAATTAAAAGCAAAATAGTTTGCTTTGTCTGTCAAAATAGGAGCTTTCAAAATACATCTAATATTTTGGGGAGATAAAATAGGAACACAATTATTTAAAATCAAATCTTGGCACATTTGATTGAACTTACATTTTGTTATTTTGGTTCAATATCTTACTAACTTTTCTGTTGAGGGTTGCCACCAAGACTGTTGCAATAAGCAGTGATGGCACAACTGGTAGTCCTGGAGTTTGGCAGCACAGTGATGGGTTTGCTAGATGTGGCAGCATGTAGGGAGGGTCCTTTGATTGGGCATCACTGTGGAGGGGGAACCCAAGGTTTGGCAGAACTGGGACTATGTGGAATTTGGCTCACAAGGTGCATGCTGGGTGCCAGTCCACAATGAGGGGAGGGCACAGGGTTGATAGAACTGCAGGTGGTGGTGGGGGGGGGGATCCGGGTCTGACAGCATTGGTTTGAAAGCGATCTCTGCAAACACTGTGTGTTGTGACTGGGTCGGCGCATACACACATGCACGCACATGTGTTTTTGTGTTTCTTACACAGCTGTCACTAATTAAAATGTTTACAGTTTCTAAATACGAACAAAAATACAGGCGATAGTGACGAGTGCCTGTTTGCCCGAGAAGCTTTCAAAATGCAACTCAATTGCTAAAAGAATTAGCTTGAATTGGGATGGTTGTCTGTTAGCTCAATATGAGCGCATTGTGCTTTCTTAAGTAAAGAATAAACAGCTTTTTTAAAAAAGCTTAAATAAACATCTGCTCAAATTCACTGAACAGTTTGCATTAAAATCGCTTTCAAAAACCACACGGCTATAGACAGAGACACAATTTGACATTTTTCCACTAAAAAATAAATAATAGACCATTTATAATTTAAACATAATCAAGAGCTACAAGCATGTAATGAGCAGAGTCTGTCATTTTGTCTCTTTTCTCTCTCATTCATACACACACACACAAATATATAAATGCAGCCTCTCCATGCTACAAACACTCGATATAAGCTTATCTGAATCAAACTTTTGAATTTTTGTCAATTAATTTTGAAAACAAGTAAGTAAATATTGCTGGAAGTTGAAAAGAAGCATTCCAGCATAGTGGCTGACTAAATGCTGCTGACCCATCCTGACAAATTGTGCAGCTTGCACATGCTCCGAGTGCAGGATTTGACAGCAAATGCTGACAGTATAAAATGTGACTGAAAAACTGTGACAGAGACAGTGCGGTTAATGTGCATCATAGGCAAGATGTTTACTATATTGTACAACAAATCTCGCTTGCTGTTGCAGGATAGGCTGTTTTGCTGCCTCTGACTATGTACATGGTTCCTCCCATGTAGATTCCATTGCATCACCCACAGCGATGTGACAGGTAGGTTTAAAAATAAAAATAAAAGTCTATTTAAAATTGAGATAAAGAAAGAGCTCTTAGTTTGTTAAAACACTTAAAAGAGTGAATACTATATATCTGTATAGCACAATCACTCAGTGCTTTTGAAGTTTGAAGTTTGTCATTATAAAATGATGACATGTTGATTTAGGAATTTGCTAATATTGATTAAAAAAACCATGATTCAAAATTAGTGACAAAGGAATGGCTTTGATGTTGTTATACTTCGCAAAGATTGACATCTTGATTGAACTTTGCAAAGCTCAATGAAGCTGGCTATAGAGCCTCCTTAGGATTCTCATAATGGCTCTATTGTAAGTGCAGCGCCTGGGGTAAAACTTTTCCATGTAGACGACGAAAGTCCTAGGTTTCATCCTCAGTCTGTGTTGCAGTAGCTCATCTCGGCCAAAGTGGCAGCGGTGGTATTACAATTGGCCTCAATGCCCCTCAACTCGGGAGGTGAAAAATCAGCCGGGATTCCTAATTCTAGTCATTATTCAGTGCTGCTTGCTGGAAAGTAGATGTCTGGACATTAAGTGAGAATAGGATCACACTTGGCTGTGATTCCGTTCACAGATGAAAAGCCTAAAGGCACTCACTGTGCAGACTCGCATATAAAGAATGGGTAAGGTAATGGATGGCTGTGAGCACCCCTGGAACGACATGGAGGTGTTTTTAACATTACTGATATGCCAAGATGATAGGCAGTCAGTGCCACAGCTCTTGCTCCAAAGACACAAACGTGTCTTACAACACATAAATTTACACAGAATAGTTTTTATTGTATTTAAGTGAGATGTAAACAGAAAATCAACTGTTGTGTAATACTTCAGGAAAAGAGAATGAGTACATCATGATCTAACTGCACAAAGATGGTGTATCTAAGGCTTAAGATAAAAGGTACCCTGAAGTAAAATACTTCAAAATGCAGGCCTAAAATTTCCTAAAGTAAACACCAACTCCTACATTTTAAATGGGTGACTTCTAAAATCCCCTTATGCCTACAGACATTGCCACTTTGTAGATTCTTTCTCAATCGTCGATAGTGACAGCAAGGGCCAATCAGATAACTGATGTTTGTAAACCAGTTATATAATCTTTTCGTCCCAGACCCAGGTTCACCTGTGAAACTTTGATAGGCACTTGCATCAGTCTCTAACTAATAGACGTTAATGAATAACAAGAACAGCAACTGTCTTAATAGTGGAAAAAAACATTCCTTGCAGCACAAAATAAAAAATCATAGATCCTGATGGATTAGTAGGTAAATGCCTTATGTAGTGTGGTACTCTGCCATGGAGACAAGGTCCCAAGTTTGATCCTGGTCTGTACTGAGTTAGATGATTGGGGCAGTAGTAAGAGCACTACAACTAACCTTAGTGATTCTTAGGATAGGGAAGCAAAAAAATATTCCGGACTTCCACTCCTGATTGCTATGAAGTAGCGCGTGCACACAACCACGTAAACACACACATCCACATCAGTTCAGGTCAGTTATCAGTGATCATTGCCATGATGAAATAGTCTGTTGATCATGTCTTAGCTCACACATAAAGAACGGTCACTTGGGCGAGGTACAGTGGGGCAGCCAGCAGCCACAGAACCATATCCCAACAAAGTCTGTGTCTTCAGATAAGGAACAATGAGAATTGTGGGAATAAACCATCAGCGCTCAGATCAGTACATCTTAAACTTCTTTGAACGATTTTTTATGAAGTATCAGCCATCTGGTTTTGCCAGTTTTGCTCTATTTACACAGTTTTATGTTGACTTTATGGATGGCTCCTCCCTGCTTTGAAGGTAACATCAGTTTAAGATGAAACTGTTTAATGATCAACCACAGGAACCAAGTAGCAAATCAAGTCAGGTATATATAGAAGCATTTTGCTAGAGAGACTAGTGAAACAAAAATCGTGACAAAACGGAGATGCTCTTTACACCATTCCTTATTTTAGCTCTGTCCAGTTACACTGTCCAAATACAAGCAGATGATTATGCCTTGGAGCCAGCTTCTCAGGAAAAATCCAGATTTGCAATGTTGGATGACGTGAGGATTTTAGCCAATGGCCTCCTTCAATTGGGACATGGTCTCAAAGATTTCGTCCAGAAGACTAAGAACCAAGTCAATGATATATTTGACAAAATTAACATATTTGACAGATCCTTCTTTGAACTCTCAAAGCAAACAAATGAGATCAAACTTGATGAGCAGGAGCTAAAAAAAAGGACTATAATTCTACAGGCTAACAACGAGGAGTTGAAAAACATGTCGCTCGATATCAGAGAAAAAATAAATGGCATCGTAGAAAACCGAACTATTCTAGAAACAAAAGTAGAAGGTCTCGAAGACCAATTATCCGAACTGACTGAAATCAAGACAGAAATATTGGAGATAAAGGAGTTCCCATCTCTAAAAGTAGGTGCATTTTAATGTAAAAAATTACATGTTACTGCCTCGACCTTGAGCTATAGAGACCAGAAAAACCCCGGGTACGATCCTTGGTCTGTGCAGTTAGCTGATCTTAGTCAGAGGGGTGCTACAACTGTCCTCAGTGTCCTTGAGCTAAAGAATAAGGAAACAAAATCCGCCTCCACATTCCTATCCAGTGACCCCTGCTGGTAAGTTCACTTGTGGATATTAAGTGAGGACAGAATTTGCTTGGCTGTGACCCACATGGTCAAATAGCTTTTCAGCACTCACTGTCTAAATTCACATCTGAAAAATAGTCACTTGTGCGATGTACTAGAAGGCAGTTGGTATGCAATACCATAATAACGCAGCAAGAATAGGGGAAAAAGCGGCTGGGCCTCCATTCAGTGTCTGCCCAGCTGTGAGATGTTGACCAAGCTCCAGTTCAATTATGTACTTTTCTTGCTCAGCACTAAAAGACAAGAGAATGCTATTAAGATGCTGAGTTAAATCAGCTTTCATAAAGTAAGTGAAAGGGCCCTATTAAAATAGAACTATTAAAAACTACTGGTTCTAGAGTTTTTTTCCCCTCTTCCCTTTAAGGAAGTACCTGACTTCCATTTGGCAACAGCTCACAACGGCATGACTGATCTCTGAGCTTACTGTGTGGAGAATTACACGCACAGACCTGCGTCATATCCTTACATGGTGCAGCTTGCTTACAGCATTCTTGAGAGCAGCTCTCAAGCAAGGCATTGCTTGGGGGTTTGTGATACTTGACAGGAGATTAGTGTGTAACATTACCCTGTACTATGTTTGTACCTACTGTAGGAAATAAGGCTCTGAAGTATGTTCGAAGAGAGTAACTCATCTCTGTGCAGAGCTATTAAGAAATTGCTTGAGCTACATGCATGTGGTTTATGATACTATCTCTACTGCTTTAAAACACTGCAGAATGCATTATTGTGCAAGTATCATGCACACCATGCCACACTCATCTTGTGAAAATATTTATGAAAATGACAATTTTAAAGACAAACACTTCATTTCTACGTTCAAAGTAAATCCAGTTATTCTTTAAAAATGTCAAAATCTTTATCAGGAATTCAGGCACAGCAATTTATTGTTATATTACAACAGTGACTACAGTTCAAAAAGTCCTTCATTGGCTGCAAAGCACTTTGGGATGTCCGGTGGTCATGAAAGGCGCTATATAAATGCAAGTCTTTCTTTCTATACTCAGCGTCATTTTATCCATTTTGCTCCACTAGGCTCTTATTGAAGAACAGAATAAAAATATCAAAAGCCTGATCAGCACTATACATGACCAACACAGTCAACTGGACAAGCAGAACCACAAAATACAGAAGCTGGAAGAAAAGGTAAGCCACAATTCACTTTATATTCCACGATACACTCTGCGCCCAAACAAATACAATTCTAAAATTGTCATGTCACTCCTACCCAAATGGGAGCATTTTCAACAGGGCAAAACTGTCAAACCATTGAGAGAAGTCCAGAACCATTTCACAACAATAGCAAGACTCAAACCTTTGTAGAAGTTTAGACAACATCTTGATTGATAAATGCCCATGCCAATATGAAACAAAATCATATAGGCCAGCAAGGTCCCATGTTCAAACTCCAGTCTATGCTGTGTTTGCTGATTTAGTTGGTAGGGGGATTACAACTGGCGTCAGCATATGTGGATGTCATATGAGGACAGAATCAAGATCAGAAATTCTGCTTCCCACATTCAAATAGCCTGCCGATATTCACTGTCCAGGCTCACAAAGAAGAATGCCCACTGGGGTGTGATAACAGAGGACACACTACACCATATCACAACATAAATCACACCTTCAAGGAAGAATGGGGAAAAAAACTCTAGTAGGGAGGAGATGGGAAAGGGGAGGAAGAACAATTAAATCTCTCTGAACCTACAGTGGTATGTACTAGAATAAATTACATGTTTGTATTTCAGCAGCAAATCTATATAAAAGTATATTACAATAGATAAAAAATGTTTCCTTAAAAAATACAGTAAACAATACATCTTTTACAGCTAAGAGTCACCTTCTTACAAGACAATCATAGTGGCAGTCAACCATCTCAGAAGCCCGCTACTTCCAAATACGTTCACTGCTTCCCCAGGAACAACACACAACTATCGTCTGATTATAATGGTAAGAAATATCTACAAAGATCAATTGTACATTTAGGATAAAAAGCGTAAAACAGTTACAGAGATTTTATAAATTAAAAAAACATAAATGTTCCCAATAATTTGGTATTTTGTCAAGGACTACTGTACTGGCGTTGTCACTAGGAATTAAGTAAAGTGTTAAGATGGATGTACAAAATCTTTGTACAGTGAATGGTGAAAAGCATCCAGCAATACAATTATACATCCCATCCTTCCAAACTTGGTTTGTGTCCGGAGATAGATGAGTCTATGTATAGATGAGCTATATGTCATTGGAATGAAGTACAGGTGATTACATGTCTGCCCCTGTTGCTGGGAGCAATTTAAGCTGATGAATTAAGAAGAAAGATATTGCACGACATTAAAGCATATTAGTGTAAACTTGAATTTTCCTCTAGTACCCTGGTATTGAGAGTCTAAATATGCCAAGTGATAATGCTAAAATATGAGAGATACTGATCTTTCTATAATTTAACATAACCTTTTTCATACAGACAAGTACATTTGTAACCTGCAAACAGGAAAAAGAGTTTATATTAACACTTAACATACCTTGGTTCCCCCCCCACCCCCATTAACTAAGGAAGAATATTGGAACATAGGAACAGGAGTAGGCCACTAAGCTCTTCGAGCCTGTTCCGCCATTCAATGAGAGTGTGGCTGATCTGTGACCTAATTCCATTTGCCCCACATCCCTTAATACCTTCAGTTAACAGAAACCTATCATTTAAAATTAACAATTGACGCAGCATCAATGGCCGTTTGCGGAAGAGAGTTCCAAACTTCTCCCACCCTTGAATCTGGTAAATCAACAGAGACTTCATGTGGTCAATGTCTTTGCTAAACTCTGGTAGATCAAAAGGGTTAAATGTGATTCAGATATCTAATCTCAAGGTCTTTTAACCTTTGTAGATCTTCCCACTGACTGCAACGACATTTACAATGAGAGAGAGAACAACAGTGGTGTGTACACAATTAAACCTAATGGATACAAAGCATTCAACGTGTACTGTCAGCTCACAGCAGGTAATGGTCGCAGCTTTACTGCTATTTTGATAAGATTCAACCCAGCAAAGCAGTACAGTATATGGATGTTTAATAAATTTAAATTTAAAAGGCCATTATTTTTCTCTTTTCCACCTTAAAGATGCTGACTCATTCAGGTGTAGGGTTCCATGGCTGTCATCAGCCCTGCAGTACGTCAGACCAGTGACTTTTTTAAATTCATTCTTGTGATGTGGGCGTCGCTGGCAAGGCCAGCATTTATTGTCCACCCCTAGTTACCCTTGAGAAGGTGGTAGTAAGCTGCCTTCTTGAACTGCTGCAGTCCATGTGGTGTAGGTACTCCACAATGCTGTTAGGTAGGGGTGTTCCAGGATTTTCACACAGCGATGATGAAGGAATGGCAATATATGTCGAAGTCAGGAGGGAGGGGAACTTGGAAGTGATGGTTTCCCAGGCGCCTGGTGACCTTTTCCTTCTAGGTGGTGGAGGTCGCGGGTTTGAGAGGTGCTGTTGAAGAAGCCTTAGCGAGTTGCTGCAGTGCATCCTGTAGATAGTAAATAGACCCACTGCAGCCATGGTGCGCTGGTGGTGGGAGTAGATGTTTAACGTGATGGATGGGCTGCTGATCAAGCGGACTATCCTGAATAGCGTCAAGCTTTGAGTTGTTTACATATGAGCTAGACAGTGACAATGGGGCGCATTACATGCCAAGCTTAGTCCTGTCCTCCTTACCTAATGTCCAGTCACACGCACTTTACAACAGGGATAACTGAGGACCATGCACACATAGACTTTCCAGCTGGTGTCCCTGGATAGCATCAGGAAAGGGAACTCAATTGATTGCTTCCCTCCGTGGGCAATGAAGCCATCTGTATTGGCACTTCTGTCAACTTGGCCGAGAGCGACTGATTCAATACAGATTGAACCCGGGACCTTTGTGGTGTGTGTGACTCAGTTTCACATGGTGCATTTATCAGTTAGGCCAGTGGATGCTGAGTACCAATTTTCAAAACTGCTGCATTGCTTCAGTTATATAACTAACATTTGGTATAAGAGAGCTCAAAGCAGTCACATAAATTTCAGGATTGAACAGTCTCAGAATCACTGAACACTGCTTCTGTGGCTTGGGACAAAATTCGGAGCTTTTGTACAACTAACTTGTTGCTGTATATATCTATATCTATCTATAATAATCTATCTATACTTTGCAGAGGTCGTGTAAGGAGTTAGGCATTAGATTGAGAAACAAGGCCTGGAAGGTGAAAATCTCCAGATTGCTTCCTGTGCCACATGCTGAAGAGGAAGATGAGGAAGGTCATGTGAGTGTAGGGCAGGTGCAGGAGGGAAGGGTTCACTTTCTTGCGACACTGGAGTGAGTTCTGGAACAAGGGAAGGCTATAACGAAGGTGCAGCTTTCATCTAAACAAAAATAGCACCAGTGTCCTTGTAAAGAAAGTAAATAGAGCAGTGGGGAGGATTTAAACTAATATGGCGGGGGGGAGTGGTTGAGGAAAGTTTAGGTTTGAGACTAGAGAGCGAGAGCAGCACTAACAAAGCTGTTGAGATAGAAGAAGGATACTTAGCTGAAATAAAGTGAGAAAATGTTATCACAGGAGATAGGGATAGAAAGAGGCTTTAGGATAATGAGAGACAAAACCTGTTCTCGGGATACACAGATGATTTGGACTTGGTAGGAGGGATACAATTTCAAACTTTGCTGAATAGAGAGTTTGGCAAACAGTGAGGAGGACAGTAAAATAATTCAGAAAGGCAAAGACAGGTTAACGGAATGGGCAGACACTGGAGGGTGTGGATAAACAGAGAGACCCCGGGTTCAAATGCACAATTCCCTGCAAAGACAAGTGCAGGTAGTTAAAGCCATAAAAAGGCCAATAGAAATTTGGGTTTTTATAAACAGGGCATTGAGTACAAGAGGAACGAAGTATGATAAATTTGTACAAAATATTGCGTAGGCCATAGCTAGAGTACTGTGTGCAGTTTTTGGCATCCCATTATAGGAAGGACCATAAAGCCATAGAGGGCATACAGAGTAGATTTACCAGGAGGATGCAAGGAGTGGGAAATTATAGTTATGAGGAGAGAACTGATATTTTCACGGGAGCAGAGAACACTAAGAAAAGACTTTTTTAAATGATGAAAGCCTGTTATGCCTTTAGGTAACCCTCTAATAGGATGTTCCAGTGTTAATGTGATACTCTGGAGACTACTTTAAGTCTGCATGGAGTGAAAGGCTCTGGCCATCAGATGGGGGTGAAGAGCACTTTTTTACCTCTTTGAAGTTCACCTTTGTCAGGCACGTGTGTCAGTTCAGTGGGTAGCACTCTCACCTCTGAGTCAGAAGGTTGTGGGTTCAAGTCCCACTCTAGAGACTTGAGCACAAAAATCTAGGCTGACACACCAGTACAGTGCTGAGGGAGTGCTGCACTGTCAGAGGTGCCGTCTTTCGGATGAGACGTTAAACCGAGGTCTCGTCAGCCCTCTCAGGTGGACGTAAAAGATCCCATGGCACTATTTCGAAGAAACGCAGGGGAGTTATCCCCCGGAGTCCTGATCAATATTTACCCCTCAATCAACATCACTAAAACAGATTATCTGGTCATTATCAAGTTTGTGGGAGCTAGCTGTGTGCAAATTGGCTGCCGCGTTTCCAACACTTCAAAAAGTACTTCATTGGCTGTAAAGCGCTTTGGGACGTCCGGTGGTCATGAAAGGCACTATATAAATGCAAGTCTTTCTTTCACATAGATTTTCCTCTCTGTGAGGTTAGCACATTACAATATTTTTTTACATTTTTTAGTTTCAACCTGCCCGCCCAACCCCCGACCTGAAATTGAATTGTTGCAGCCTATGGCTTCCCCATGTATCCTTCTGTCTCATTTAGCTTCCCTGCTCGCCCTTCGGATTCCTACCTGCTTTTTTCACCTGCCAGTGGGCCTCCTGGTTCTCCCCTGCTGGCTCTCTTTGCCCCTTCTGGCCTGCAGTGGACACCTTCCCACTCCCAACATCGAACCCTGGGGCTCTACTATGCACAATAAGCTCCAAGCCTCCAATTCGCCTGCCGGATTTATTTTAAAAAAAATCAAAACTCTTGCCTACACCCAACCCAAATGCTTGATTTGTGTACTCTGATATTGGAGTTTTTCATCAAAGGGAACAATCCACCCAAATCAAATATGCAACCAAAAAAAACAAACACTTAGGAGGGAAGAAGATTTACTCCCAAGAGGGTAGGAATAAAGCTAATAGTTCAGGGCTCTCGGTGCAATTACCTGCAGCCTCAGTCTCTATTGTCACTAACTGGGTAAGTACTTGGAATCATGTACCGGAACCATACTTTACATTCGGTTCTTATTTTCAGAGGGTGGTTGGACAGTCATCCAGCGAAGATTTGACGGGTCAGTGGATTTTGACCAGCCTTGGCAATGCTATGAAAATGGTTTTGGTGCACTGGAAGGTAAGAAGGATATCCCAACATATTTTCAAAAATTTTTCAGAAAATTTTTACTTGGATGTAGTTTTCTAAGATATATAACTTGAGTGGAGGGGGAGGGGGGCGGGGAAGTTATTCTGGGTTCCCGCTCCCAATTGCTATCAGGTGACTCCCGTGGGAAAAAAGTGCACAGGCATGAATGGGGAACTGATTAGGCAGAATCATTATTTGGCTGTGATACGCCCCACTGCTGGAGGGCCTGACTAACACTGTCTAGACTCACACCTGAAGATTGAGAACTTGGGCAAAATATCAGAGAGCTGTCAGCATTTGTGGAACTGCAGCCCACAAAAAGCAAACACCTTCAGGAGAGGAAAATTGGAAAAATTAAATGGAAAGTGATTTGTTTTAAAAATCAACATACTGCTTGCTTGTCGATGTTACTGAAGCTCCACAGTGCATAAACATGAAATGTTGTTCACCTAGTCTTGGATCCAAAAACCCTCCCACTAAGCTGTTCGTCGCTTTTAATGAGAACTGCGTGCTGAGAGTTAAAATGTTAAAGGAAAATTAAAAAATGGCAAAGATGAGTCCTAATTTGAAGACCAGTTCCCACATGGCTGCTTGGGAAGGAGGAGAAAAATAACCACACTTAAGTCTCTTTATTAAATTGGAGGGACGTATTTGTCGGATGAAAACTCTAGGGTAGGATGTTTAAGCCTTAATCCTGAAACATCCCTTTAGACCTTGGAAGTTAATTTTAATGAAGTAATTTTGTCCCATTTAAAATAATAGAATTTTCAGATATGTAAAGTATCCAGAAGTACTCAACCCCAGCCAACTGACACCCTCTCCTCCCGAGGTCACATGAAAGCTGTGGTACGAGGCATTCTCTAGAATTCCATTCTCCTCAGCCAGATGGCACCGGGCAGAAATGAAAAGCAGACTGCACTATTCAACCAAGGTGTGGGATAGTGTTAATAGAAGTGTACACAAGCTAAATCTACCATCCGAACCAAGGAAGAGAGGTGCAACTTTTTTGGAGAGCGGAGAAAGAAAAGAGGCCACTTTGGATGCAGGGAGAGGAAATGTTTGATCTCATAAGTAAACTTCAGGCAAAAAAAAGTTGACAAATTTGACATTAAACTACTCTTGACCTTAATAAATGATAACATTCGTAATGCGCAGTCATGAGAAACAAATATGGTTAAAGAATGCAGTGAGTGAAAAAGTGTTTAGTGTTGAGGAGACATGACCCACACATCTAGTAACACTGTCAACATTACCAGGACAGAAGTGAGGTCATTTTTTAAAAACCCACTGACTCTTCAACTGTTCTCGCTTCCTCACACGGTTCACAGTAACTTTACAGCACTAGTTGGACCTCCACTCGTCATTACCTTTTGAATTTCTCCCTACTTTAGCATTGGAACTCCTCAGGTAAATACCTCAATTTTGAAACACTACGTTCCTCCCTCAACCAATACAGACACACAATAAAACAGAGGGCACTCTTCTCACTGCTCTTTGTGGAAGAATGGCTGCCACATTTGCCTAGGTAATAATCGTAACTGCAATTCACGTGTAATATCCTTTGAGAGATTTTCACATGATAAGAAGTTATATAAAGGTGATAAATATCTTCTACCACACGTGGAGCAGTGCCAAAATCATACACTTAAGCTAATAACTTTTAATGTTGTGCCAATATACGTCTTGTCTACTGCTCTTAATTCACCATTTCAAATTGCTCCCGTCAACATAGACCTATAACCAGCAGTACTTCAACTTATTGGGCCAGATTTTCCAACCCCCACGGGTGCGTACGAGGACACCCGTAAGGACCTCGCAAGTGCCGGTTTCAGGCATGCTTGACAGATCACCCGCCTGCCCTGGAGATGGGCCTCCGCGGGCAGAGAGTTCCGCTTTCTGCACAACTTCCGCCCGCTGAAAACCTTTCAAAATCTTACGCCTGGTAAAAGCATAATGTAAGGCCTGCTTTTACCAGCATAAGAGTTTAAAAAAATAAAAAAATAAAAAATGTTCACTCATTTATAATTTTAAAATACTTTTAAAAAAGGTAAGTTTATTTTTAGCCCCGTAAAAAACTTTATTTATTTTTTCAAAAAATTAATTTTTGTTTAAAATATTTAATTTAATGTAATTTTAACTAATTTTAAATACGTGATTTAAAAAAAAATTATTTTAATGTTTAACTGTTTTTTAAGTGATCCCCATTCACACTTTTGACAGATCTATCCGTACGGACCTGTCAAAAGTGTGAAAGGCGATTCCCTTCTTTGATTGGTTCCCCATGGCCCACGTGATCCCAGGGACGCCTGCGAACCGCCTGCGCCCCGGGATACCTGGGCCTCTGCGCATTTCGTAGAGCAGAGGCCCAGGATCGGAAGTCTCGGGACCAACGAAGCCAGCAGGTAAGTGCTTAAATTTTTTTCTGATCGGATGCATCCGCACGCAGGAAACCTCCAATCGGAAATTCAGGGCCATTGTTACACAGATCAAGGTGCTATCTCCAGATACAAACCAGGTTAGGAAGGGCAAATCAGTAATTGAATTGTTCGCATTTTTCATGGTTTAAGTGGACATGCCACAAATATTTCGTACACTCACCATTACACTTTTTAATTCCGAACCCCCGCCCAAACGTGACGAATCATGCTGGGATACAGTTCCACAGGGTGGCGAATCATGCTGGGGTACAGTTCCACAGGGTGGTGAATCATGCTGGGATACAGTTCCACAGGGTGGCGAATCATGCTGGGGTACAGTTCCACAGGGTGGCGAATCATGCTGGGGTACAGTTCCACAGGGTGGTAAATCATGCTGGGGTACAGTTCCACAGGGTGGTAAATCATGCTGGGGTACAGTTCCACAGGGTGGTAAATCATGCTGGGGTACAGTTCCACAGGGTGGTAAATCATGCTGGGGTACAGTTCCACAGGGTGGTGAATCATGCTGGGGTACAGTTCCACAGGGTGGCGAATCATGCTGGGGTACAGTTCCACAGGGTGGTGAATCATGCTGGGGTACAGTTCCACAGGGTGGTAAATCATGCTGGGGTACAGTTCCACAGGGTGGTAAATCATGCTGGGGTACAGTTCCACAGGGTGGTAAATCATGCTGGGGTACAGTTCCACAGGGTGGTAAATCATGCTGGGGTACAGTTCCACAGGGTGGTGAATCATGCTGGGGTACAGTTCCACAGGGTGGCGAATCATGCTGGGGTACAGTTCCACAGGGTGGTGAATCATGCTGGGGTACAGTTCCACAGGGTGGTGAATCATGCTGGGGTACAATTCCACAGGTACTGGCCACTCTCCAGTGTGACCCTTGGGGCTCCGCCCCAGTAGCCATTCTCCATGTGTATGAGTATACAGCGAGTGTCAGCAAGTTATTTAGCTGTGTGAACTATCACAACAAAGTGCAATTTTTGTCCTCTGCTACTTTCCATATATGCACACTTTCCATCAAGAGTTACTGGACCAAAAGCAACACTCCTACAGCCACCCCAGCAGAGATCAGCTAACTCAGCACAGATCATTAAACGTTACAATAATCTGTGCCTCTGTGAATAATATTGTCGCCAACAAAAGAAAATCAGACTGATGAAAGCTTTCAAAATTCAAACCAACTTTAGGTCAAGCGCCTCTTTCTAAAAGCTGCATCAAAAAAGAAAACAATCAGGTCATGCTTGCTTTATCTGACCAGTATATCCGCCCAGAGTTAATGTTTAATTCTAGGACCTCCAGCACTGATAACAAAAGCAAATATTACAGTCCTATTACACAACCTTCCATCAATCTTACTGATCCTGCATGTTCTTTGCACGTTGTACCAATGTTGCAGTGGCTGGGAGATCCTGTACCATTCAGGTCAGAGTGGAGCACTCCCCTTCTCTCCTGAAGGTGCTGCTGACTTACACAGTTCCACAGGCACAGTACCTGACACCACTTTTTGTGTGTGAGCCTAGAATATAAATGTCAGAAGACTATTGAATAGGGAGGGCATCACAACCAATTCCAAACTTAAATTCATGCTCCCGACCTCATTACAGCCTTGGTCCAAACATGGACAAAGGAGCTGAATTCCAGAGGTGAGGTGAGAGTGACTGCCCTTAACATCAAGGCAGCATTTGACCGAGTCTGGCATCAAGGAGCCCTAGTAAAACTGAAGTCAATGGGAATCAGGGGGAAAACGCTCCACTGGCTGGAGTCGTACCTAGCACAAAGGAAGATGGTTGTGGTGGTTGAAGGTCAATCATCACAGCCCCAGGACATCGCTGCAGGAGTTCCTCAGGGCAGTGTCCTAGGCACAACCATCTTCAGCTGCTTCATCAATGACCTTCCTTCCAACATAAGGTCAGAAATGGGGATGTTCGCTGATGACTGCACAGTGTTCAGCGCCATTCACAACTCCACAGATAATGAAGCAGTCCATGCCCGCATGCAACAAGACCTGGACAACGTTCAGGCTTGGGCTGATAAGTGGCAGGTAACATTCGCGCCACAGAAGTACCAGGCAATGACCATCTCCAACAAGCGAGAGTCTAACCACCTCCCCTTGACATTCAATGGCATTACCATCGCCGAATCCCCCACTATGAACATCCTGGGGGTCATCATTAACCAGAAACTTAACCGGACCAGCCACATAAATACTGTGGCAACAAGAGCAGATCAGAGGCTAGGTATTCTGCGGCGAGTGTCTCACCTCCTGACTCCCCAAAGCCTTTCTACCATCTACAAGGCGCAAGTAAGGAGTGTGATGGAATACTCTCCACTTGCCTGGATGAGTGCAGCTCCAACAACAGTCAAGAAGCTCGACACCATCCAGGACAAAGCAGCCCGCTTGATTGGCACCCCATCCACCACCTTAAACATTCATTCCCTCCACCACCGGCGTACCGTGGCTGCAGTGTGTACTATCTACAAGATGCACTGCAGCAACTCGCCAAGGCTTCTTCGGCAGCACCTCCCAAACCCGCGACCTCTTCCACCTAGAAGGACAAGGGCAGCAGGCGCATGGGAACACCACCACCTCCAAGTCACACACCATCCTAACTTAGAAGTATATCGCCGATCCTTCATCGTTGCTGGGTCAAAATCCTGGAACTCCCTACCTAACAGCACTGTGGGAGTACCATCACCACACGGACTGCAGCGGTTCAAGAAGGCGGCTCACCACCACCTTCTCAAGGGCAACTAGGGATGGACAATAAATGCTGGCATTGCCAGCGACACCCTGATCCCATAAACGAATAAAAAAAACTACTTTTGAGCTGGGGTCACTGGATAACAATCTGAAGCTGAAATGCCGACTGATGTTTGCCCTCACTGGAAGGGTCACTAAGGCCAAATATATTACTTCTACTGCCACCCAGGATGAAATCAGCTAACTCAGCAAGACAAAGGATGGAACCTACGACCATCCTGGTATGTATCGCTCATACCACATTGGGCAGTGCAATTTAACCAACTAAACCATCAGAGGGCCAACACCATTTTGTTTTAAATTGGCTTCCATAGAAGGGAGGAAGTTGTCACGTTATTGTGGTTTGTAACACAGATGTTGGACTTGGTTGTGATGCCCTCCTGAATGAATGAACTGCCAACCCTCACAATCTAGGATCGCAGATGAAAAATAGGTACTTGGGTGAGGGCTACCAATGCCTGTGGAACTGTACCCGTGCATGAGTTAGCACATGTGAGGATTGGATTGGATGGTGCTAAAGTATCCCCACAGTCAGTCAAGTAGTCTGCTGCCATTCACTATCCAGCTCATGTGAAGAATGTCCACTTGGGTGAGGGCAGGTTCCTGCAGAAATGTACCCAAGCAGAGGGGGAGAAAATTGGCCAACCCATCTTCCTTGCACCCCCAATAACCCCCACCTCAACACTGGTGTGGGAACCTCGGTTCTAGTCTATTAATACTGAAAAGACAAACAAAAGAATGCACAAAGCTATTACTATGTTTCTGATTTTTAAATTCAATTCTTCAAAACATTTTTATTTAATCCTTTGTGTAGGTGAGTTCTGGTTAGGGCTGGAAAAGGTGCACCATATTACACGACAGGGAGAGTACATACTGCATATTGAATTGGAAGACTGGAAAAGTGACAAGCGTTTCATAAAGTATACACTCAGCCTGGGAGAGAGAGAGACGGATTACACTCTGCAACTCTCTGACAGCCTCCTGGGAAATCTCCTCAACGCAATGACTGAACAGGCAGGAATGAAATTCTCCACCAAGGACAGGGACAACGACATGAGAAATGACACTAACTGCGCTGAAAGTTATTCAGGTAACTCTAATTTAAAAAAAACACTTGATATCTATTGTTCACTGTGACAAAGGATTCAAATACCAAATAAAAACCAGTACGTTAGGAGTAAGAAGGGAAGTCAGGTGGATCTTTTCACCCAAAGGGTAATTGAGTTGTGGAATAAGGTAGCAGGAAAGGCAATTGAAGCAGACAGTATACAGGGTTCAAAGGGCATTTAGACACTTTTCCAGAAAGGGCGAGATTAAGGTCTATGATGAAAAGGTGAGTAAGTGGGATTAAGATCAATCGAAATGGGACAGGGCTGTTGGGCCTAAGAGAATGTTCCTGTTCCTAAAAATTCCTATATCCTTATTTAGTCAGGATCTCTAAGATAACCTTAGAATATAAGCTTTTCAACTTGCATTTGGAATGCCGGAATGAGAATCATAGGTTTGGGAAGAATAGCAGTCCCACTCAGAAAAATGGCAGATGGGCAGAGATGCATTCAGAATAGTCATCCATGTGGTTGTTTTCTGTCCAAGAGACTTGTTGTGGATGGTCTCAGCGATGCTGCAGTTTAACTAGTGAAACACTTGTGTTTTCATTCAGTGAAGATCAGGTATAACTCAGAAGTATTGGCCCAGTGTTAGAAGACAAATGCGTCACCTGCTTTTGTATTGAACTATATAGTCCAGGGAGGACCCAGGTTCAAAACCTGGTCTGAGCTGAGTTAGATGATCTCAGCTGGGAAAGCAGTCGGGATTACTATAATTAAGATACCATCTCATAGCTAGGGAAGGTTCCTGCATCTGATCAATATCCCTGCTGGAAAAGCAATCTGTGTGGATGTTGTGTGAGGACAGAAATGGGCTCAACCTTCTCAGTTCAATAGCCTGCCAGCAATCACTGTCTCAGCTCACACATGAAGAATGGCCACTTGGCCAAGTACCAGAGACACCCAGGGCTTGTTGGATTATAAACAGTTAGTGCTTTCAAGAGAGGGGAATAAAGTGGAGAAAAAAAAAACTTTACCCAATCTCCTCTTGAATGTTCCATTTATTGTACAAAATTCAAGAATTACTGAACAGTGGAAATTACACATTATGGAATTTTTACCTGCAGACTGGCTGGGAACAGGGGCGGGGGAGGGGGGGCGTCCGGAAGTGTGCAGGAAACCCGAAAGTCTGGGTTTCCTCGCACGCTGTGCATGCGCCTGACGTCAGGCTTGGCTTCCAGTCGGGTGGGGAACTCTCGACGAGGCCGCAGGACCAGGTAGGTCCGATCCCCGACCCCGGTGGGGGGGGGGGGATCAAATCAATGCAGGTTAAATCCAAGGCTTCTAGCCTTATTATCATATTTAAAGTGCCAACCCGCCTCCTGGGAGCGGATTGGCTGCCCGCCCCTTGTCCCGCCTGAGTAAAAGCCGGAAGTCAGCGGGTTGGAGCCAGCTACCTGACATGATTCCAATTTTTCCCCATTTAACCCCCCCCCCGCATCTGCACCCACTCCCACCCGCTCACCTATGTTAAAATTCCACCCCCCCGCCATGTGTCTACACATCATGTTTAATGTCTCTTATACCAACCTTGACATTTTTTTTTTGAAAAGGAGGATGGTGGTTTAACGCATGTGGAGAAGCCAACTTGAATGGAAAATACATCAAAGTAAGATCAAAGGGAAAACTGGAGCGAAGGAAGGGAATATTTTGGATCACTTGGAAGGGAAAGTCATATTCCCTGAAGTCAACAAAAATGATGATCCGTCCCTCCAATTCAGAAAAGTTTGACTGAAGAGCATTTATTTAGTTTCAAATAATGTGGCTGCAACAAGACATGGGCACTGACGTTGTTACGGCACTGACACTGTTACTCACTTCTCCGCAATAGTGAACACAAAGGGTTTAGTACACGAGTAACATTATTAAGTTATGAAGACTGCGTGAGAATTCTGTGGAACACACGTTAATATTCACAACAGTCCCCAGTGACAAATTTAAATGGTGTTAAACACACATAGATTTCCCATTGTATTGGACAAAATAGTAGGTAAATTTGTAAAGAAACCCCTTACTTTCCACTGACTTTTCCAAAATTATGCTTATAAAGTGTGCAAAAGTCATATCTAGTACCACATAACCTTGTATGTCAGTTAAATTTAAACAACTGATCATGACTGCAGGTCTGAAAATACACTAAAATAAATCAAATACATTTTACCACAGAGGCCAATTCCAGTGTTCCTCAGAATACAGCAATCAAACCACAGTGGGTAGGGAATAGTTACCAAGTTAGTAAATAGAAAATCAGTTTTATTCCATTGGAAAGTTACTATTCACCATCAGATGACTAGGCTGTCATTGTATTTGATGAAAATACTGAGTCACATTGACTTCCACAATCAACTTTCTCCACAAACCATAATGCTCATTTCTATGTATTAACACAAAGATAACGGATGCTTTAGATTGATTTATAATAAACATTTTGTTTTCACTAGATTCATAATCATTAGAAAATGTGACTTACGTAGCAAATATTTATGCAGTAAAAGCTTTGTACTTATGGACTATACTCAGTTCAGAAAAATAAGCATACCATTTTACAAGTGTTAAATGTTATATTATATTATTTCATATATAGTATTATTGCCCTGAGAAGGTACAGAGGCAAACAAAGAACGATGATGATTCTGGGTACCAGGAATTTAAGTTATAAACAGAGATTCAGAAAAATTGGGCTTGGGAACTGGGGTTTGCAGTGGGTTAGATCGTAACCTTTCACCTTTGGCCCTGGGTTCAAATCCAGCCCATACTGACGGAATTAAAAAGTTTCCTCTCCTTGCTGTCTGTAACAGTTTGAACACAAAGTTGTTGGAGAGTTGTTGGGCTGGAGGAGGTTACAGAATTAGGGAGGGCCGAGACCATGGAAGGATTTGAAAACAAGGATGAGAATTTTAAAACTGAGGCGTTGGTGGACCCAAAGCCAATGAGCACGGGGTAATGGTAAATGGGACTTGATTCGGGTTAGGATATGGGCAGCAGAGTTTTGAATGAGCTCAAGTTCGTGGAGGGTGGAAGATGGGAGGCCGGCCAAGAGAGCATTGGAATAGTTGAGTCTGGAGATAACAAAAGCATGGATGAGGGTTACAGCAGCGGATGGGCTGAGGCAGAGGCGGAGACGGAGACGGGTGATGTTATGGAGGTGGAAGTAGGCGGTCTTGGTGACGGAGAGCATATGAGGTAGGAAGCTCAGCTCAGGGCCAAATAGGGTGCCAAGGTTGCAAACAGTCTGGTTCAGCCCGAGACAGTGGCCAGGGTGGGGGTTGCAATCAGTAGCGAGGGAATGGAGTTTGTGGCGGAGGGTTGGATGTCGGACAAGCAGTCTGACAACACAGAGACAGTGGAGGGGTCGAGAGACATGGTGGTGCGGTACAGCTGGGTGTAGTCGGCATTCATGTGGAACCTGACGTCATATCTTCGGATGTAGGACCTAACGGCCTTTCACTATTCTTAAAAACTGATGTTTTATGTTCAAAAATGACAACTGTTTAATGATTACTGAAACACTTACGAAGTCAACTTGCCACTTTGTAAGTACAATAATTGCAACATGTTCGCTGAACCAAAGTTTTACCAAAAGCACAATATTTAAAAATGATTTTAAAAAACTTCTGAAATTATTTCCGTTGTCTGTGAACGTTTTTTTATTTAACAAAATCTCTACTTCTGCACCGATATTGATTCTAAATAATTACAGCCCTGCCTGAGAAATTAAACTAGAAAAATATTTATTCCGGTCTATTAATAGCTCCGTGGAGATTTCTTATTGAGCATTTGTTTCATTTTATTTCACATTTTACCGATCCTTTTATCTAATCCTGTGGTTAGCCATATTCAGGTTTTCCATTACTTAGTAAAAACATGACCTTCCTGACCTGGGTAAGCCCTTTCACAAGGTATCTTTACACAGTGACCTTAATGGACAAAAAGCTCGTCATTCTGTAAAAATGGATCTTTACGCAAGGACTAACCCTTATGAGACAACATAGCATAAACAATTTTACAATTTAAAAAACTTTCTTGGGGTAACACAGGGAACTAAGAGATAAAAAAAACTGAACACCGAAAAACAAATAAAAACAGAAGTTCTCAGTAGGCCAGCCAGTGACTGAAAAGGAAAGAAGATGTAACATTTCAAGCAGGATTCTTCATCAGAACCATTATCTCCCAGATCATCAAGAATATAATCCCACTGATTCTAATCTTACCGTCCTACAACTCACTTCTAACTTCTTCCCAAAATTAATTAAAATTTTATAGCACTCCTAGTGTAGGAAAGACATATGGGTGCACTTTATAGGGTGGTGGAAAAGAATAGGAGGAAAAAGGGAATTTGAAAAATCAACTAGGGTTTCCACTTCAGACAGCTATCTGGTGACCCCACTGGATTGCGAGATAAGGACAGGAATCAGCATAGCTGTTGTACACCCACCACCCCATGGTCTATAATCTGTTAATATTCACCATTAAGACCTAGGAAGTGAAGAATAGCCACCTAGGTGAGAACCACAGTTCTAAAAACTTATGTCATTATCGACAAATTCTCAAAATATTGCAAATACAACAATCTCAAAGTCCTTGTGTAAAATCAGTATCCAAGCTTACCTAATGAGTTTTAACCCAAACCTGCGTAGACAATACAAAATTGAGAGGTCGCACAACACCAGGTTATAGTCCAACAGTTTTATTTGAAATCACAAGCTTTCGGAGCTATCGATTGCTCCTTCCTCAGGTGAAGTAAATTAGATACAGAATCGCCAAAGCATATATAGATAATACAACCCATGGTACTAGTCACACTGCACTGACAGGCAGGTTTACACAAGTTTGGGTTAAAGCTGATGAGGGAAGTTTGGATACCAATTTCACCCCAGCATTTTGATTTTGTTATATTTGCAGTAATACATTGGCTTCACTCACAGTTTCATACTGCTGGCACAGATAGGATAACAGATACTGTGCCTGTGGTTCAACAAGATTAACTGTAACTCTCACAAAGAAGAATCCACTGTCCTGAACCACCTGGTAATCTCAAATGTTTCAGTCCCTACTTGTTAGAGGCAGCACATGAATGAACATTTTGTGTACAACTCACATTCAGTAAATGAGAGGATGGAATGCATAATGTGGCCCCTCTCCTCACTGTTCCCAATTTTTTCACCACAAGAATCACTTGTACATTATACTGGTTAAAGAGAACCACTATTATTCTCACCTGTAGGTAGTGTATGGTACGTAGACATCCCTTGATGGGAACTCCAGGATATCCCTCGTTGGTCTGACTCTAGTATCTGGGTAGGGTTTGACCTGTAATAATTCAGGAGTCAGGCAATAATGGGGATTTTCTGGAGCTGGAGAAATATCTATTTTCAGCTGGGCTGTATACAGATAACAACAAAAAATGAAATGTTGGCAAAATTAAAAGATGTTCTTTAGAAAAAATAAGCTGTCAGATAAGATTTTAATTTTGTTTGCTCCTGTAATCTTAGTTTTTTTTTAAAGCTGCCCAATATACAAGTTAAAAATAAAACTGTGAATACTGTAAATCTGAACTAAAAGCAGAGAATTCTGGAATTGCGGAACAGTAAGTCAGCATTTGAAAAAGGTGGCACCTTTCATCAGAACTAGACGGCGAGCATCAGAGGAGTCCTGAATGTCATTGGGCAGAGAGAGTGGAATCAAGGTAAGAGAAGATTAGTTTGGTGGGACAGGAGCAAGCTGATACAATGGCCTTGCTTGAACAGTCATGTTTGTGAACCCTGGGGATAAGGTCGAAGCAAGGATGGTGGGTTTGGGGGGCAAATGAGATTCAATGCAGTGGGAAAGGGGAAAGATGATCTTCCTAAGAAATTAGATCAGTAACATTTTGCGAATAATGTTTATAATGAAGGGCTCCACCTGAAAAATGTAATCTTTCCTTTCCAGACGCTGACAGACCCTGGCTGTGTAGTTCCAGTATTTTCTGTTTTTATTTCAGCTGCTGAATATTTCCCAGGAATGAAAGCAGAATAGCAATCTCGTCACTGGCCTCTGCCTGGACCACTCACAGACCAGTTAGTGGGAGGTATGTGAAAGAGGCACTCAAACCTCTGCAGCACAGCTCAGTGCCCAGCCTGTAATCTAACCTTTTGCAAGCCACATCACCCTTCTCAATATTAGGCTTCACCCATGTATTAAATATCTACATTCCTGTTGACAGGGAAACTGTTCTATTAAGAGTTAGCAAACCACCTCACAGCTCAGTAAGAAATAGTTTGCCGACACCACTGGCCCGTATTTTCCGAGCTGTGTGCACACCCGTAGGGACCTTGCAAGTGCCGGTTTCAGGCATGTGAAGCACATGCGCTGAAAACCAGCACTTCCGATCTGTCAAGAATCCTCTTAACAGACCGCACGCCTGCCCTAGAGAAGGGCCTCTGCGGGTGGAGAGTTCCACTTTCTGCAGAACCTCCGCCCGCTGAAAACCCTTAAAAATCTTACGCCTGGTAAAAGCAGGCGTAAGGCCTGCTTTTACCAGCATAAGAGTTTAAAAAAGTAAAAAAATATTTTTTTCCCCACTCATTTATAATTTAAAAATACTTTTAAAAATGTTAAGTTTAATTTTAGCCCCGTAAAAAACGTTAATTTTTTTTTCAAAAAATTAAAGTTTTGTTTAAAATATTTAATTTAATGTCATTTTAACTAATTTTAAAAACGTGATTTAAAAAAAAATGTATTTAATGTTTTGATGTGTTTTTTTGGTGATCCCCATTCATACTTTTGACATGTCATAGAAACATAGAAACATAGAAACTAGGAGCAGGAGTAGGCCATTCGGCCCGTCGAGCCTGCTCCGCCATTCAATACGATCATGGCTGATCATCCAAATCCAGTACCCTGTCCCTGCTTTCTCACACAGAATCCCCATAGAGCCTACACCGACACATATCCCACCCTATCCCCGTAACCCCACGTATTTAATTCCCCCTAACATATCCCATCCTATCCCCGTAACCCCACATATTTAATCCCCCCCTAACACTAAGGGTCAATTTATCATAGCCAAATCAACCTAACCCGCACATCTTTGGACTGTGGGAGGAAACCGGAGCACCCGGAGGAAACCCACGCAGACACGGGGAGAATGCGCAAACTCCACACAGACAGTCACCCGAGGCCGGATTCGAACCCGGGTCTCTGGCGCTGTGAGGCACCAGTGCTAACCACTATGCCACCGTGTTGCCCTGTCTAAGCTGTCAAAAGTATGAAGGGGGATTCCCTTCTCCCATTGGCTCCCCATGGCTCACGTAATCCCAGGGACGCTTGCGAACCACATGCGCCCCTGGGATACGAGGACCCTGCGCATTTCGTCGTGGAGAGGCCCAGGAGCGGAAATGGCCGGACCTCTGGAGCCCTCGGGTAAGGGCGTAGATTTTTTCCAGATCGGAGGCCTCCGCACGCAGGAAGCCTCCGATCGGAAAATACGGGCCACTGAGTCTTTAACATTTGACTGAGTTTTTGCATTGTCTCCATTCCCTCTCCCACCATTTCTTCCACATTTCTCTCATCTCCTGAAATTACAGAATCATGTTTTTCCCTCTGGTACTTCACCTAAATGGCCTACATAGTGAGTGTCAGCAGAGCACTTTCCAGAGGGGTCAATGAATTGTGACCAAGAGCAGGGAGCCGTGCTGATTTCCTCCAACCTCACCAAGGCTAATCATAGTGCTTCTACCACTTCCTCTGCGGAGAACAGCTAATTCAGCATAGAGGATAAAACCTGAAACTTTCCAGCTCTGTACAGTTCAGCCCCACACCTGGCGATGCTTTCACCCACATTTAAACCATTGAGGGAAACACCAGAGAAGAAAGCTGACACTTTTAAAAGAACAACTTGCCTGTGATTGGTCTTAGTCTCCGCAGAACAGACGAAGGTCTTCTCATGTCAGCAAGGAATTTATACAAATCTTCATCACTCAGGCGATCTCCCTCCTAGACATTGCCGTGAGGTGGAGGAGAGGCAAAGAAGGGGAGTGAAAGGTATGCAAGTTCTATTTATAGATATATTATGCACTGATATGTCAGCTAGCTTGAATTCCTATAATATATGATGTGCATATGTTTCAAGTTATTTCAGGTTACCTGTTTGAAGAAGTTTGTGACAGTCAGTGTGGCTGGCCTGAAGCTTGAAAGGTTACACGATTCGTCCCCGCTGGTCATTCGTTCAAGAGACCGCCTTCCAACAAGACCAGAATTCCTTCTTTCTGACCAGGAACCCTTCCGCTCTATCAGGAAATAACGTCACACCAGTTAAGAAAATAGTCAGTGACATAGAGAGTCCTTTGCCCTCACACACTAGAACAATGCTACAATGAGTTTATAACATCTAATTTTCTCTCCTCAGTCCTAGGGTACCAACTTCCCTCCAGTACTCCATTCAAGCAGCCATTCTTGATGTGTAAAGATAATAAGTGCCAGCAGATTATTCGACCGTGGGGACGTCACAGCCAAACCTGATCTCCTCCTCACCCTTCCAACACCTACATATGTGCTCTTCCCAGCAGCAAGCCAATTGTACCCCCAGATGAGACTGGTTTCCTATGCTAGCACTCCTATTTCTGTGTCAGGAGATTGTGGAAAATTTCAGAACATAATCTAGGCTGATACTTCAGTGCAGTACTAAGGGAATGCTGTCCGAGCTGTCCATCGTATGAGATGTTGAACTGTGATCCTATCTGCCTCATCGTATGGCTCAGATGAATGTTAGAAATCCCATGGCATTGCGTGAAGAGGAGCCAGGAATGCTCCTGATATCCTAGCCACCATTCCTCCTTCAACCCCCATGGCCAAAAACTGATGAATCTCACGGTTCTCTGCGACACTGTTGTTGCAGAATGGCTGCTGCATTTGTCTACACTACACTACATTGCATGAAGGGCTTTACAAGAGATTTCAACAATGTGAAAAGACAATATATAAATGCAAGTTTTATTTATTTTTATCTGTTGCACACCAGGTGATGCATTTACCCACTGAGTCTTAAAGGAGCAGAGTGTGTGTGTGTGTAGTTATGAGACCTTTTGCACTTTTACATTGGAAGGATCAGGAACCTCACTGGGTGCCCCTCAGTTCCATTTAACATTTCAAGCAGCTGTTCTAATGGTGCAGGCTTTGCTTTCTCTTTTTTGGCTGTGTGGCTGTGGATTAATGACTACAAGTGTAATTACACTATGACTGTAACATCAATGCAAAGCAGTTTCAACATTGCAGTTATAATATAAATGTATCCTGAATACAGAGTCAAGACCCAAGTGCAAGTTGAATGAGACTCCCTGAAGGAGGAAGTCTCACTTGACTTCACTTTGGAGTCATAACACCCAACGTATACTACATCGTCTGGAATTTCCACAAGGTTTCTCCTGATCTCCCACCATAACTTTGGCAGAAGCCCGAGAAATATTACACCATTCCCCCCGGATTTCCGCCAATCTTTCACCGAAGTTACGCCAAGAAATCGTGAATTGTTTAATATTGGTATGATGCTGAAACCACTTTACACTGACACTAAATTTGTACTGTAAATGTAGCCTTACAGTTTCTATATTTAGTTCTAGTACTTAACTTCTCAAAAAACTTTGTAACAGTATAAACTACTCGAATCAAAAGGGTCAAGGTCGAAGATTAGGAAAGGCAACGCTAAGGTAAATAATGATAGATTGTTTCCACTGATTGGTGAGACATGACGAGAGCACACAAAATGTAATCACTTTAATGGAGGTTAGAAAATAAATTCAGTAACACAGAGAGGGTGGTTCGAATCTGGAATTTGTGTCACAAACTGTTGTTGAAGCAGAGTCCATTAATTCATTTCAAAGGAAATTAGATAGCTGAAAAAAATATTAATGGGTATGGGAAGTGAGGAGGAGAATCGGATTAGATTAGGTGCCTCATGTGAGAAAAACGCTAGTTCAGACCTGGTAGACTGAATAGCCTGTTTCTGTGCTGTAATATTCAAGCGCTAAGTAACTCTATACCGCAATACCACATATCTGCCATTCAAGGGCCAAAGTGATCCACATAAATGGTTACTGCAGCACAGTTTACCAGTGCAGGCAACCAAAAATTGTTATCTAAAACTTTGAAAAAAAATAGATTGACTTTTATATTGGTAACATTTTAAAATGCACCCTATAGACCAATTATATAGTTGTTTCTGCATCAATTCAATGCCACTATCATGTTGAAACACACAAAAGTCACTATAACTGGTTTGAAGATCACATGATAAATTCATATGAATTTCAGAAAGACTCGCATTTATATTGCATTATCACATGTTTCAGAAATAACCTTAACTGTGCAGTGACTGTTGTCATGTGGACAAAGCAAGGCAACCAACTGCATATAGCAAGATCCTATAATGATCAGTTCATCTCTTTTTTTGGTTTTGAGGGGGAAGAATGCTGGTCAGAATAAGTGTGAGAATCCCCTGTATTTTTTCCAAATAGTGTCCGCGGAACTTTAACATCCAACTGAACCAATAGAATAAGCAGACGGGACCCGGGTTTAATGTCTTAGCTGAAGGGCATACTTAATCCCAACATCTCCCTAAACCCACCTTTCACAACGTTGGACCTGCACTCTCTTGTCTTGCTGCTCTGAAAATACTGTAGCGCTTTACTTCCTCTATCCTGTTAAGTATCTTCGATATGTCTATAACTTCACTTCAGTTACTAGTTTGTGGCCAAAGAGCCCAGCTTATCGTCAGGTCTTTCTTCATAGTTCATCCCTCCAGCACCAGAAATCATCCTTACTTCTCTCCTCTGTACTGCCTTTAAGACTTACTTTGGAGACCAAAGTTACACTCAGCACTTCCAGAGCAGCCTATCCAGAGCACGATACAGCCTCAGCATGACATTTGGCAATATGAGCTCAAATGATTTGGTAATATAACCCATCATCCTCTTCCATTTTCTTTACTGCCACCTCACACTGATTGTTCATCTACGTCTCACCTTTGTAGTCACAGTCACACTGCCGTGCAAAGCCATCTTTATAAACTTGATTAACAATGTAGCTCCTTTTACATTTTTAATGCTAATGAAGAGCTAACAAGACAGCTCTCTTTAGCAACACAGCCCTATGCATGTGTTTAAGTGCATGTACGCAGAGCTCTGCTTTGCAAGAGCACAGACCAATGCAAAGTCAGTAGTGAAATTTGATGTTGCCATCTCACACTGCTCTAAAGCAAGTATCAGTGCCTAAATGGCATATAAAAACAGCATTACAATGATACATGTCAAAACCTCGCCAGTAGCCTTATTAAAGTGCAGATGGACTGTATTTTGTTTAGATAGGTCTCTGTCCTTCTGTTAATTTCATAATAATCATTTAAACAAATAGAAATACCTGAATTAAAATGTTAAGTAAAAGGAGATTGGTTGGTGCAGGAGGTTATACACTGCCCTGCATTTCTGGGACCTGGGTTCAAATCTAACCCAAACTGATGGGACCGAGTCCCATTTGAAATTCACCTGGTCAGTTTCAATCCAGTTTCCAGTTGACATGACCCCAAACGGTGCTAAATTATCAATCTGACATGGAGGTTACAACATGGCTAATGTGAGAAATAGAAGAAACATCCACTGGTGCATTAGAAGTACTCTTCTGGACTTGGGACTTAGTAGAGGGAACTTAGCTCTGCATCTAAATTGTGCTGTGGGAGTATTTGCTGCCGACATTGGGTGCCTGAAATAATGCATCCCTCAATTTAATGAGCAAAAAAAAACCAAAATCATCAAATAAAAAATATAAAAATACAGACACATACACTGTTGTTACTATGTATAAAAAAAAAACTATTATTCTGGAAAAGGATTCCACCTCCTGCTCCTATCTCAGAGTCTGTACTGTCTCGCTCCAGGCTTCCTGCACTGTTAACGATGTTCATTAGATGTATGGCAGTCCAAGCAAAAGGCATGCGGTACTTCCCCAGTCTGTGACAGAACTGCTCCGCCTGGCACTTTAGCTTCTCCAACTTTTCCTTGTTCTGTAACAAAAGAAAAAAAGACATATAATTAAGAGCAAATGCTCCATAAGATGCAGTGAAATAAAACTCTTTGTCACTGCTGAAATCACATAGCCCCATACTACTCTCAAATGATGCGAGAAAACCTTGTGAGTCAGACATCCAGCACGGTCTGCAGCACCTCCCTCCACCACACCAAACAAAAACACGTGCACTTGTTAAGAGTGGAACAAAGTTGTTGTATCTCAATTACAATTTATAATACAAGTTAAATACTTTCTGTTGTAATCACAGTTTGCTAAATATTAATTCCCAAATTTCCAAAATACTTCAGAAAGGTTCTTACTTTGGTCGTGTCAGACTCCTTGAAGATCATGTACGGTTCTGCACATTCACCAATATCTCCTTGTTGCAGAACTTTCTCAAGCTGAAAAAAAAACCACACCATTGTATGTAAAAGTTTCATCATTTATTTTATACTGTAAGGGGTCGCTGATGATTTAGTGAATGCAGCCTGATACTCAATATCATCAACAACAACTTGCACTTATATAGCACCTTTAATATTGAAAAACACCACAAATTGTTTCACAGAGGCATAAGGATAATGGATGTCAAACTAAAAGGGAGATTTTAGGAGTGGTGACCACAAGCTTGATCAAGAGGGGAGTTTCAAGAACGGTCTTGAAGCAGGAGAATGAGCTGGAGAGGTTTAAGGAAAGAATTCCAGAGTGAGACATAGATGACTGACAGCACGCCCACCAAAGAGGGTGATGCACAAAATGATGGAGTCAAAGGAACAAAGCTTTTGGGAATGGGAGGGGAGCATAGGGCAGGAGAAGATTACAGAAGTAGGGAGGGGCAAGGTCATAGAGGGATTTAAACACAAAGACAAGAATTGTAAATTTGAGGCCTTGGTGGACTGGGAGCTATAATGAATGATGGGCAAGTTGGATATGATGCAGGCTAGGATAGCAGCAGCAGAGTTTTGTATAAGCTGAAGTTTCTGAAGAGTGGAGAAGAGAAGGCCGGACAAGTGAGCAATGGAGTAATCAGCCAGGAGGTGACAAAGGCATGGATGAAGGCTTCAGCCACAGATGGACTTATGTAGGGACAGAGGCAGACGATGTTACAGATGTGGAAGCAAGCGATCTTTGTGAGAGAGAGAATAAGGGAATAGAAGTGCAGCTCGGGGGTCAAAGAGGAGTGTAGTGGTTATATTGTGAAGGAATAAGCCATATAACCTATTCAGAAAAATACACCATCTTATGAAAGAATTCTGGCCTTATTAAAACATGACAAACTGGGTTTGAAAATTTAGAAACTTAACGACGAAATAGCTATGAAAGCATTCTGGCTATTGAGATAAGACAGTTGTTGACCCTGAATAAATAACCTTATTGAAACAGAAGGTGCATGGCTCCGACAAGCTGACCTTTTGGGAACAAAACAGTGGTTCACCCTGGATAAGGTGTTCTAATTTAAACTTCGTAACGATGGCACATAAGATAAGGAACATCTGCCCTCGTAAAGATGACAGAAAATAAGGAACACCTGCCGTTCACAGCGTTTTTATATGGTCAACCTAGAACACCTGGAGATGAGACAAGATCCTGGCTGATGTGGCAGTAAGAGTTGCAGAGGTCGGCAGAAAGATGAATAGAGATAATTAACTTGCATCAGCAGAAAACCTTAAAGGAAATACCACTGGAAAAGGGTATAAATATTGAACTCTCAAATGGGATATCAGACTCGCTTTAATCGGGCAAAGCGATTCTCGGCTTCAGAGGCGGCTTTGTAGTCTCCAACTCTTTGTACCTCGGGGATCAAAGGTATTTGATATTGATGGATATCCTGTATAGAGAACTTTAAGGACTGTAATACTGTAGCAAAGTTAAGATTTAAAAGTAAGATTGTCTGTTAATAATAAGATCGTAATTATTCTCTTTTTAGAACTGTTAATGTTGCGATCGACTGATTCACCAACTGTAAATTGCATGTCGGTTCTTTAATAAATCTCTATGGCCCAGAAATTAAACAGTGAGGGTTCCCGCGGGGGTAAGGAATCCCCGCGATATCGCACTCCGCGCCTACCTTTTTGCTCCGGGCCCACACGAACTTTAGTCTGAAAGGCTCTCTCTCTTGGAACCGTGCAGTGCTTGCGTGACCCAGAGACGCAATTAGTTCATGCGAGCTCTGGGATCACGTGATTCAGTTAGAGCCAATGGCAGCACACCATCTTTCATTCATAGTTTTGACAGGAAGACCTGTCAAAGCTATGAATACTATACCCCCCCAAAAGAACAGCTAAACCTCAATTAAATTTTAAAAAAAGCCATCACATTAATAAAATAAGTATAGTTAAATAAATTAACCACTTTAAACAAATTTTTGAAAAAATTTAAAATCTTTTTAAAAGTTATAAAAATAAACTTACCTTTCTTTAAAGTCTCTAAAAAAGATAAACCTGTTGAAAAAAATTTAAAATAACACTTAATTAACTACTTACCTTGTAAAAAGGGGGTCCTACGCCTGCTTTCTTTGTGTAAAATGTTCACCACTTACCTGCGCGTTCAAAGCTGAAAAAATAACTAAGTGCACTGCGTGCGCACAGCCTGTAGCGCGCACGCGGTTCACTTAGGAACCGCCCCCTTTTGAATTCACGAAGTGCCGGTTTCCCGCGCATGCGCAGTGCATGCAGGAAACCGGCAATTGGAGACCTAATACGCGAGAGTACACAGTGCGTACTCTCGCGTATTAGGTCTAATTTTCGGGCCTATATATTTTTAGAATTGTCTAGCATAAGTCTTCTGTATCAAAAACGCGCGAACTCAATCTCTGTACACTCTTTGGTGACGAGTTACAGAATTCTGAGGGAGTTTTCCGGACCCTCATAATATCCAGGACGTTATAGTCTAGCTAAACTTATTAAAAGCGCTATCTGGAGGACAGTAACATTCTCAGGTTGTTCTTTTCCTTTTGGGAGAGATAGCCCGGACCTTTAGACCCAATTAAGCATCTTTAGGATTCGGCTACCTCAAACTTTAGTTGAACGTCTGAGAAATACCCCTGATCCGGGGTAGCCCTAAAGGGGCTAGGACTAGTAAATATCTCTTCAATATACTGGACTAGAATTCCAGAGGCCTGAACTAATAACCCAGAGAACATGAGTTCAAATCCCACCATGGCAGTTTGAGAATTTGAATTCATTTTTTTTTTCAAATCTGGAAATAAAAGGCTGTAAGAGTGTCGGATTGTAGTAAAAACTCAATTGGTTCACTAATATCCTTTAGGGAAAGAAACCTGCCATCTTTGCCCGGTGTGGCCTATATGTGACTCCAGTTCCACACCAACGTGGTTGTCTCTCAACTGCCCTCTCAAGTGGCCTAGCAAGCCACTCAGTTGTATCAAATTGCTACCAATAGTTCAAGAAAAAGGCCAACCACCACCTTCTTAGGGCAACTAGGGAGGGGTAATAAATGCCAGGCTTGACAGCGATGCCCACATCCCGAGAATGAATTAAAAAAAGGACGCCAAGGTTGCGAACAGTTTGGACCAGGGAGAGGGATAGTCAATGGTGATGGTATGGAATTTGTGGCTTCAATTTTCCCAAAAACACGTTGGAGGAAATTAAGGCTCATCCAAGACTGGATGTCGGACAAACAGTAAGCCAGCACGGAAGCAATGGAGGAGGTGAGAGAGGTGGTGGATAGGTAGAGTGGGTGTCATCAGGGTACACAGGGTTACTGATTTCATGTCTGCGATAATGTTGCCAACACGTAGATGAGGAAGAGGAAGACAAAGTATGGATCTTTGGGGAGTCTGAACCCATTCCTGCAGAGCAGGAAGGTCCTCTTTCTGTGATAAATTAGTTCATTTCAGCCCAGGAATCTCCAATTGGCCTGAACTCTCTTCGACAGGGATGGGGGGGATGGGGGGGGGGGCGGAGAAATCAGTCAGGGTTAGGATGTTTTTACTACGTTAAAGGCGCTATGCTGTTCCCCTCTCATTACTTTCTGGTGACTTCTGCTAGAAAGCGTAGATTACAAAGCCCGTCCCCTCCACCCCCCACCACATGGTCAAAGAGCATTCAGCATCTCGGCTCACACATGAAGAATGGGCACTAGGGCAACGTATCAGCAGTCAGCACCTTCAAGAAGAGGAAATAATGTAAAACAAAATCTTTCTTACCTTTATAACTAAAAAAACATCCTGACAGGGATACGTGATTGAGAAGATTGCTGATCGAGCCAGTGTTGAAATGGCTGCGGGAGGAACATGAGGTCGCAGCATGCCTTTCATTTGCTCAGAATTCAAATCGAAGAAAAAATTTTCTGAAATCTATTTTTTTTTAAAAAAGTATTTGGTATAAATTAGAAAATGTGTTTTACATTTCTGAATTTTGTAAATATCTGCATAATATACAATCAAGGGACAGTCACAGGAGATACAGTAGCTGTGCACTGCCCTCTAGAGATGTACATATGGAACTTCAATTGATAAGACTACTGGGGAACCTCACACCATGAACTGAACAAGACTGGTAAACTAGTTCTTTTGAAAGATTGTTAAATATTACAGCATGTCTGCTAGGAAATAAAAAACATTTTATTTGATAATAATGGGAGTTTTCTTTTGTGAATTCGTGTACTCTTAAAAAAGGGTGCCAGTTATCACTATCAAACATTCCAAGGTCAGGTGTAAACAGGTTAGATGCATCTCCCAACTTGCTCAGACGTCAGAGAAATATTTCTATTGCAACAGTATGACATTTTTTCATTCCTACAATGGCCACCATTTGGCCTGTCTGAGTCTGATTGTCAATGAGTGCTAACCTGTGGGTAGTTTTGTGCTGTGGGCCCATGCCACCTAATTTCAATGCAAGATTCAGAGCGAGAGAGAAAGAAAGAACAAGAGAGGGGAGGGGGGAGGGGAGGGAGGATGGAGAGAGGGATGGAGACAGGGAGAGAGAGAATTTTCATCCCATCAGAAAATACAGAAATTATATAGCAGGCCTGTCAGTATTTGAAGAGAGACAACAGAGGTTCACATTTCAGGTGGCGACCCCTTCATTCTGACAAACGGTTCTGTCATTTTTCACGCTAGCTATTTCCTCGGTTTCAGCGTCACCCGTCTCGAGTCCCATAAGCAGACCTCATGATCACTACAATCCGGAATCTGTTTTAACTCTAAGAATTCAAACACTTTGGTTTTAGAAACATTTGGCACTATCAATGTAGGTTAATTACTGTATTGCTTTTTATCTGCTGATTTATTCATCCTTCTGTCAGAGGGAGGGAGGGAGGGAGGGAGGGAGGGAGGGAGGGAGAGAAAGAAAGAAAGAGAGAAAGAAAGAGAGAAAGAAAGAAAGAGAGAAAGAAAGAAAGAGAGAAAGAAAGAAAGAGAGAAAGAGAGAAAGAGAGAAAGAGAGAAAGAAAGAAAGAGAGAGAGAAAGAAAGAAAGAGAGAAAGAAAGAGAGAAAGAAAGAAAGAAAGAAAGAAAGAAAGAGCGAAAGAAAGAAAGAAAGAAAGAAAGAGAGAAAGAAAGAAAGAGAGAAAGAAAGAAAGAGAGAGAGAGAGAGAGAAAGAGAGAAAGAGAGAAAGAGAGAAAGAAAGAGAGAAAGAGAGAAAGAAAGAAAGAAAGAAAGAAAGAAAGAAAGAAAGAAAGAAAGAAAGAAAGAAAGAAGGAAAGAAAGAAAGAAAGAAAGAAAGAAAGAAAGAAAGAAAGAAAGAAAGAAAGAAAGAAAGAAAGAAAGAAAGAAAGAAAGCCAATGAAGTTCTTTTTGAAGTGTAGTCACTGTTGTAATGTAGGAAACGCAGCAGCCAATTTGCGCACAGCAAACTCCCACAAACAGCAATGTGATAATGACCAGATCATCTGTTTTTAGTGATGCTGATTGAGGGATAAATATTGACCAGGACACCGGGGATAACTCTCCTGCTCTTCTTCGAAATACTGCCCTGGGATCTTTTACGTCCACCTGAGAGAGCAGACGGGGCCTCGGTTTAACATCTCATCCGAAAGACAGCACCTCCAACAGTGCAGCACTCCCTCAGTACTGCACTGGAGTGTCAGCCGAGATTTTTGGGCTCAAGTCTCTGGAGTCTCACAACCTTCTGACTCAGAGGCGAGAATGCTACCCATTGAGCCACGGCTGACAAATAATGCCCAAATGGTGCTGTATTACCGCCCAAAAGTGTTCACACATCACTTACAAGAATTTTGATTGCCGTTAGATCGGCGACTGCAATGCACTGTGTGTTTTTGCTGTGGGACAAAATCAAATTGCATCAAGACAGAACCTGCATTATAACTGGCCTATGAGAGAACTTTGTTCTGAGCTGCATTCACATAACATGTGTTAAGCGTAAAAACATATTCAAAGAATCTCATTTAAGGTTCCCCTGATGGCTTAATCGGTCAAGGCACTGCCCATTTGGAACTGAGCCATGCAGATCAGGGAGATCCCACATTTGAATCCTCAATTGGTTGATCTCAGCCAAGGCAGTAGCTGGGTCCTCAATGTCAATGAGCTAAGGAGGAGAACATTCAGCAAGGGTTTCTGCTCTCAATTCCTGTCCAGTGAAAAATGCAAATGTGCGGACAGAATCAGGCTTATCTGTTAATGAACCCCATGGTTCATTAGCTTGTTGGTACATTCTTTGTTGATCACACATTTAGAATGGTCACTTGGGTGAGGTACTGGGGGAGGTATTGTCAGTGCTGATGGTATCATACCCTGACAAGATTCACAGCATCTTCAGGAGAGGAGGGAACAAAGGAGTGAGAATGGCAAAAAATATTTACAATACCAACCTTTTTCTTCTCTCTGACATCATACAAAGCCAAACTTGCAAAGATTGGCTCAATTTCAATTTCAAACCTATAAAGACAAGAATTTTTTTTTTTAAGTTGCAAGGGAATGTTTTGTAAATTATATAAAATTTAATAATTCACAACTCTTTTTTAAAAAAGCACACGTACTTCAATGATAAGCATTTTACAAGCAGTCTTTGACCGAAGTGTTCTCGGGGAACTTCTGGGATACTGTGCCTTTCTATTGGTTCATCCTGCAATCAGTTTGAAACAGAGAACAGAAGTTAGCTCATCATTAGTACAGGGCACACCAACAAACATTTATTGCTTGGCATAACCTCCCAAAAAAGAGGATACAAAATGTCTGACAAGTACTTCACGCAGTCACAGTCCTCATTGGACCATTTCAAAGACCCGCCCCCTCCCCCAATGGCTATGTTGGGAAATACACTATATTGTGTGGTATTCAGTCATATAGGTCAGAAGGTTCTAGATTCAATTCCTTGTCTGTCCTGAGTCAGCTTATTTCTAGCCAGGGCAGCAGTTGGGGTGCTACAATTAGCCTTGCCGTTCCTAAAATAGCGAGGGAAATCAGCCGGGACTCGTGCTCCTGATAGCTGCCCAATGAGCTCTGCTGAGAAGTGCTCACGTGAACAATGGATGAGGAAAGGGTCAGGGAAGGCTGTGATGCCCTCCAGTGTCGAATAGCCTGACACTCACTGAGCAGGCTCACACATGAAGAATGGCAAATTGGACAGTGGGCTGTTGAAGCCAGTGAACTGTATTCCAGGATTGAGTCATCTTCAGAGAGTAGGGAAGAAAGTTGCGGGGGCGGGGGGGTGGAGAAACCATGAATGTTATGTAAAAAGAATTTCCTGGCCGACTGCAAGTGAAGGAGTTGGGTGGGAGTGCCAGGGTTTGCTCTATGCCAAGTTTCTGTCCTTGTGTGCATCTGGGAATGGGGAAATGAAAGTCAAGGACTTACTGACAAGAACAGAAGCGGAAAAAAAATAAAGGCAGAGTCACTCCCAAAGACAATTTTCACATATGGCTGGTTTCAAAGCAACTGCCCACACACTCAGCTGGAAGCAGCACCCAATCCACATGCTTGATTGCAGGAAAACAATCTACCCACAAGCTCAGCTATGGGTGGTGTGTGTCCTCGACAGACTGAGGAGCAGGAGAGAAAATTATATTCAATAAAAAAGGGGAAGTGTTGTTTATATTAGTGCCAAAAAGTTAATTTATGCAGAACTGGTTTAAACATTTTGAAAGTGGAGAAAAATAAATATCAGCTCACATCATAGCAAATGATTAAGTGGATCTATTGTTCGTGTACATATATGCAGTGTTATATGTACACAAAATATCATTTTTTTTATTCGTTCCTGGCATGTGGGTGTCGCTGGCAAGGCCAGCATTTATTGCCCATCCCTAATTATCCTTGAGAAGGTGGCGGTGAGACACCTTCTTGAACCGCTGCAGTCCGTGTGGTGAGGGTACTCCCACAGTGTTGTTAGGGAGAGAGTTCCAGGATTTTGACCCAGCGACGATGAAGGAATGGTGATATATTTCCAGTTAGGATAGTGTGTGACTTGAAAAGGAACTTGCAGGTGATGGTGTTCCCATGCGCCTGTTGCCCTTGTCTTTCTAGGTCGTAGAGGTCGCGGGTTTAGGGGGTGCTGTCGAAGGCGCCTTTGCTAACTTTATTTGATTTGTGAATTTTGTACTTATCATTGTGAGGAATGTTAGCACTGGAGAATGGAACACTTTGCAATTCAGGTATCTAGTGTCAGCATCAAGTACTCCCAGGGCAGGCACAGCACAGGATAGATGTAGAGCAAAATTCCCTCTAATCTCAGAATAGTACCTCCTGCATCAGTGTGACATTTTTCATTTCCCACACCTGCCATCCCATGGTTTCTGAGTGAAGTGGCCAATTAACATCAATTAGTGCCAATTAATACTGTTCATCTTTACATAAAACCACGTTACATGGCACTGAAAAGATCACAATATGAAATTGCATGGTGCAGAGCTCCATCAAACACACACGATTAATTTTCCAACCTCTTCCGGTGCAGGATAAAGTGCAAACAGCTCCTTGTGTCGATTTCCCTTCCTCTGTTCTTCGTTCTGTTGGTCTATTTCTTCAATTGGAGATCGATCAAGTAGATTTGGAAGGACAGCATCAGGAAGTGAGTTTTTGAGATCAAAAATACTGCAGGCCCAGCTACCTCTAGGAGTATCATCTATTGATACAGAACGACGTTTCAAATCATCCTGCAAACAGAGAGTCATTTGTTTAGTTCCGTGCTCTAACTTTTTGTTGAGATCCACATTAAAAATCAATGTCTTGTTCAAGGGCCACTCTCAGGAATGTTGCAATACAATGCACTGACAGGGTGCAGATCCAGGCCTGCGATTCCCCACACAGTGAGCTCCTGATTTCAACTATACTATGAATGGGCAGGTGCTGAATGAAACCCTGGCGCTTCCCCACTGAAAGAGAAAAAAAATTGCACGAAATAGGGATATTTCACTTGCTCTGTGAATGCTGGGATAACCCTTCTAATATTACTCCCTTGATCTTTTTTTGCTGGAAAGATAGAGGAGGGAACAAAAAACTGCAATGAATGGAAGCTCAGAAGGCACATGGAGCAGCAAGTCTGCTGAGCAAATGACTCTAAGGGTTTATTATGAGTACCATTACTTTAAGCTCATTTAGAGAAAAACTACCACTACAGAACTAAATATAGTTTCAGAGACATTCTGCAATCCCAGATACACACTTGCTAAACTGTGAGCAACACAGGCTCTGTGATGGAGCAGAAAGATAAATATTTTTTTTATTTTTTGCTCAAAAAATATACAATTACGAGCAACAAATCGACAAGTGAATTATGTCAGGCAAATTTAAATCTGTGATCTATCATTTTGATTATTTATGCAGCGAGTGCTTCATTTTTTATTGAAGGAAAAATTAAATTTAACATTTTAACTTAAAAGGGGATCAAGGGATATGGGGATAGGGCAGGAAAGTGAAGTTGAGGTCGAAGATAAGCCATGATCTTATTGAATGGCGGAGCAGGCTCGAGGGGCCGAATGGCCTACTCCTGCTCCGAGTTCTTATGTTCTTAAATACCACTCCCAATGGAGCGCGAACATGGATGAGTGATTTCCCTGCAACAAAAGTGCAATGTTCTTGTGTTGCTTGCTGTTTCTAGTAGGTTACTACCGTACCACGAAGGCTGTATGTACAGTAATCTACATGTTGCTCTATGACTTAGGCTCAATTCAAAAAATAATGCTCACTCTGGTCTATCCCAACAATATTCTTCACCCTAACCTCAGAAAGGCACCTCCTAACTCACTAGTATGAACCTTTCTGCTTCCCAGATGCCTTGTAGCCTCTTGACCGAGATCGCCAAATCAGTGTCAACTACTGCCAAGTTAAAGGTAGTGTTGTGCTGTGGGCCCATGCCCAGTAAGACCACAATTAAGACCACCCCAAAGCCATTTACTGTAGGACCATTGCAGCCAACAGACAAAGGAAACTTTCATCTCAACAATATAGGTTTATTTTGAACCGAGATGCAGAGGTGAAAGTTCACTGTCTGATCTACAATAATACCCTGTGCATCTCAACTCGCGCTGTTTTTAATTAAGCGGCCTACAAACCTAGAGCATTGTTAGTAAAATCCCTAAATTTGCAGATACCATAATAGTAGGCATAGAAAATAATGAGAAGGCAATTTTCTCTGTAAACAACAAATGCGGGTTGAATAGTTGAGGTACAAGGGAGTGAATTTTCTGGAGCTTTGCTAAATTACCTCTGGGGATTAGGGTTCTTCTGCAGAACATTTTGCTACTGTTTAGTATTGATACATCTTTTCTTATAGAATAAATATATTAACTGGACGTCCAACTCATTGCTGTTTGTTGGGCCTCTGTGGGGTGGATGCCTCATTTGTTTCTATAAGTGACTATAATTCCAGAAATTCATTGTGCGTGAAGCACTTTGAGATGTTTGAAATACTTGACAAGGCACTATATAAATACAAGTTCTTATTTTATGATGTCATCTAACTTCAAGTAGATTACAGTCTGCATCTTACTCCTGGGTATTGATTATTCTATACATATAAGCCACAACTGCCCCTTGATTAGATAGAAAGACTTGCAGTTATATAGCGCTTTTCACGACCTCAGGACATCCCAAAGCGCTTTACAGCCAATGAAGTACTTTTGCAGTGTAGTCACTGTTGTAATGTAGAAAACACGGCAGTCAATTAGTGCACAGCAAGCTCCCACAAACAGCAATGTGATAATGACCAGATTATCTGTTTTTGTGATGTTGATGTTGATGTTGATACCAGCCTGTAACTCACCCCAGGTATTTTATCTAATTTTCGCTTTGTAAATACTGTCAACGAAGTGCTTCACCTGATCATCCTGGTAACTGTTGGTGTCTGGGATTTCATCCGACTCAAAGATCTGTTTTGGTAAACCCTTCTGCCTTTCCTTCTGTTTGTCAAGTGTGTTGGGATTAAATCCTGTGCTGAGTTTGTGATACCTGGTTATATAAATTTTAAAAAATTGCATTACAGTTAAACCTCACTAAGCACATAGACTGAACTTTAGTAAAACGAATATACAACTTAACACTTACTTTCGATTCACGATAGCCCAGTCCTCAGTGTAGGTTTTGACACAGTCCCTGACATGAGGGTCCACGTCACTGAAAATAAGGATATAAATGACATTAATTATAAAAATGAAGAGTGGACAAAGTGGCTTTCCCCAAATACGTTTTATATTTTAAAACATTTCACTGATAAAATAAGATTTGACCAGTTCCCTTAAAATGCTACCACTAAGTGCTACCACTGTGTATTGAAGTGGAAAGGATATTCCATGGAATTCCCCCCATAATCCTAAAGAATATTGTGCCCAGTTTTGGGGAACCCACTTTAAGAAAGATGCCAAGACCATGGAGAGAGTAGAGAAGAGATACGCTAGGATAATACCAGGGATGAGAGGCTTTAGTTATGAGGACAGAATAGAGAAACTGGCACTCTTTTTATTACAGCAGAGAAGGTTAAAAGGCAATGTGTTAGAGGGGTTCAAAATTATAAAGGGTTTTTTATCAGGTAAATTGAGAAAAATTATTCCACTGGTTGGCGAGTCAGGACATGAATTTCAGATCACCACCAAAAGAACAAAGGGAGAAATGAGGAGATTGTTTTTCACGGAGGGTTATTAAAACATGGCATGTCCTGCCAGAAACAGTGATGGAAGCAGAATCCATAATAGTTTTAAAAAAGGAGGTGGATAAATATTTTAAAAAGAAAAATTTAAAAGGCCATGGCTATAGGGCAGGGAATGCAACTAAGCGGATAGCTCTTTAAAAGTGATGGCATAAGTGCAATAGGCTGAATGGCCTCCTTTTATGCAGTAAAATTCTATGATTTGATTTTACAGGAATATATCTTACACTGACTAGCCAAATGTATACTAACTGGCTTTTCTCAAGCCTCCCTCATTTTTCTTTCCAACCACTAGTCAGAGATAGTCTGGAAGCTAAATATAAACAAAAAATGCTGTTAATACTCAGCAGGTCAGGCAGCATCTGTGAAGAGAGAAACTGTTTCTCTCTCCCCACAGATGTTGCCTGACCTGCTGAGTATTTCCAGCATTTTCTGTTTATATTTCAGATTTCCAGCATCCACAGTAGTTTGCTTTTTGTAATAGTCTGGAAGCGGTCTTTTTCAGTGAGATAATAAAGCAAGACAAGAGGACTGTGGGATAGACCCAACAATGTGCCTTACTCCCAACCTCATATCAGCATTGCCTAATACACCCGCATTAGGGGCATTTTGGCACAGTTAAACAGACATATTTAGAACTGGGCTAAAATGCCAAAATCATTTTATACACAGCAAACAGACAGAATTGGCTTTTATCTTATCGGCTGGGTTCAAACCCCAGTCCGAGTAGTAAAAGGGCAGTGAGCTAACCTAGTACAGCACCCCAAGTCCCACATATTGCTAGCATCTTCACAAATGTATTTCATGCTGTATGCAGTGGCGCGGTCTTCAGTCATCTTACCCCTACACCCTGAAATTCTCCCTCCAAACCCCTCTGGCCTTGCTTCATCGCTTCCCACCTTCAAAGACCTCCTTAAAATCTCCCTCTTCGACAGTGTCTTGGGCCACCTCTCCTAATTTTCCCCCTGCTCTGACCCCCAACTGTGAAGCACCTTGAGATGTTTAAAAATGTTAAAGGTGTTGTACAAATTAAGTTGCTGTTTTATAAAAAGTTTGTGGCTTTTTGTGGGAAACACAATCGCACTAATATAGACTCCACGTGTATTTTATAAACTAAATGGACATTTCCCACCCCCCCACAGATTATTATTTAGAATGTTCATTCTGAATCCAAAAAATACACAACACAATTTCAAGAATGTAAATATAAAATAAAATTAGTTCTGTATTTATCAGATGACCTGACTTGTTTGTTTTAATAACACAAACACTTTGGGGGAAATAATGCCATTAAGACCAACAAGCCCATCCCTTTTTAATAGATGAACCTCACCTACCTGCCTTCTCGCCATCTCTCTCAATCCTTTCTCTCTCCAGATACGTATCTCTTGCATCCATTTATGTTGGCTGCATCGGGCCTTGCATAATAACCTATTCAACAACTCGATTACAGACTACTGATAATTCAAGGTACTGTTTTGAGCTAAAAAATTTGAATTGGCCATTACTTTGAATTAAGCAACATAAAATCATAACAGAGTGGAAATTTAGTGCTAAAATTTTGAATCATCAGACAATTTAAATTAAGTAACTTTGAATTCAGAGGAGAACCCAACATCTTTTTGTATAAAAAAGTTCCATCTGATTCCCTTCTTTTACTCTTAATTTTTAACATCTGTTCCTTGGCTTTTGAATCCTTCAAGACAATAAATCAAATTTGATGGGGTCTGACCAAGGCTCCGTACAACTGAAGCAACGCTTCCTCACCTTTGAATTCCAACCCCTTTGACATCAAGGCCTACGTTCCATTAGCCTTTTTGATTACTTTTTGTACCTTTGCACTAGCTTTTAATGATTGTGTAGATGGACACCTAAATCCCATTGCTCCTCCACAGGTCCTTTCACCATTAAGAAAATATTCTAATTTCTCTTTTTTCAGATCCAAAGTGGATGACCTCACATTTTTTCACACTGAATTCCATCTGCCATAGTTTTGCCCACTCATTTAATGGGTCGGATTTTGCTGTCAAAATAACGGTGAGGCTAATGGCGCTCGCTGTTATTTATGCGTAAATTGTAAAGCAACTTCAGGCGAAAAGCAGATGCGCGGTTAAATACAATACCCAAAAGTTGATGTCCAAGTTGCGCCACTTCACCGTTAACTTGGCGAAAACGGCATCTCGCTGTCTGTCTCACCATTGAAATGCAATGAATGGCGTGAAGTTGCTGTATTTGTGTGGCAGATACGAACTAAACTCGCCACAGAAAGTTAAGTCAAGTCATTTCCAGTCTAAGTACCCTTTCAACAACGTGATAAGTGTTAATTACTGCCAGTCAACATTTCTGGCACAGAAAATTAACTATTACAAGTGCGGAGTCTGGTACTAGCTTTTTTTTTAAATTCCAGGTTTATTTAATTGGTGGGATTTGAACTCTTGTCTCCAGGCCTCTGGATTACCGTTCCCAATCTAGAGTGTTATGGAAAATTCTGACTGACGCATCTGCAATTTCCTCACCTATTTCTTTTAATAACTGTGGGTTACTGTATCTCACTGATAATAAATCCAGTAATTTGTTTGTCTGCCTTTTTTATTGCAGTTACGTATTAGGCTGATGATTTTGTACTCTGCCAAATATATCCTAAAGATTGGCGTGTAATGAGCAAAAAGATTCAAGTTCAGCTTGACAAAGTAACTCAGCCAGCTCTCTTTTGTCTAATTAAACTGTAGAAATAAAAAGAAAAAACAGCAACACTGAAATGTTGAAATAAAAACAGAAAATACTGGAAATGCATAGCAAATTCATCAGCATCTGCAGCATTTAATGTTTCAAATGGGACCCTCCATCTAACCTAGCTTTCTCTTTCACATGTTGGTTGACCTGCTGTGCATATATAACCCTTATTGTTTTCATTTTTATTTGAACACTTAAACTTACATCTGACCAAAATGTTTTGGTTTGCATAGTTAAGAATGAATTTCTTACCTTTCTTCGGGTACAGCTTGTACTAGTGTTCGGCATTCTCTGGGGCTGTAGATAACTTCAACGTCATCTGGCGGGAATTCCAGCAAGTCCCTTAAGGGACCTGGATCAATTATAGGAGGGTGCATTATCACATAATCCTCAAAGTCCACTGGATCCACCGCCTCAGTGAGCGGAACCTGGAAATGACACATTTCCAGAGTTAATTCTATAGGCCACCAACTCGGGGGGAAAATATGGAGGAGCAAATTTGCAGGGAAATTACAGAGAGATGCAAGAACAATAGAGTAGTGATAATGGGGGATTTCAACTATCCTAATATAGACTGGGATAGTAACAATGTAAAGGGCAGGGAGGGGTATGAATTTCTGAATTGTGTTCAGGAGAACTTTCTTGATCAGTATGTTTCCGGCCCAACGAGGAAGGAGATATTGCTGGATCTGGTTCTGGGGAATGAAGTAGGTCAAGTGGAGCAAGTGTCAGTAGGTAAATATTTAGGGAACAGTGATCATAGTCTCATAAGGTTTAGATTAGCTATGGAAAAGGACAGGGAGCAATCTAGAGTAAAAATGTTTAACTGGGGGAAGGCCAATTTCAGTGGGATGAGAACGGATCTGGCCCGGGTAAATTGGAGTCAAAGATTGGCAGGCAAAACTGTAGTGGAACAATGGGCTGCCTTTAAAGAGGAAATAGTTCGGGTACAGTCAAGGTACATTCCCACTAGGGGGAAAGGTAGGGCAACTAAAGTCAGAGCTCCTGAGATGACGAAAGAGATAGAGAGTAAGAAGAAGCAGAAAAAGAGCGCGTATAACAGATGTCAGGCAGGAGAGAGCTGTTCCGTTGGGACGGACTTCACTTGGCCAGTGCTGGGACTAGTGTCCTGGCGAATCGAATAACTAGGGCTGTGGAGAGGGCTTTAAACTAATTAGTGGGGGGGAGGTTTCAAGAGAGCAAAAAATAAAAATGACAACAGAGAGGGTCATAGACATAGGTAGCAGTAGGGGAATCACAAATCAGAGCGTGGCAGGAAGGGACAGAGTGTGTGGAGTAAAAGGTAAAGTGGTAAAAAGTGAAAAAGCAGGAACTAAGTGCCACAAAGCATATTTGAAAGTTCTCTATCTGAATGCACGTAGCATTCGTAACAAAATAGACGAGTTAATGGCACAAATAACTACATATGGTTTTGATATTGTGGCCATTACAGAAACATGGCTGCAGGGTGACAATGCCTGGGAATTAAACATACCAGGTTATTTAACGATCAGGAAGGACAGGCAGGAAGGAAGGGGAGGTGGGGTGGCGATGTTAATAAAGGAAGGAATCACTGTAATACAGAGTAATGATATTGGGTCAAAAAATCATGATAATGAAACAGTTTGGGTGGAGATAAGGAATAATAAGGGGAAAAAAACACTAGTGGGCGTAGTCTATAGGCCTCCGAACAGTTGCAACTCTGTTGGACGGAGTATCAATCAGGAAATAGTTGAGGCATGTAATAAGGGAACATCTATAATTATGGGGGATTTTAACTATCATATTAATTGGACAAATCAAATTGGGCAGGGCTGCCTTGAGGATGAGTTCATTGAGTGTATTAGGGATGGGTTTCTTGAGCAGTATGTAACTGAACCGACCAGGGGGCAAGCAACCTTAGATCTGGTCCTGTGTAACGAGACAGGATTAATTAAAAATGTCCTAGTAAAGGATCCCCTTGGAATGAGTGACCATAACATGGTTGAATTCCATATTCAATTAGAGGGTGAGAAGGTTGGATCTCAAACAAGCGTGCTAAGCTTGAATAAAGGAGACTATGAAGGTATGTGAGCGGAATTGAGTAGAGTGGATTGGGAAAATAGATTAAAGGGTAAGACGACACATGATCAGTGGTGTACATTCAAGGAGTTATTTTACAACTTCCAAAAAATATATATTCCACTGAAAAGAAAAGGGTGTAAAAGAAAGGACAGTCATCCGTGGCTAAGTAAAGAAATTAAGGATAGTATTCGACTAAAAACAAGGGCATATAAGGTAGCGAAATCTAGTGGGAGGACAGAGGATTGGGAAAACTTTAAAAGGCAGCAAAAAATAACAAAAAGATTGATTAAGAAAGGGAAGATAGATTATGAAAGTAAATTAGCAAAAAATATAAAAACAGATAGTAAGAGTTTTTATAGTTATATAAAAAGAAAAAGGGTGGCTAAAGTAAATGTTGGTCCCTTAGAGGATGAGACCGGGAAATTAATGGTGGGAAATATGGAGATGGCAAAAACACTGAATGAATATTTTGTATCAGTCTTTACAGTAGAGGACACTAAGAATATCCCAACACTGGACAAACAGGGGGCTATAGGGGGAGAGGAGCTAAACACGATCAAAATCACTAAGGAAGTGGTACTCGGTAAAATAATGGGACTCAAGGCGGATAAATCACCTGGACCTGATGGCTTACATCCTAGAGTCTTGAAGGAAGTGGCGGTAGGGATTGTAGATGCATTGGTAATAATTTTTCAAAACTCCCTGGATTCCGCTAAGGTCCCGGCAGACTGGAAAACTGCTAATGTAACACCCTTATTTAAAAAGGGCAGTAGACAGAAGGCTGGTAACTATAGACCGGTTAGCCTAACATCTGTGGTAGGTAAAATTTTGGAGTCCATTATTAAGGAAACAGTAACAGGACATTTGGATAATCATAATTTAATAGGACAAAGTCAGCATGGTTTTACGAAGGGGAAGTCATGTTTGACAAATTTGCTGGAGTTCTTTGAGGAAGTAACATATAGAGTGGATAAAGGGGAACCAGTGGACGTAGTGTATTTAGACTTCCAAAATGCATTTGACAAGGTGCCACACAAAAGATTATTGCTTAAGGTAAAAAATCACGGGATTGGGGGTAATATTCTGGCATGGATAGAGGATTGGCTATCTAACAGAAAGCAAAGAGTTGGGATAAATGGTTCATTCTCAGACTGGCAATCAGTAACTAGTGGTGTTCCACAGGGGTCAGTGCCGGGTCCCCAACTCTTCACAATCTATATTAACGATTTGGAGGAAGGGACCAAGTGTAACATATCAAAATTTGCAGATGATACAAAGATGGGAGGGAAAGTAGTGAGTGAGGAGGACATAAAAAACCTGCAAGGGGACATAGACAGGCTAAGTAAGTGGGCAGAGATTTGGCAGATGGAATACAACACTGGAAAGTGTGAGGTGATGCACTTTGGCAGGAAAAATCCTAGAGCAATTTATTATCTTAATGGCAAGAAACTGGAGAGTACTGAAGTGCAAAGGGATCTGGGGGTCCTGGTGCATGAAACTCAAAAGGTTAGTATGCAGGTGCAGCAAGTGATTAAGAAGGCAAATGGAATGTTGGCTTTCATTGCTAGGGGGATAGAATATAAAAATAGGGAGGTATTGCTTCAGTTGTATAAGGTATTGGTGAGACCGCACCTGGAATACTGCATACAGTTTTGGTGTCCTTACTTAAGGAAAGACATCCTTGCTCTCGAGGCAGTGCAAAAAAGGTTCACTCGGTTAATCCCGGGGATGAGGGGGTGGTCATATGAGGAGAGGTTGGGTAGATTGGGACTCTACTCATTGGAGTTCAGAAGAATGAGAGGCGATCTTATTGAAACATATAAGATTGTGAAGGGGTTGGATCGGGTGGATGCGGGGAGGATGTTCCCGATGACGGGTGAGACTAGAACTAGGGGACATAGTCTTAGAATAAGGGGCTGCTCTTTCAAAACTGAGATGAGGAGGAACTACTTCACTCAGAGGGTGGTAGGTCCATGGAATATGCTGCCACAAAAAGCTGTAGAAGCTACAACATTAATTAAATTTAAAACAGAAATAGACAGTTTCCTAGAAGTAAAGTGCATTAAGGGTTACGGGGAGCGGGCAGGAATTTGGACATGAGTCTAGGTTCGGATCGGTCATGGCCCTGTGGGTAGTGGAGCGGGCCCAGGGACCGTGTAGCCTGATTCTGCTCCTATTTCGTGTGTGCAATTCTGTTAGATGCAGGAGATGGTTCTGTGATAGTAGATAGTAGATTGGCGGTTAGGATCAGATCAGCCATGATCTTATTGAATGGCGGAGCAGGCTCGAGGGGCCGATTGGCCTACTCCTGCTCCTATTTCTTATGTAATACATCTGAGAATCAGGCTAAATATAGAAATTTCAGAGAAGTGAAAAAGAAAATAAGAGGGGCAAAGAGAAGGTATGCCAGCTAACATAAAAGGTAATTCAAAAGTCTTCTATAGGCATATAAATAGTAAACGGGTAGTAAGAGGAGGGGTGGGGCCGATTAGGGACCAAAAAGGAGACCTACGCATGGAGGCAGAGGGTATGGCTGAGGTACTAAATGAGTACTTTGCATCCGTCTGCACCAAGGAAGAAGATGCTGCCACAGACATAGTAAAGGAAGAGGTAGAGGAGATACTGGATGGGATAAGAATTGATAAAGAGGAGGTACTAGAAAGGCTGGCTGTACTTAAAGTAGATAAGTCACCAGGACCGGATGGGATGCATCCTAGGATGCTGAGGGAAGTGAAGGAAGAAATCGCGGAGGTACTGGCCATAATCTTCCAATCCTCCTTAGAAACGGGGGTGGTGTCAGAGGACTGGAGAATTGCAAATGTTACACCCTTATTCAAAAAAAGGTGTAAAGATAAATCCAGCAACTATCGGCTGGTCAGTTTAACCTCGGTAGTGGGGAAGCTTTTAGAAACAATAATCAGGGACAAAATTAACAGTCACTTAGACAAGTGTGGATTAATTAAGGAAAGCCAGCACGAATTTGTTAAAGGCAAATCGTGTTTAACCAACTTGATCGAGTTTTTTGATGAGGTAACGGAGAGGGTTGATGAGGGCAATGCGGATGACATGGTGTACATGGATTTCCAAAAGGTGTTCGACAAAGTGCCACATAATAGGCTTGCCAGCAAAGTTGAAGCCATGGAATAAAAGGGACAGTGGTAGCATGGATACGAAATTGGCTAAGTGACAGGAAACAGAGAGTAGTGGTGAATGATTGTTTTTCGGACTGGAGGAAGGTGTACAGTGGTTTTCTCAGGGGTCGGTTCGAGGACCACTGCTTTTCTTGATATATATTAATGACTTGGATGTGGGTGCACAGGGCACAATTTCAAAATTTGTAGATGTCACGAAACTTGGAAGTATAGTGAACAGTGAGGAGGATAGTGATAGACTTCAAGGGGAAATAGACAGGCTGGTGGAATGGGCGGACATGTGGCAGATGAAATTTAGCGCAGAAAAGTGTGAAGTGATACATTTTGGTAGAAAGCATGAGGAGAGGAAATATAAACTAAAGGGTACAATCCTAAAGGGGGTGCATGAATAGAGAGACCTAGGGGTATATGTGCACAAATCATCAAAGGTGGCAGGGCAGGTTGAGAAAGCAGATAAAAAAGCTTACGGAATCCTGGGATTCATGAATAGAGATATAGAGTACAAAAGTGTGAAAATTATGATCAACTGGTTCGCCCTCAACTGGAGTATTGTGTCCAATTCTGGGCACTGCACTTTAGGAAGGATGTGAAGGCCTTAGAGAGGGTGCAGAAAGGATTTACGAGAATGATCCCAGGGATGAGGGACTTCAGTTACGTGGATAGACTGGAGAAGCTGGGGTTGTTCTCCTTGGAGCAGAGACGATTGAGAGGAGATATGATAGAGGTGTTCAAAATCATGAGGGGTCTGGACAGAGTAGATAGAGGGAAACTGTTCCCATTGGCAGAAGGGTCGAAAACCAAAGGACACAGATTTAAGATGATTGGCAAAAGAACCAAAGGCGACGTAAGAAAAAACTTTTTTTTTCAGTGAGTGGTTAGGATCTGGAATGCACTGCCTGAAAGGGTGGTGGAGACAGATTCAATCACGGCTTTCAAAAGGGAGTTGGATAAGTACCTGAAAGAAAAACATTTGCAGGGCTACGGGGAAAGGGCGGTGAAGTGGGACTAGTTGAAGTGCTCTTGCAGAGAGCCCGCACAGGCTCGATGGGCCGAATGGCCTTCTTCCGTGCTGTAAACATTCTATGATTCTAATTATTGTCCAAAATCTGCCCTTCTTAAATTGAATTAATTCCTTGCACGATCTTTTTTGTTGAAAGATCCAGGATGATCTCAAATGTTTTCAATTCATCACCAAATACGCAACATTTAATAAACTCCTACAAGGCCCAGAGCTCAGTTGGCAAAGGAGCTGATCATAACAGGAGTAGGCCATTCAGCCGCTCGAGCCTGCTGCGCCATGCAATTAGATCATGGCTGATCTGTACCTCAAGTCCATTTACCCGCCTTTGCTCCCTATCCCTTGATACCCTTAACTAACAAAAATCTGTTGATCAAATGAGAAAATGATCAGACTTGGGTGCAATGCCCTCCACAGTCAATTAATTTGCTAAATTGCACTGTCCATGCTCACATGAAGAATGGCCATTTAGGTAAAGTTCCTATGGAACCGTACCCTAGCAGGAGTCAACACCTTCAGGAGAGGAGTGTAGAAAACTGGTTTAAAAAGGGCTGATTTGGTGACAACAATATCTTGCATTTATATTGCACCTTTACCGTAGTAAAACATCCCAAGACACAGGAGCGTTATCAAACAAAATTTGACACCAAGCCACATAAGGGTAGGTGACCAAAGAGATAGGTTTTAAGGAGCATCTTAAAGGAGGAGAAAGAGGTAGAGAGCAGGCGAGGTTTAGGGAGCGAATTCCAGAGCTTAGGGCCCAGGCAGCTGGAGGCATGACCGCCAGTGGTGGAGCAATAAAAATCGGGGATGTGCAAGAGGTCAGAATTGGAGGAGCGCAGAGATCTCGGAGGGTTGTAGGGTAGGAGGAGGTTACAGAGATAGGGAGGGAGGCGATGCCATGGAGGGATTTGAAGACAAGGATGAGAAATTTAAAACCGAGACGTTGACAGACCGGGAGCCAATGTAGGTCAGTGAGCGCGGGGTGATGGGTGAACAGGACTTGGTGCGAGCTAGGACACAGGCAGCAGAGTTTTGGATGAGCTCAAGTTTCCAGAGGGTACAAGGTGGGAGGCCGGCCAGGAAAGCATTAGAATAGTGGAGGCTGGAGGTAACAAAGGAATGGATGAGGGTTTCAGAAGCAGATGAGCTGAAGCAGGGGCGCAGTCGGGCGATGTTACGGAGGTGGAAGTAGGCGGTCTTGGTGATGGAGAGGATATGGGGTTGCATAACCTTTATCCTTCTGAAATGTAACCGGTTCAAAAAAGATTTAGGGCCCCAGAGTATGTACGTGCAATTGGGCCTAACTCTAAGGGAAACAATCAGGAATAAAGCCAAGGTGAAGAATTGAAGCTGCAGAGAAGGAGAAGAGAAAATGAATCTAACCTTCAGAACTCAAAGGCCTGTCAAAACAAGCTTTATTGTAGAAATTTCAAACATAATGCATCCAATTCTATAGATAAGCTTGATTTTTTTAATTGTATTGTGAACTATATAATTTTTTTGTGTTTCATACATTACGATTTTATATAGACATTAACTCAACTGGGTCAGAAATCAAAAGAAAGTGGCTGAAACTAATAATTTCAGTGATTTGATTGGTTCATTTGGTGATAGTTGGTGTTGCCAGATTGCTTGCTTTGGAAAAGAAATGACTTGTTTGGTTTCATGTGCATGCTCATTCATGATTCATTTTGGTAGCTTGTTTTTAACCTGTCAAACATTTAAATAAATGAGCATGCTTAACTGAACAGACAATTATTATTCAAGCCAATCAGAAAAGTGTAATGGATGATTTTTCACACTATAGATACGTACAAATCCGGATGTGACATACAGATTAATGTGATGTAGAAAATATTTCTTAATTATAATATATTTTTAAGTATATATATATATATATATATATATATATTAAGATGTGAAATACAGGGTTAACGTTATCACAGATTAGCTTTATTATTGCAATACGAGCATTTATTTCAGCTCATAGTTCACAAATTCACAACTTGGTCCAGTGAGACAGTGGTCTAAGGGTTGAGACAAATCTATGTGAAAGCCACCAATAAAGCTTCTAAAACGGCATTCAAATTCACAAATCTGCATTATGTTCTGTTCCCAGTCTCAGGAGTTGTGCCGAGTCAAGCTTATTTACCAGACAGAAATCTAAACAGCTTCACTGTGGCCAAAAAGTCCTGAGAGTCTGAGGAGAGAAAATCCATCTCAGGCTTGGTGTAAGTTTGCCAAATGCTTAAAAGTTATTGAGGTGACAAGTCATTTCAGAAAATGTACAGACATGTGGATCAATGCACAAACAGCTTCCAGCACAGCTGAAAGGAATCCAAGGTTAAATGAAAGGGACTCACTCGACAAGCTTGATTAAAATCCTAAAATTACTGAGGTCATTACGTCCCTTCTTACAGATGTGCAAACAGGAAATAATACTTCCACAAACCAAATCCTTCCTCCATACTGAGCTCTGCTGATGGCTCAGCAGCTTTAGCCAGTGAGTAGCTGAGTCAAACATGTCAGCAAAGTACAAGATTTGCCTTCTGGTTTGTGAGGAGTTAGCTGTCAGCCTGGGCTGTGTAAAGGTGCTACAACTAGCCCTGTAGCCTTGGGCTACAATGGGAATTAAAGGAGGGAAAAAAAACTTGGCTAGAGTTCCTACTCCCAATCACTATCCTCTGACTCTTGCTCAAAAGTGCACACTTGTGGACTCCACAAGCCAATAGCCAGTTGACACTCACTGTCTACACTCTCATATGAAGAATTGTCATTTAGGTGAAGCACTGGAGTATGGTCAGTGCCTATGGAACTGTAACATGAGTCAGTGTCTTCAGGAAAGGAGAACGATAAGTTGGAGGGAGAGACTTTTTTGTAAATAGATTATGTTAAGATTACACAACGTATTGCTGTGCCATGAGATATATCCTTTCAAAGCACGATAAAAAAAAGATTGGTCATTATCAGGTCTGTGCTTCCAAGGACTGTTTTAATAGGTAAATTCAGGTCTCCTGTTCATTAGTTAGAGTCTCTAAGGGTAATGCCTGTGGTTTAGCATGGGATTTTTTGTAAAAGGAATGGGATTTTTTTGTAGTGCACAGGTGAAAAGTCTAAACATTCTGCTCACGCTGCCATGCCTGTGGAAGGAACAGAAGTGGTTCCATTAAAAACATGTTTCTTGTGGGTGTTCTCAAGAGGCTGAATACAGCTGAATAATAAATTAGATTACACTACAGTCTATAGCTGATACAACTGTGAACTCCTGAGACTTATTTGAGTTGTTAATTACTTTCAACCTAATTAGTTATTTTAATAATACTCTCACACTTTCAAACACTTACAGTACTAAAATCATGAATAGTCTACTGTATGTGTGCATCAAGCCCAGTATAATGGATTATTTACATTTCAGGTACAGAGGGTAGTTATGTAATGGACAGGTTTCTGTTCTTGCACTAGAGAGAGTTGTCTTGATGAATCAGTACTTCCCATTGTGATACTGAGGCATAAACAGGCCAGGAAAGACAGAGGATCAAACCTTGCTCAATGCTGAGTTAGTTGATGTCAGTAGGGATGGCAATAGAGGCTCCACAATTCACCTTAACATCCCTGGTCTAGGCAAGGAGATAAATCAGTCACAGTTCCTGATCACTATCCAATGACTTTTGCTGGAAAGAACATGTGTGGACATTGGGTAAGGGCAAGATTATGCTTGGCTGTGAAACCATCCACACTCAAATACTGACAGTCACTGTCTCAGCTCAACATGAAGAACGGCCAATTGGCCAAAGTGTCAAAGGTCTGCGGAAGCCTGTGGAACCGTACTCCAGGACAGGTCATGGGTCATCGTCAGAAGAGGGGAGAGAGATCCAATCAGACTGTGGACAACTGGTTCTAGGAGTAACCAGCATCGCAGATTACTGTGTCTAGGGAGTGGACAGGTCTGTTGATTCTAGCACAGTTATTTTAGCTACACATTGTACTGTAGACTAATTGTACTGCACTGCCCATTCAGCTCTGAGAGCACCATGAGGTTACAGAACAATACTTTCAGTCCGATCTCAAAACATTTGATTTAATCACCTTTATGCAAGAAATTACAACCGTGCCCACTGTTGAGCATAAAACAAATGCAGAGGTCATGCAGTTGTCCAGTACACTGAAGTTCCAATGCTTGCAGGATGTGTTGGTTCCCCTCAATGTCCCCATTTCAGCTGCACCATTATAACAAGGTGCTGAGTGGAAAGCTCAGCAAGATACCAACATGTCTGTTAGCCTCCCAGTAGCCACAAGAAGACCACCAGCAGGTATCTGGGAGCAACTGGCCAAACCATCCTCTTGGTCAGCACAGAAAAAAAGAATCAAATCAATAATAAGCAGCAATGTAGATAGTGGTTTTCCTACACTACGTTCATCTTTTAAATGAGTCAAGCAACAACTTTTGCATGTTTTATCACTTTCACAATGATGTGGCTGGGGTGGGGGTGCTGCTTATCAAAATACATCACAACAAAGGGCTCTCGTAGGCAATATCTTAACCACAAATCTCAGTTGACAAATGATTTTTTTGCTTTAGGTCCCTGCCCACCTACAACGAAAAGTAAATTTACATTTAATAGAAACTAAATCAAAAATCTAAATTCTGGAGCTCTGAGTGCACTTTCAACTTTGATCACATACCACATTAAATTACTTCTTTCCCTCCCCCAGCTCCACGTCTACCATCCTCTTTACATTCATGATCTTCTATCATGTTTCTTCACTATTTAATTTAGGATCCGATTCTACTGTTTATTTCAACTTTTAAAAACAAATTTTTAAAAGGGCAAAACCATTAAATTCATATTGCCAATCCTGCACTTCTAGGACTTGATTTTTGTTTAAAAAAATATTAATTTCCATGGTCAAATTGAGGAATGAAACACTTTATTTTCGGCATCCACTCTCAGCATGGAGCACTCCCAGGTTTCACTGGTTATATGCAGGAAAAAATTCCCTCGACACAAAACTCGAGTGTGCTGATCCATCCTCACATCTCACCTTTTTAACTCTGCTGCCCTCTACATATAATGACCACTCCCACTTGCCCAACAACAAAGCAAGCATCATGTTATTACATTAAGACGAATAACTGAAACATGTGGAACAAATATAAAGCAGGTATTTCCAACAGGTTAACACATTGAACACACCAATAAACTATATCATTAAACAAAAACAGAAAATGTTGGAAACACACAGCAGATTACTTAGCATCTGTAGAGAGAAAAAGACAGGTTAATGTATCCTTCTTCTTCAAACAGAAAAAAAGATTTGATTAAAATTCTTGTTCCATCTTTCATTTATCGTACAGAACAGAGATAGATGTTTGGCAAGGCAGTCATCTAAATTTCATTTGGTCTCCCCAGTGTAGAGGAGCAGCGGATACAACATACAACATTATTTATCTTACAGGACTGACAAAAGGCTTACATTTTAAATTTTAAGCATTCTTTTCTCTTTTCAGTTGCTGACTGACCTACCTTTTATTTACACCTTTACTGTTTTATTTCTAATTTTAAGTTATATGTTTTTTTCATTTTAATAATTATTTGTTTGGTTGTTGGAAGTATGATTGATTGCATTATATTCAATTTCATTACCACTTCTCCACAAACCAGTGTCAAACATCAGCCTGTGATTTTAACACGGAGGATGCAAGACCACCAGCTTCGACGGGGAACTGGTCAAATTTCTCTTTTCATTCTTTTTGTTGAAATGGCCATGTAGCGATCTACAGGATCAAAAACATAATTTTACACTGTATTAAATGCAGTCACGTCTCCCTTCCTCCCCTGAAGACTCAATTGTATGATTGGTATGGTTACATGGACTTTGGCCACCAACTGGTACCTCACCTAAGTGTCCTTTTAATGTGGAAACCTTGACAATGACTATCAACAGGCCTATCTGACCATAGGTGTCATTGCAACTGAGCCCAATCCTGTCCTCCTCCAACTTCCACACACCAGTACTTTACAGCAGGGGTTACTAGACAGCAATCCGGAGCAAGAGTGCCAAGGACAGTTGTAGAAACCCTACTGCTGCCTTAACTGAGGATCAATTAACTCGGCACAAATCTAGGACTGTCCTGCTCTGTATGGCTCAGTTCCACTCTTACTAATCGAGCCATCCAGGAAACATCAAATTTAACAAAAGGCTTCTTTATCAAACAAAAGTAAAGGCCAACAACTTCTGAAAGTTCTAAGAGATTATATTTAAAAAAATTAACTTACTGAATGGTGGGAAACATTTGCCCCAACACTGAGGTTTTTGAGCAGCTGTGGAGAGCTGCCATACTGGCCAGAGATCTGCTTTCTTACCTCAGCTGCCACAGTCCTAGAGAGGGAAATAAATGGTGTTTTACTTCAGAGTATTGTATCAGGCACCTCAAGCACACTGCACTGTGTCCAGGTTTAATTAAGAACACATCAACACAACAGCCAGGGTGCTACAATACTATGTTAGGATAACATTTGAACTTACACTGTGAAATGTGACCTGTGGAGTACTCAGGCCCATGTGTATAAAACAAGGGTACTGTGTAACCCTGTTTAAAATGTATATCAACTTCATGCCAGAGAGTGAACAGTGAAAGTGTGCAAATAAAACACTGACTGTAGGAGCAAGGTGACTTGGAATTCTAGACAACTGAATCAGTAACATCTGATCTGATGCAAAAACTTTAGAGAAAAAATGTTTTACTAATGAGATTAAGCACAATGTACAGGAAATGGCTGATTCTCTTGCTTTTCTGGTTAAAAAACTAAAACTATGAAATGCCTTTCGTAGTTCGGGGTAAATGTGGTGTTGAGCCATGCCAATCAAGAACACGGCAGGTTCCATTCCTGCTCTGCACTGAGTTAACTGATCTTAGACTGGGTGGCAAAAGAGGTTTGCTGAGCGGGAGATACTGTGAGAATTAGATCTCAATGCCTGTATGAGAAAGGTGTAACAGCAGGTTAGGGAAATGTTTCACTGCCCTGTAGCCTTACCCATCTGGTTTCTATAAACTTTGGACAAAACCCTTCTGTTGGCATTGAGTCATTGTTAGAATTATCAAATAAAACGGTGTTAAAGTAAATCAAACTTTAAAGGCAATTTCTGAACTTGGAAGTTTAAAAGCTGGCTTTGCATTAGTTGCACTGCAGCCCAAGCAATGTCAGACTTGCACCGTTTGCCAGAATTAGAAGGACCCTTAAATCAGTGATGCAGGATGAAAACCAGGATGTGTCAGAGCAGAAACTGCAGCACAACTAGACCATTCAAGTCTTGAGTAACACCACTTTGGGCTCTCGGGTTCCCTGCAGAGACCACAAAGGAAATCCACCCGCCACAATCTGAGGTAACAATCTCAATAAGCAGTAACACCCATGCAATTGTGGCAACTAATTGCAGTGCTTCCCAATTTCTCACTGCATGCTGTAAAATGCATTCTTTGTATAATCACCTTTGTTCTGATTATATTTGTGTATTTTCAAAGCACATTTGTGATTCATAATTCGAATAAAAGTCTCATTTCCTTAGATCCTGAATATAGTATTGTAAATTCCATTTCTCCCCAAAAATATTTCTGAAAAAATTCTTTTAAACATTATAATGCGAATATTCAAATAATTTTTGAAGTATTTTAAAAGCTGTAAATCAAATATTTTAAAAATATGTAAAAATACTTTCTTTACATACATACATAGAAGCAGCACAAACTATAATATGGAACATAAATGTTAATTTCTTTCAATCAAAAATAAAATTGAAATGACATAAAAATACAAACATTTTAACAGGCTGCAAAACCTAGTTCAAGTAGCAGAATCTGTAGTTAGAAGTGGAGCTAGCAATGCCATTTTAGATTTTTTAAATCTAGTTGAGATTTTATCTGCAGGATTGCAGTCTGGACTTCAAACATTTTAAAAACGGGTTTAAAAGCTGCCCAAACTGACAACATAGGATTACATAGGATATACAGCATAGAAACAGGCCATTCGGCCCAACCAGTCCATGCCAGCGTTTATGCTCCACTCGAGCCTCCTCCCGTCTTTCCTCTCCACTCAAACCTTCTCCTGTCTTTCCTCATCTAAATCTATCAGCATAGCTCTCTATTCCCTTCTCCCTCATACGCTTGTCTGGCCTCCCCTTAAATGCATCCATACTATTCACTTCAATCACTCCCTGTGATAGCTAGTTCCACATTTTCACCACTCTTTGGGTAAAGAAGTTTCTTCTGAATTCCCTACTGGATTTCTTGGTGACTATCTTATATTGATGGCCTCTAGTTTTGCTTTTCCCCACAAGTGGAAACATTCTCTCTGTATCCAATCTATCAAAACCTTTCATAATTTTAAAGACTTCTATTAGGTCATCCCTCAACCTTTTTTCAAGAGAAAAGAGACCCAGCCTGTTCATCCTTTCCTGATATGTATACCCTCGCATTTCTGGTATCATCCTTGTAAATCTTCTCTGCACCCTCTCCAGGGCCTCTATAGCCTTTTTAGAATATGGCGACCAAAACTGTACGCAGTACTCCAAGTGTGGTCTAATCAAGGTTCGATACAGGTTTAGCATAACTTCCCTACTTTTCAATTCTATACCTCTAGAAATAAACCCTAGTGCTTGGTTTGCTTTTTTATGGCCTTGCTAACCTGTGTCACAACTTTTAGTGATTTGTGTATTTGTACTCTGAGATCCCTTTGTTCCTCTACCCCACCTAGACTCGCACCCTCCAAGTAATAAAGGACTTCCATATTCTTCCTACCAAAATGTAATACCTCACATTTATCTGTGTTGAACTTCATTTTCCAATTATATGTCCATTCTACAAGTTTATTAATGTCCTCCTGCAATTTGTTGCAGTCCTCCTCAGTATTGACTATCCCCCCCAATTTGGTGTCATCCGCAAATTTAGAAATTGTGTTTTTGATTCCAAAGTCGAAATCGTTAATGTAAATTGTGAACAGCAGTGGTCCCAGCACTGATCCTTGTGGAACACCACTACCCACCTTCTGCCACTGTGAATAGCTACCCTTTACTCCTACTCTCTGCTTTCTGAAGCCAGCTAGCAATCCATTCTGAAATAACAACAGAAAATGCTGGAAATACTCAGCAGGCCAGGCAGCATCCGTGGAGAGAGAAACAGAGTTAACGTTTCAGGTCTGGGACCCTTCATCAGCAATCCATTCTGCTACTTGTCTCCTGACTCCGCGTTCTCTGACCTTGTTCATCAGTCTATTATGGGTACCTTATCGAAGGCCTTTTGAAAATTCAGATAAATTACATCTACTGCATTACCATTGTCTACTCTCTCTGTTACCTCTTCAAAAAATTCAATGAGGTTGGTCAAGCAAGGCTTTCCCTTTTGAATTCCATGCTGACTATTCATTACTATGTTTTTGGTTTCTAGATGTTCTTCTATTTTATCCTTTAGTAGGGATTCCATTATTTTTCCTACCACCGATGCTAAGCTGACTGGTCTATAATTCCCTGGACATGTTCTATCCCCCTTCTTATATATAGGTATTATGTTAGCTATCCGCCAGTCCTCTGGGACAACACCTTTTTCTAACAAATTATTAAATATGTTTAGTAATGTCTTTGCTATCTCTTCCCTAGATTCTTTTAAAATGCGTGGATGCAATCCATCCGAACATGGAGTTTTATCCTCTTTGAGTTTGATTAGTTTATTTCTATATCCCCTCTTTTTATTTTAAATGCACTTTTCTCATTACTAATCTCATCATCCAATGTTCATCTGTTCTATCTCCCTGCTAATTACTGAAGCAAAATAATTATTTAATATTTCTGCCATCTCTCTATCATTACCTGTGGTATTATCCTGCCTATCCCTTAATGGCCCTATTCCCATCCCAACCTTCCTTTTTTTATTGATGTGCCTGTAAAATATTTTACTATTTTGTTTTATGTTCCTTGATAATTTAATTTCATAGTTCCTCTTTGCCTTCCTAATCTCTTTGTATTTTCCCTTATCATGCACTCCCCTGCTGTCTCTTAAAACTATTTTACTGCAAATATGTGAATATGTAAAAATCCCATATTTTGGCAGTTTAATTATATTCTTACATTTAAATTGAGGCAGAAGATCAGCCATGATCTCATTGAATGGCGGAGCAGGCTCGAAGGGCCGAATGGCCTATTCCTGCTCCTATTTCTTATGTTCTTAAACTTTAGTTGTACAAGTTCTCCTGTGCACAACTTGAGTATCAGCATTGAGTCCACAAATGGTATATAGCAGAACCAGGAGTATCCACCCAGAGAGACCAAACATACACTATAGAATTGCGTATCTTTTTTAATATAACATATATATGTATATATTTATAGTTAGTGTATGTCACATTGTTTTATATTATAATATTTAGCATACAATAAAGATGATTGTATTCCAGTGAGTTACACTGTATCCATTGTGGTACTTTCTCTGGCATTATACCGCACTGCATTTAGATTGCAGATTATGCCCAGCACTGTTACATTAATATACAATATATTATATCCCATCAGTTGCATTGCGTGCAGCGCTGCGCTTTCTCCCGAGACATATTTTGCACTATATCCCACACATTACAGCAGCTGGTATTGCCGATGTTGTTGTATTTGATGCTATTGCACGGTGTTTGGAACTCTCGGTACTGATTTAATTGCAATCACTATCATTCTGCGCTGCATCATGTTCCGTAGTTTTTTACGAACATGTCCCATTCAACCTTGTAATGATATTTTATTGAATGCAGCGCATTAGCATTAGTCCTGCACTGTCCAGCTGGTCTGGATTTGTATTCGTTGCGATTGTGTTGCGGGGGCACAAAGCGGGGCTGGGCTGGGCCGGGTCAGGCTGGAGGGGCGCTCAGGCCTCCGGTACCGACCGCTCGCTATTCACGGAGGAGCCACGGTTCTGCGCAGCGGACGGGAGGAAGATCTTTTACCTGCTGATCTTCTGGGCGAAGGCACGGCGCTCGGCCATTTGTACCGGGAGAAAAAGAGTGAAGCAGGGCGGCGGCGGCAGAAAGCAGACCGCGCGGCCGTAATACACCGGGGAGAGGGGCCCTCTACCGTAATACACCGGAGAGAGAGGGGGGGGCTCTACCGTAATACACCGGAGAGTGGGGGCCCTCTACCGTAATACACCGGAGAGAGAGACGGACCCTCTACCGTAATACACAGGAGAGATAGGCCCATACTGTAATACAGGAAACTCTTTGGTATCCGGCACCGACGGGACCGGCGTGGTGCCAGTTGATCAAAAGTTCCGGATAACGGAGAGTTATATCTACCGAGGCTATTTTTAACAAACAAAAATCAGACTCCTGTTACTGCCGTGTTCGGACTTCCGACAGCGCCAGGAGGCCGAGTAGTGGCACTTTGGAGAACTACCCCCACTGACTAACTCGGCGTTCACGGGAGACTCGGACTCGGCAACATTGCCGGTTATTTGAGAGGAGTTTTCGGAGTACTCGGCGTTCGCGGGAGACTCGGACTCGGACTCGGCAACATTGCCGGTTATTTGAGAGGAGTTTTCGGAGTATGATTTTTGCCGGTTAAGAGAGAATTCCGGATATTTAGGTGCCAGTTAAACAAGAGTTTCCTGCACACCAGAGAGAGAGGGGGGCCCTCTACCGTAATACAGCGGAGAGAGGGGCCCCTACTGTAATACACCGGAGAGAGAGAGGGGCCCTCTACTGTAATACACCGGAGAGAGAGAGGGGGGCCCTCTACCGTAATACAGCGGAGAGAGGGGCCCCGACTGTAATACATCGGAGAGAGGGGCCCCTAATGTAATACACCAGAGAGAGAGAGGGCCCTCTACTGTAATACACCAGAGAGAGAGAGGGCCCTCTACCGTAATACACCGGAGAGAGAGAGAGGGGCCCTCTACCGTAATACACCGGAGAGAGAGAGAGGGGCCTTCTACATTAATACACAGGAGAGAGAGAGGGGCCCTCTATCGTAATACACCGGAGAGTGGGCCTCTACTGTAATACACCAGAGAGAAAGAGAGGGGCCCTCTACCGTAATACACCGGAGAGAGAGAGGGGCCCTCGACCATAATACACCGGAGAGAGATATGGGGCCCTCTACCGTAATACACCGGAGAGAGAGAGTGGGGCCTTCTACTGTAATACACCGGAGAGTGGGACTCTACCGTAATACACAGGAGAGAGAGAGGGGCTCTCTACCGTAATACACCGGAGAGAGAGGGGCCCTCTACCGTAATACACCGGAGTGAGACAGTGGGGCCCTCTACCATAATACACCGGAGAGAGAGGGGGGCCCTCTACCATAATACACCGGAGAGAGAGAGAGGGGCCCTCTACCGTAATACACCGGAGAGTGGGCGTCTACCGTAATACACCGGAGTGAGGGTCGGGCCCCGACTGTAATACACTGGAGAGAGAGAGGTGCCTTCTACCGTAATACACCGGAGAGAGAGAGAGGGGCCCTCTACCGTAATACACCGGAGAGAGCGAAGGGCCCTCTACCGTAATACACCGGAGAGAGAGAGGGGCCCTCTACTGTAGTACACCGGAGAGAGAGAGGGGCCCTCTACCATAATACACCGGAGAGAGAGAAGGGCCCTCTACCGTAATACACTGGAGAGAGGGAGGGGCCCTCTTTCGTAATACACCGGAGAGAGAGAGGGGCCCTCTTCCATAATACACCGGAGAGAGAGAGGGGCCCTCTACCGTAATACACCGGAGAGAGAGGAGGGCCCTCTACCGTAATACACCAGAGAGAGAGAGGGGCCCCCTACCATAATACAACGGAGAGAGAGAGAGGCACTCTACCATAATACACCGGAGAGAGAGAGGGGCCCGCCACCATAATACACTGGAGAGAGAGGGGGCTTCTACTGCAATACACCGGAGAGAGAGAGGGGCCCACTACCATAATATACCAGAGAGAGAGAGGGGGGCCTTCTACCGTAATACACCGGAGAGAGAGGGGGGCCCTCTACCGTAATACACCGGAGAGAGAGAGGGGCCTACAACCGTAATACACCTGAGAGAGAGAGGGGCCCACTACCGTAGTACATAGAAGAAAGAGTGGAGCCCTCTACCATAATACACTGGAGAGAGGATCACTACCATAATACACCGGGGAGAGACAGGGGCCCTCTACCATAATTCACCGGAGAGAGGGACCTGTCTGTAATACACCGGAGAGAGAGGGGCCCTCTACCATAATACACCGGAGAGAGGTTCCCGTCTGTAATACACCGGAGAGAGGGCCCTCTACCGTAATACAGCGGAGAGAGGGGCCCCTACTGTAATACATCGGAGAGAGGGGCCCCGACTGTAATACACCGGAGAGAGAGAGGGGCCCTCTACCGTAATACACCGGAGAGAGTGGGGCCTTCTACTGTAATACACCGGAGAGAGAGAGGGGCCCTCGACTGTAATACACCGGAGAGATATAGGGCCCTCTACCGTAATACGCCGGAGAGAGAGAGAGGCCCTGTTCCGTAATACACAGGAGAGAGAGAGGGGCCCTCTACTGTAATATAACGGAGAGCGAGAGAGGGGCCCTCGACTGTAATACACCGGAGAGATATAGGGCCCTCTACTGTAATACGCCGGAGAGAGAGAGAGGCCCTGTACCGTAATACACAGGAGAGAGAGAGGGGCCCTCTACCGTAATATACCAGAGAGAGAGAAGGGCCCTCTACCGTAATACGCCGGAGAGAGAGAGAGGCCCTCTACCGTAATACACAGGAGAGAGAGAGGGGCCCTCTACCGTAATATACCGGAGAGAGAGAAGGGCCCTCTACCGTAATACACCGGAGAGAGAGAGGGGCCCTCTACCATAATAAACCGGAGAGAGAGAGTGGGGTCCTCTACCGTAATACACAGGAGAGAGAGGGGCCCTCTACCGTAATAAACCGGAGTGAGAGAGTGGGGCCCTCTACCGTAATACACAGGAGAGAGAGGGGCCCACTACCGTAATAGAGCGGAGAGAGAGAGGGGACATCTACTGTAATAAACTGGAGAGAGGGGCCCTCTACTGTAATACACCGGAGAGAGGGGCCCCTACCGTAATACACCGGAAAGAGAGAGGGGCCCTCTACCATAATACACCGGAGAGAGAGAGGGGCCTTTTACCATAAAACACAGGAGAGAGAGAGGGGCCCTCTACCATAATACACCGGAGAGAGAGAGGGGCGCTCGACCATAATACACAGGAGAGAGAGAGGGGCCCTCTACCATAATATACCGGAGAGTGGGCCTTCTACCGCAATACACCAGAGAGAGAGAGGGACCCTCTACCGTAATACACCGGAGAGAGAGATGGGCCCTCTACCGTAATACACCGGAGAGAGAGAGGGGCCCTCTACCGTAATACACAGGAGAGAGAGAGGGGCCCGCTACCATAATACATCACAGAGAGGGGCCCTCTACCATAATACACCGGAGAGAGAGACGGGCCCTCCACCGTAATACGACGGTGAGAGAGAGGGGCCCTCTACCGTAATACACCGGAGAGATAGAGTGGGGCCCTCTACCGTAATACACCGGAGAGAGAGGGGCCCTCTACCGTAATAAACCGGAGAGAGAGAGGTGCCCATAATACACCGGAGAGAGAGAGGGGCCCTCTACCATAATAAACCGGAGAGAGAGAGTGGGGCCCTCTACCATAATACACAGGAGAGAGAGAGGCCCTCTACCGTAATAAACCGGAGAGAGAGAGTGGGGCCCTCTACCGTAATACACAGGAGAGAGAGGGGCCCACTACCGTAATAGAGCGGAGAGAGAGAGGGGTCATCTACTGTAATACACTGGAGAGAGGGGCCCTCTACTGTAATACACCGGAGAGAGGGGCCCTCCACCGTAATACGACGGAGAGAGTGGCCCCTACCGTAATACACCGGAAAGAGAGAGGGGCTCTCTACCATAATACACCGGAGAGAGAGAGGGGCCCGCTACCGTAATACACCGGAGAGGGAGAGGGGCCCTGTACCGTAATACATGGGAGAGAGAGAGGGGCCTTCTACCGTACTACACAGGAGAGATTAGGGGCCCTCTACCATAATACACCGGAGAGAGAGAGGGGCCTTCTACCGTAATACACCGGAGAGAGAGAGGGGCGCTCGACCATAATACACCGGAGAGAGAGAGGGGCCCTCTACCATAATATACCGGAGAGTGGGCCTTCTACCGCAATACACCAGAGAGAGAGAGGGACCCTCTACCGTAATACACCGGAGAGAGAGATGGGCCCTCTACCGTAATACACCGGAGAGAGAGAGGGGCCCTCTACCGTAAAATGCCGGAGAGAGAGATAGGCCCTGTACCGTAATACACAGGAGAGAGAGAGGGGCCTTCTACTGTAATACACCGGAGAGAGAGGGGCCCTCTACCGTAATACTCCGGAGTGAGAGAGGTGCCCCATCCATAATACACCGGAGAGAGGGGCCCTCTACCGTAACACACCGGAGAGAGAGAGTGGGGCCCTCTACCGTAATACACCGGAGAGAGAGAGTGGGGCCCTCTATCGTAAAACACCGGAGAGAGAGAGTGGGGCCCTCTACCGTAATACACCGGAGAGAGAGAAGGGCCCACTACCGTAATAAACCGGAGAGAGAGAGTGGGGTCTTCTACGGTAATACACTGGAGAGAGAGGGGCCCTGTACCGTAATACACCGGAGAGAGGGTCCTCTTCCGTAATACACCGGAGAGAGGGGCCTTTTACCGTAATACACCGGAGAGAGAGAGGTGCTCTCTTCCGTAATACACCGGAGAGTGGCCCTCTACCGTAATATACCGGAGAGAGAGATGGGCCCTCCACCGTAGTACACCGGAGACAGAGAGGGGCCCTCTACCGTAATACACAGGAGAGAGAGAGAGGCCCTCTACCGTACTACACCAGGGAGAGAGAGGGGGCCCTCTAATATAATACACCGGAGAGAGAGTGGGGCCTTCTACCGTAATACACCGGAGAGAGAGGGGCCCTCTACTGTAATAAACTGGAGAGAGGGGCCCTCTACCGTAATACACCGGAGAGAGAGAGGGACCCTCTACCGTAACACACCGGAGAGAGAGAGAGGGGCCCTCTACCGTAATACACCGGAGAGAGGGGCCTTCTACCATAATACACAGGAGAGAGAGAGGCCCACTACTGTAATAGACCGGAGAGAGAGAGGGGCCCTCTACCGTAAAACACCGGAGAGTGGGCGTCTACCGTAATACACCGGAGTGAGAGACGGGCCCCTACTGTTATACACCGGAGAGAGAGAGGGGCCTTCTACCATGATACACCGGAGAGAGAGAGGGGCCCTCTACTGTAATACACCGGAGAGAGAGGGGCCCTCTACCGTAATACACCGGAGATAGGGGCCCTCTACCATAATACACCGGAGAGAGGGGCCTTCTACCGTAATACACCGGAGAGAGAGTAGGGCCCTCTACCGTAATACACTGGAGAGAGAGGGGCCCTCTACTGTAATAAACCGGAGAGAGGGGCCCTCTACCGTAATACACCGGAGAGAGATAGGGACCCTCTACCGTAACACACCGGAGAGAGAGAGGGGCCCTCTACCATAATACACCGGAGAGAGGGGCCCTCTACCATAATACACAGGAGAGAGAGGGGCCCACTACTGTAATAGACTGGAGAGAGGGGCACTCCACCGTAATACGACGGAGAGAGGGGCACTCCACCGTAATATGACAGAGAGAGGGGGCCCTACCGTAATACAGCGGAAAGAGAGAGGGGCCCTCTACCGTAATACACCAGAGAGAGAGAGGGGCCCTCTACCGTAATACACCAGAAAGAGAGGGGCCCTGTACCGTAATACACAGGAGAGAGAGGGGGGCCTTCTACCGTAATACACCGGAGAGAGAGAGGGGCCCTCGACCATAATACACCGGAGAGAGAGAGGGGCCCTCTACCGTCATACACCGATGAGTGGGCCTCTACCGCAGTACACCAGAGAGAGGGATCCTCTACCGTAATACACTGGAGAGAGAGAGTCGCCCTCTATCATAATACACCGGAGAGAGAGAGGCGCCCTGCACCGTAATACACAGGAGAGAGAGAGGGGCCCTCTACCTTAATACACTGGAGAGAGAGAGGGGCCCTCGACTGTAATACACCGTAGAGATATAGGGCCCTCTACCATAATACGCCGGAGAGAGAGAGAGGCCCTGTACCATAATACACAGGAGAGAGAGAGGGGCCTTCTACCGTAATACGCCGGAGAGAGAGAGAGGCCCTGTACCATAATACACAGGAGAGAGAGAGGGGCCTTCTACCGTAATACACCGGAGAGAGAGGAGGCCCTCTACCGTAATACTCCGGAGTGAGAGAGGGGCCCCATCCATAATACACCGGAGAGAGAGAGGGGCCCTCTACCGTAATACACCGGAGAGAGAGAGTGGGGCCCTCTACCGTAATACACCAGAGAGAGAGGGGCCCTCTACCGTAATACACCGGAGAGATGGGCCTTCTACCATAATACACAGGAGAGAGAGAGGCCCACTACTGTAATAGACCGGAGAGAGAGAGGGGCCCTCTACCGTAAAACACCGGAGAGTGGGCGTCTACCGTAATACACCGGAGTGAGAGACGGGCCCCTACTGTTATACACCGGAGAGAGAGAGGGGCCTTCTACCATGATACACCGGAGAGAGAGAGGGGCCCTCTACTGTAATACACCGGAGAGAGAGGGGCCCTCTACCGTAATACACCGGAGATAGGGGCCCTCTACCATAATACACCGGAGAGAGGGGCCTTCTACCGTAATACACCGGAGAGAGAGTGGGGCCCTCTACCGTAATACACCGGAGAGAGAGGGGCCCTCTACTGTAATAAACCGGAGAGACGGGCCCTCTACCGTAATACACCGGAGAGAGATAGGGACCCTCTACCGTAACACACCGGAGAGAGAGAGCGGCCCTCTACCATAATACACCCGAGAGAGAGAGGGGCCCGCTACCATAATACACCGGAGAGGGAGAGGGGCCCTGTACCGTAATACAAGGGAGAGAGAGAGGGGCCTTCTACCGTAATACACAGGAGAGAGAGAGGGGCCCTCTACCATAATACACCGGAGAGAGGGGCCTTCTACCGTAATACACCGGAGAGAGAGAGGGGCGCTCGACCATAATACACCGGAGAGAGAGAGGGGCCCTCTACCATAATATACCGGAGAGAGAGATGGGCCCTCCACCGTAATACGAAGGAGAGAGAGAGGGGCCCTCTACCGTAATACACCGGAGAGAGAGAGTGGGGCCCTCTACCATAATACACCGGAGAGAGAGGGGCCCTCTACCGTAATACACCGGAGAGATGGGCCTTCTACCATAATACACAGGAGAGAGAGAGGCCCACTACTGTAATACGCCGGAGAGAGAGAGGGGCCCTCTACCGTCATACACCGATGAGTGGGCCTCTACCGCAGTACACCAGAGAGAGGGACCCTCTACCGTAATACACTGGAGAGAGAGAGTCGCCCTCTATCATAATACACCGGAGAGAGAGAGGCGCCCTGCACCGTAATACACAGGAGAGAGAGAGGGGCCCTCTACCTTAATACACTGGAGAGAGAGAGGGGCCCTCGACTGTAATACACCGTAGAGATATAGGGCCCTCTACCATAATACGCCGGAGAGAGAGAGAGGCCCTGTACCATAATACACAGGAGAGAGAGAGGGGCCTTCTACCGTAATACGCCGGAGAGAGAGAGAGGCCCTGTACCATAATACACAGGAGAGAGAGAGGAGGCCCTCTACCGTAATACTCCGGAGTGAGAGAGGGGCCCCATCCATAATACACCGGAGAGAGAGAGGGGCCCTCTACCGTAATACACCGGAGAGAGTGAGTGGGGCCCTCTACCGTAATACACCGGAGAGAGAGGGGCCCTCTACCGTAATACACCGGAGAGATGGGTCTTCTACCATAATACACAGGAGAGAGAGAGGCCCACTACTGTAATAGACCGGAGAGAGAGAGGGGCCCTCTACCGTAAAACACCGGAGAGTGGGCGTCTACCGTAATACACCGGAGTGAGAGACGGGCCCCTACTGTTATACACCGGAGAGAGAGAGGGGCCTTCTACCATGATACACCGGAGAGAGAGAGGGGCCCTCTACTGTAATACACCAGAGAGAGGGGCCCTCTACCGTAATACACCGGAGATAGGGGCCCTCTACCATAATACACCGGAGAGAGGGGCCTTCTACCGTAATACACCGGAGAGAGAGTGGGGCCCTCTACCATAATACACCGGAGAGAGAGGGGCCCTCTACTGTAATAAACCGGAGAGACGGGCCCTCTACCGTAATACACCGGAGAGAGATAGGGACCCTCTACCGTAACACACCGGAGAGAGTGAGTGGGGCCCTCTACCGTAATACACCGGAGAGAGAGGGGCCCTCTACTGTAATACACCGAAGAGATGGGTCTTCTACCATAATACACAGGAGAGAGAGAGGCCCACTACTGTAATAGACCGGAGAGAGAGAGGGGCCCTCTACCGTAAAACACCGGAGAGTGGGCGTCTACCGTAATACACCGGAGTGAGAGACGGGCCCCTACTGTTATACACCGGAGAGAGAGAGGGGCCTTCTACCATGATACACCGGAGAGAGAGAGGGGCCCTCTACTGTAATACACCGGAGAGAGAGGGGCCCTCTACCGTAATACACCGGAGATAGGGGCCCTCTACCATAATACACCGGAGAGAGGGGCCTTCTACCGTAATACACCGGAGAGAGAGTGGGGCCCTCTACCATAATACACCGGAGAGAGAGGGGCCCTCTACTGTAATAAACCGGAGAGACGGGCCCTCTACCGTAATACACCGGAGAGAGATAGGGACCCTCTACCGTAACACACCGGAGAGAGAGAGGGGCCCTCTACCATAATACACCGGAGAGAGAGAGGGGCCCGCTACCATAATACACCGGAGAGGGAGAGGGGCCCTGTACCGTAATACAAGGGTGAGAGAGAGGGGCCTTCTACCGTAATACACAGGAGAGAGAGAGGGGCCCTCTACCATAATACACCGGAGAGAGAGAGGGGCCTTCTACCGTAATACACCGGAGAGAGAGAGGGGCGCTCGACCATAATACACCGGAGAGAGAGAGGGGCCCTCTACCATAATATACCGGAGAGTTGGCCTTCTACCGCAATACACCAGAGAGAGAGAGGGACCCTCTACCGTAATACACCGGAGAGAGAGATGGGCCCTCTACCGTAATACACAGGAGAGAGAGAGGGGCCCGCTACCGTAATACATCACAGAGAGAGAGGGGCCCTCTACCATAATACACCGGAGAGAGAGATGGGCCCTCCACCGTAATACGAAGGAGAGAGGGGCCCTCTACCGTAATACACCGGCGAGAGAGAGTGGGGCCCTCTACCATAATACACCGGAGAGAGAGGGGGGCCCTCTACCGTAATACACCAGAGAGAGAGAGGGGCCCTCTACCGTAATACACCGGAGAGAGAGAGTGGGGCCGTCTACCGTAATACACCGGAGACAGAGAGGGGGGCCTTCTACCATATTACACCGGAGAGAGGGGCCCTCTTCCGTAATATACTGGAGAGAGAGAGGTGCCTTCTACCATAATACACCGGAGAGAGAGGGGGGCCCTCCACCGTAATACGAAGGAGAGAGAGAGGGGCCCTCTACCGTAATACACTGGAGAGAGAGAGGCGTCCTGTACCGTAATACACAGGAGAGAGAGGGGCCCTCTACCTTAATACGCCGGAGAGAGAGAGAGGCCCTGTACCGTAATACACCGGAGAGAGAGAGGGGCCTCTAATGTAATACAGCGGAGAGAGGGGCCCCTACTGTAATACATCAGAGAGAGGGGCCCCGACTGTAATACACTGGAGAGAGGGGCCCCTACTGTAATACACCGGAGAGAGAGAGGGGCCCTCTACCGTAATATACCGGAGAGAGAGAGTGGGGCCTTCTACTGTAATACACCAGAGAGTGGGACTCTACCGTAATACACCGGAGAGAGAGTGAGGCGCTCTACCGTAATACACAGGAGAGAGAGAGTGGCCCTCTACCATAATACACCGGAGAGAGAGAGGGGCCCTCGACTGTAATACACCGGAGAGATATAGGGCCCTCTACCGTAATACGCCGGAGAGAGAGAGAGGCCCTGTACCGTAATACACAGGAGAGAGAGAGGGGCCTTCTACTGTAATACACCGGAGAGAGAGGGGCCCTCTACTGTAATACTCCGGAGTGAGAGAGGTGCCCCATCCATAATACACCGGAGAGAGAGAGGGGCCCTCTACCGTAATACACCAGAGAGAGAGAGTGGGGCCCTCTACCATAATACACCGGAGAGAGAGAGAGGTGCCTTCTACCATAATACACCGGAGAGAGAGAGTGGGGCCGTCTACCGTAATACACCGGAGACAGAGAGGGGGGCCTTCTACCATATTACACCGGAGAGAGGGGCCCTCTTCCGTAATACACTGGAGAGAGAGAGGTGCCTTCTACCATAATACACCGGAGAGAGAGGGGGGCCCTCCACCGTAATACGAAGGAGAGAGAGAGGGGCCCTCTACCGTAATACACTGGAGAGAGAGAGGCGTCCTGTACCGTAATACACAGGAGAGAGAGGGGCCCTCTACCTTAATACGCCGGAGAGAGAGAGAGGCCCTGTACCGTAATACACCGGAGAGAGAGAGGGGCCTCTAATGTAATACAGCAGAGAGAGGGGCCCCTACTGTAATACATCGGAGAGAGGGGCCTCGACTGTAATACACTGGAGAGAGGGGCCCCTACTGTAATACACCGGAGAGAGAGAGGGGCCCTCTACCGTAATATACCGGAGAGAGAGAGTGGGGCCTTCTACTGTAATACACCAGAGAGTGGGACTCTACCGTAATACACCGGAGAGAGAGTGAGGCGCTCTACCGTAATACACTGGAGAGAGAGAGGCGCCCTCTATCATAATACACCGGAGCGGGAGAGGCGTCCTGTACCGTAATACACAGGAGAGAGAGAGTGGCCCTCTACCATAATACACCGGAGAGAGAGAGGGGCCCTCGACTGTAATACACCGGAGAGATATAGGGCCCTCTACCGTAATACGCCGGAGAGAGAGAGAGGCCCTGTACCGTAATACACAGGAGAGAGAGAGGGGCCTTCTACTGTAATACACCGGAGAGAGAGGGGCCCTCTACTGTAATACTCCGGAGTGAGAGAGGTGCCCCATCCATAATACACCGGAGAGAGAGAGGGGCCCTCTACCGTAATACACCAGAGAGAGAGAGTGGGGCCCTCTACCATAATACACCGGAGAGAGAGAGGGGCCCTCTACCGTAATAAACCGGAGAGAGAGAGTGGGGCCCTCTACCGTAATACACCGGAGAGAGAGAGAGGTGCCTTCTACCATAATACACCGGAGAGAGAGAGGTGCTCTCTTCCGTAATACACCGGAGTGAGGGGCCTACTACCATAATACAACGGAGAAAGAGAGGGGCCCTCTACCGTAATATACCGGAGAGTGGGCCTCTCCCATAATACACTGGAGAGAGAGATGGGCCCTCCACCGTAATACACCGGAGCTAGAGAGGGGCCCTCTACTGTAATACACAGGAGAGAGAGAGGGGCCCTCTACCGTAATATACCGGAGAGAGAGATGGGCCCTCCGACCGTAGTACACCGGAGAGAGAGAGGGGCCCTCTACCATAATACACAGTAGAGAGAGAGGGGCCCTCTACCGTAATACACCAGCGAGAGAGATGGGGCCCTCTAATATAACACACTGGAGAGAGAGTGGAGCCCTCTACCGTAATACACCGGAGAGAGAGTGGCCCTCTTCCGTAATAAACCGGAGAGAGGGGCCCTCTACCGTAACACACCGGAGAGAGAGAGGGACCCTCTACCGTAATACACCAGAGAGAGAGTGGGGCCCTCTACCGTAATACACCGGAGAGATGGGGGCCCTGTACCGTAATAGACCGGAGAGAGAGAGGGGACATCTACTGTAATATACCGGAGAGAGGGGCCATCTACCGTAATACACCGGAGAGAGGGGCACTCCACCGTAATACGACGGAGAGAGGGGCCCCTAACGTAATACACCGGAGAGAGAGAGGGGCCCTCTACCGTAATACACCGGAGAGAGAGAGGGTCCCTCTACCGTAATACACAGGAGAGAGAGAGGGGCCCTCTACCATAATACACCGGTGAGAGAGAGGGGCCTTCTACCGTAATACACCGGAGAAAGAGAGGGGCCCTCGACCATAATACACCGGAGAGAGAGAGGGGCCCTCTACCATAATACACCGGAGAGTGGGCCTCTACCGCAGTACACCAGAGAGAGCGAGGGACCCTCTACCGTAATACACCGGAGAGAGAGAGGGGCCCTCCACCGTAATACACAGGAGAGAGGGGCCCTCTACCGTAATACACCGGAGAGAGAGGGGGGCCCTCTACCGTAATACACCACAGAGAGAGAGGGGCCCTCTACCATAATACACCGGAGAGAGAGAGGGGCCCTCTACCGTAATAAACCGGAGAGAGTGGGGCCCTCTACCGTAATACACTGGAGAGAGAGAGTGGGGCCCTCTACCATAATACACCGGAGAGAGAGAGGGGCCTTCTACCATAATACACCAGAGAGAGAGTCACTCTACCGTAATACACCGGAGAGAGAGAGGGGCCCTCTACCGTAATACACCGGAGAGAGGAGCCTTCTACCGTAATACACCGGAGAGAGAGAGGGACCCTCTACCGTAATACACCGGAGAGGGAGAGGGGCCCTCTACCGTAATACACCGGAGAGTGTGAGGGGCCCTCTACCATAATACACAGGAGAGAGAGGGGCCCACTACCGTAATAGACCGGAGAGAGAGAGGGGACATCTACTGTAATACACCGGAGAGAGAGAGGGGCCCTCTACCATAATACACCGGAGAGAGGGGCCCTCTACCGTAATACACCAGCGAGAGAGATGGGGCCCTCTAATATAACACAGCGGAGAGAGAGTGGAGCCCTCTACCGTAATAAACCGGAGAGTGGGGCCCTCTACCGTAATACACCGGAGAGAGAGAGGGACCCTCTACCGTAATACACCAGAGAGAGAGTGGGGCTCTCTACCGTAATACACCGGAGAGATGGGGGCCCTCTACCGTAATAGACCGGAGAGAGAGAAAGGGGACATCTACTGTAATATACCGGAGAGAGGGGCACTCCACCGTAATACAACGGAGAGAGGGGCCCCTACCGTAATACACCGGTGAGAGAGAGGGGCCTCTACCGTAATACACCGGAGAGAGAGAGGGACCCTCTACCGTAATACACCAGAGAGAGAGTGGGGCCCTCTACCGTAATACACCGGAGAGATGGGGGCCCTCTACCGTAATAGACTGGAGAGAGAGAGGGGACATCTACTGTAATATACCGGAGAGAGGGGCCCTCTACCGTAATACACCGGAGAGAGGTGCACTCCACCGTAATACGACGGAGAGAGAGGCCCCTACCGTAATACACCGGAGAGAGAGAGGGGCCCTCTACCGTAATACACCGGAGAGAGGGAGGGTCCCTCTACCGTAATACACAGGAGAGAGAGAGGGGCCCTCTACCATAATACACCGGTGAGAGAGAGGGGCCTTCTACCGTAATACACCGGAGAAAGAGAGGGGCCCTCGACCATAATACACCGGAGAGAGAGAGAGGGGCCCTCTACCATAATACACCGGAGAGTGGGCCTCTACCGCAGTACACCAGAGAGAGCGAGGGACCCTCTACCGTAATACACCGGAGAGAGAGAGGGGCCCTCCACCGTAATACACAGGAGAGAGGGGCCCTCTACCGTAATACACCGGAGAGAGAGAGGGGCCCTCTACCGTAATACACCACAGAGAGAGAGGGGCCCTCTACCATAATACACCGGAGAGAGAGAGGGGCCCTCTACCGTAATACACCGGAGAGAGGGGCCCTCTACCGTAATAAACCGGAGAGAGTGGGGCCCTCTACCATAATACACCGGAGAGAGAGAGGGGCCTTCTACCGTAATACACCGGAGAGAGAGAGAGTCACTCTACCGTAATACACCGGAGAGGGAGAGAGGGACCCTCTACCGTAATACACCGGAGAGAGAGAGGGGCCCTCTACCGTGATACACCGGAGAGAGTGAGGGGCCCTCTACCATAATACACAGGAGAGAGAGGGGCCCACGACCGTAATAGACCGGAGAGAGAGAGGGGACATCTACTGTAATACACCGGAGAGAGAGAGGGGCCCTCTACCATAATACACCGGAGAGAGGGGCCCTCTACCGTAATACACCAGCGAGAGAGATGGGGCCCTCTACCGTAATACACCAGAGAGAGAGTGGGGCTCTCTACCGTAATACACCGGAGAGATGGGGGCCCTCTACCGTAATAGACCGGAGAGAGAGAAAGGGGACATCTACTGTAATATACCGGAGAGAGGGGCACTCCACCGTACTACAACGGAGAGAGGGGCCCCTACTGTAATACACCGGTGAGAGAGAGGGGCCTCTACCGTAATACACCGGAGAGAGAGAGGGACCCTCTACCGTAATACACCAGAGAGAGAGTGGGGCCCTCTACCGTAATACACCGGAGAGATGGGGGCCCTCTACCGTAATAGACTGGAGAGAGAGAGGGGACATCTACTGTAATATACCGGAGAGAGGGGCCCTCTACCGTAATACACCGGAGAGAGGGGCACTCCACCGTAATACGACGGAGAGAGAGGCCCCTACCGTAATACACCGGAGAGAGAGAGGGGCCCTCTACCGTAATACACCGGAGAGAGGGAGGGTCCCTCTACCGTAATACACAGGAGAGAGAGAGGGGCCCTCTACCATAATACACCGGTGAGAGAGAGGGGCCTTCTACCGTAATACACCGGAGAAAGAGAGGGGCCCTCGACCATAATACACCGGAGAGAGAGAGGGGCCCTCTACCATAATACACCGGAGAGTGGGCCTCTACCGCAGTACACCAGAGAGAGCGAGGGACCCTCTACCGTAATACACCGGAGAGAGAGAGGGGCCCTCCACCGTAATACACAGGAGAGAGGGGCCCTCTACCGTAATACACCGGAGAGAGAGAGGGGCCCTCTACCGTAATACACCACAGAGAGAGAGGGGCCCTCTACCATAATACACCGGAGAGAGAGAGGGGCCCTCTACCGTAATACACCGGAGAGAGGGGCCCTCTACCGTAATAAACCGGAGAGAGAGAGTGGGGCCCTCTACCATAATACACCGGAGAGAGAGAGGGGCCTTCTACCGTAATACACCGGAGAGAGAGAGAGTCACTCTACCGTAATACACCGGAGAGAGAGAGAGGGACCCTCTACCGTAATACACCGGAGAGAGAGAGGGGCCCTCTACCGTAATACACCGGAGAGAGTGAGGGGCCCTCTACCATAATACACAGGAGAGAGAGGGGCCCTCTACCGTAATACACCGGAGAGATGGGTCTTCTACCATAATACACAGGAGAGAGAGAGGCCCACTACTGTAATAGACCGGAGAGAGAGAGGGGCCCTCTACCGTAAAACACCGGAGAGTGGGCGTCTACCGTAATACACCGGAGTGAGAGACGGGCCCCTACTGTTATACACCGGAGAGAGAGAGGGGCCTTCTACCATGATACACCGGAGAGAGAGAGGGGCCCTCTACTGTAATACACCAGAGAGAGGGGCCCTCTACCGTAATACACCGGAGATAGGGGCCCTCTACCATAATACACCGGAGAGAGGGGCCTTCTACCGTAATACACCGGAGAGAGAGTGGGGCCCTCTACCATAATACACCGGAGAGAGAGGGGCCCTCTACTGTAATAAACCGGAGAGACGGGCCCTCTACCGTAATACACCGGAGAGAGATAGGGACCCTCTACCGTAACACACCGGAGAGAGTGAGTGGGGCCCTCTACCGTAATACACCGGAGAGAGAGGGGCCCTCTACTGTAATACACCGAAGAGATGGGTCTTCTACCATAATACACAGGAGAGAGAGAGGCCCACTACTGTAATAGACCGGAGAGAGAGAGGGGCCCTCTACCGTAAAACACCGGAGAGTGGGCGTCTACCGTAATACACCGGAGTGAGAGACGGGCCCCTACTGTTATACACCGGAGAGAGAGAGGGGCCTTCTACCATGATACACCGGAGAGAGAGAGGGGCCCTCTACTGTAATACACCGGAGAGAGAGGGGCCCTCTACCGTAATACACCGGAGATAGGGGCCCTCTACCATAATACACCGGAGAGAGGGGCCTTCTACCGTAATACACCGGAGAGAGAGTGGGGCCCTCTACCATAATACACCGGAGAGAGAGGGGCCCTCTACTGTAATAAACCGGAGAGACGGGCCCTCTACCGTAATACACCGGAGAGAGATAGGGACCCTCTACCGTAACACACCGGAGAGAGAGAGGGGCCCTCTACCATAATACACCGGAGAGAGAGAGGGGCCCGCTACCATAATACACCGGAGAGGGAGAGGGGCCCTGTACCGTAATACAAGGGTGAGAGAGAGGGGCCTTCTACCGTAATACACAGGAGAGAGAGAGGGGCCCTCTACCATAATACACCGGAGAGAGAGAGGGGCCTTCTACCGTAATACACCGGAGAGAGAGAGGGGCGCTCGACCATAATACACCGGAGAGAGAGAGGGGCCCTCTACCATAATATACCGGAGAGTTGGCCTTCTACCGCAATACACCAGAGAGAGAGAGGGACCCTCTACCGTAATACACCGGAGAGAGAGATGGGCCCTCTACCGTAATACACAGGAGAGAGAGAGGGGCCCGCTACCGTAATACATCACAGAGAGAGAGGGGCCCTCTACCATAATACACCGGAGAGAGAGATGGGCCCTCCACCGTAATACGAAGGAGAGAGGGGCCCTCTACCGTAATACACCGGCGAGAGAGAGTGGGGCCCTCTACCATAATACACCGGAGAGAGAGGGGGGCCCTCTACCGTAATACACCAGAGAGAGAGAGGGGCCCTCTACCGTAATACACCGGAGAGAGAGAGTGGGGCCGTCTACCGTAATACACCGGAGACAGAGAGGGGGGCCTTCTACCATATTACACCGGAGAGAGGGGCCCTCTTCCGTAATATACTGGAGAGAGAGAGGTGCCTTCTACCATAATACACCGGAGAGAGAGGGGGGCCCTCCACCGTAATACGAAGGAGAGAGAGAGGGGCCCTCTACCGTAATACACTGGAGAGAGAGAGGCGTCCTGTACCGTAATACACAGGAGAGAGAGGGGCCCTCTACCTTAATACGCCGGAGAGAGAGAGAGGCCCTGTACCGTAATACACCGGAGAGAGAGAGGGGCCTCTAATGTAATACAGCGGAGAGAGGGGCCCCTACTGTAATACATCAGAGAGAGGGGCCCCGACTGTAATACACTGGAGAGAGGGGCCCCTACTGTAATACACCGGAGAGAGAGAGGGGCCCTCTACCGTAATATACCGGAGAGAGAGAGTGGGGCCTTCTACTGTAATACACCAGAGAGTGGGACTCTACCGTAATACACCGGAGAGAGAGTGAGGCGCTCTACCGTAATACACAGGAGAGAGAGAGTGGCCCTCTACCATAATACACCGGAGAGAGAGAGGGGCCCTCGACTGTAATACACCGGAGAGATATAGGGCCCTCTACCGTAATACGCCGGAGAGAGAGAGAGGCCCTGTACCGTAATACACAGGAGAGAGAGAGGGGCCTTCTACTGTAATACACCGGAGAGAGAGGGGCCCTCTACTGTAATACTCCGGAGTGAGAGAGGTGCCCCATCCATAATACACCGGAGAGAGAGAGGGGCCCTCTACCGTAATACACCAGAGAGAGAGAGTGGGGCCCTCTACCATAATACACCGGAGAGAGAGAGAGGTGCCTTCTACCATAATACACCGGAGAGAGAGAGTGGGGCCGTCTACCGTAATACACCGGAGACAGAGAGGGGGGCCTTCTACCATATTACACCGGAGAGAGGGGCCCTCTTCCGTAATACACTGGAGAGAGAGAGGTGCCTTCTACCATAATACACCGGAGAGAGAGGGGGGCCCTCCACCGTAATACGAAGGAGAGAGAGAGGGGCCCTCTACCGTAATACACTGGAGAGAGAGAGGCGTCCTGTACCGTAATACACAGGAGAGAGAGGGGCCCTCTACCTTAATACGCCGGAGAGAGAGAGAGGCCCTGTACCGTAATACACCGGAGAGAGAGAGGGGCCTCTAATGTAATACAGCAGAGAGAGGGGCCCCTACTGTAATACATCGGAGAGAGGGGCCTCGACTGTAATACACTGGAGAGAGGGGCCCCTACTGTAATACACCGGAGAGAGAGAGGGGCCCTCTACCGTAATATACCGGAGAGAGAGAGTGGGGCCTTCTACTGTAATACACCAGAGAGTGGGACTCTACCGTAATACACCGGAGAGAGAGTGAGGCGCTCTACCGTAATACACTGGAGAGAGAGAGGCGCCCTCTATCATAATACACCGGAGCGGGAGAGGCGTCCTGTACCGTAATACACAGGAGAGAGAGAGTGGCCCTCTACCATAATACACCGGAGAGAGAGAGGGGCCCTCGACTGTAATACACCGGAGAGATATAGGGCCCTCTACCGTAATACGCCGGAGAGAGAGAGAGGCCCTGTACCGTAATACACAGGAGAGAGAGAGGGGCCTTCTACTGTAATACACCGGAGAGAGAGGGGCCCTCTACTGTAATACTCCGGAGTGAGAGAGGTGCCCCATCCATAATACACCGGAGAGAGAGAGGGGCCCTCTACCGTAATACACCAGAGAGAGAGAGTGGGGCCCTCTACCATAATACACCGGAGAGAGAGAGGGGCCCTCTACCGTAATAAACCGGAGAGAGAGAGTGGGGCCCTCTACCGTAATACACCGGAGAGAGAGAGAGGTGCCTTCTACCATAATACACCGGAGAGAGAGAGGTGCTCTCTTCCGTAATACACCGGAGTGAGGGGCCTACTACCATAATACAACGGAGAAAGAGAGGGGCCCTCTACCGTAATATACCGGAGAGTGGGCCTCTCCCATAATACACTGGAGAGAGAGATGGGCCCTCCACCGTAATACACCGGAGCTAGAGAGGGGCCCTCTACTGTAATACACAGGAGAGAGAGAGGGGCCCTCTACCGTAATATACCGGAGAGAGAGATGGGCCCTCCGACCGTAGTACACCGGAGAGAGAGAGGGGCCCTCTACCATAATACACAGTAGAGAGAGAGGGGCCCTCTACCGTAATACACCAGCGAGAGAGATGGGGCCCTCTAATATAACACACTGGAGAGAGAGTGGAGCCCTCTACCGTAATACACCGGAGAGAGAGTGGCCCTCTTCCGTAATAAACCGGAGAGAGGGGCCCTCTACCGTAACACACCGGAGAGAGAGAGGGACCCTCTACCGTAATACACCAGAGAGAGAGTGGGGCCCTCTACCGTAATACACCGGAGAGATGGGGGCCCTGTACCGTAATAGACCGGAGAGAGAGAGGGGACATCTACTGTAATATACCGGAGAGAGGGGCCATCTACCGTAATACACCGGAGAGAGGGGCACTCCACCGTAATACGACGGAGAGAGGGGCCCCTAACGTAATACACCGGAGAGAGAGAGGGGCCCTCTACCGTAATACACCGGAGAGAGAGAGGGTCCCTCTACCGTAATACACAGGAGAGAGAGAGGGGCCCTCTACCATAATACACCGGTGAGAGAGAGGGGCCTTCTACCGTAATACACCGGAGAAAGAGAGGGGCCCTCGACCATAATACACCGGAGAGAGAGAGGGGCCCTCTACCATAATACACCGGAGAGTGGGCCTCTACCGCAGTACACCAGAGAGAGCGAGGGACCCTCTACCGTAATACACCGGAGAGAGAGAGGGGCCCTCCACCGTAATACACAGGAGAGAGGGGCCCTCTACCGTAATACACCGGAGAGAGAGGGGGGCCCTCTACCGTAATACACCACAGAGAGAGAGGGGCCCTCTACCATAATACACCGGAGAGAGAGAGGGGCCCTCTACCGTAATAAACCGGAGAGAGTGGGGCCCTCTACCGTAATACACTGGAGAGAGAGAGTGGGGCCCTCTACCATAATACACCGGAGAGAGAGAGGGGCCTTCTACCATAATACACCAGAGAGAGAGTCACTCTACCGTAATACACCGGAGAGAGAGAGGGGCCCTCTACCGTAATACACCGGAGAGAGGAGCCTTCTACCGTAATACACCGGAGAGAGAGAGGGACCCTCTACCGTAATACACCGGAGAGAGAGAGGGGCCCTCTACCGTAATACACCGGAGAGTGTGAGGGGCCCTCTACCATAATACACAGGAGAGAGAGGGGCCCACTACCGTAATAGACCGGAGAGAGAGAGGGGACATCTACTGTAATACACCGGAGAGAGAGAGGGGCCCTCTACCATAATACACCGGAGAGAGGGGCCCTCTACCGTAATACACCAGCGAGAGAGATGGGGCCCTCTAATATAACACAGCGGAGAGAGAGTGGAGCCCTCTACCGTAATAAACCGGAGAGTGGGGCCCTCTACCGTAATACACCGGAGAGAGAGAGGGACCCTCTACCGTAATACACCAGAGAGAGAGTGGGGCTCTCTACCGTAATACACCGGAGAGATGGGGGCCCTCTACCGTAATAGACCGGAGAGAGAGAAAGGGGACATCTACTGTAATATACCGGAGAGAGGGGCACTCCACCGTAATACAACGGAGAGAGGGGCCCCTACCGTAATACACCGGTGAGAGAGAGGGGCCTCTACCGTAATACACCGGAGAGAGAGAGGGACCCTCTACCGTAATACACCAGAGAGAGAGTGGGGCCCTCTACCGTAATACACCGGAGAGATGGGGGCCCTCTACCGTAATAGACTGGAGAGAGAGAGGGGACATCTACTGTAATATACCGGAGAGAGGGGCCCTCTACCGTAATACACCGGAGAGAGGTGCACTCCACCGTAATACGACGGAGAGAGAGGCCCCTACCGTAATACACCGGAGAGAGAGAGGGGCCCTCTACCGTAATACACCGGAGAGAGGGAGGGTCCCTCTACCGTAATACACAGGAGAGAGAGAGGGGCCCTCTACCATAATACACCGGTGAGAGAGAGGGGCCTTCTACCGTAATACACCGGAGAAAGAGAGGGGCCCTCGACCATAATACACCGGAGAGAGAGAGAGGGGCCCTCTACCATAATACACCGGAGAGTGGGCCTCTACCGCAGTACACCAGAGAGAGCGAGGGACCCTCTACCGTAATACACCGGAGAGAGAGAGGGGCCCTCCACCGTAATACACAGGAGAGAGGGGCCCTCTACCGTAATACACCGGAGAGAGAGAGGGGCCCTCTACCGTAATACACCACAGAGAGAGAGGGGCCCTCTACCATAATACACCGGAGAGAGAGAGGGGCCCTCTACCGTAATACACCGGAGAGAGGGGCCCTCTACCGTAATAAACCGGAGAGAGTGGGGCCCTCTACCATAATACACCGGAGAGAGAGAGGGGCCTTCTACCGTAATACACCGGAGAGAGAGAGAGTCACTCTACCGTAATACACCGGAGAGGGAGAGAGGGACCCTCTACCGTAATACACCGGAGAGAGAGAGGGGCCCTCTACCGTGATACACCGGAGAGAGTGAGGGGCCCTCTACCATAATACACAGGAGAGAGAGGGGCCCACGACCGTAATAGACCGGAGAGAGAGAGGGGACATCTACTGTAATACACCGGAGAGAGAGAGGGGCCCTCTACCATAATACACCGGAGAGAGGGGCCCTCTACCGTAATACACCAGCGAGAGAGATGGGGCCCTCTACCGTAATACACCAGAGAGAGAGTGGGGCTCTCTACCGTAATACACCGGAGAGATGGGGGCCCTCTACCGTAATAGACCGGAGAGAGAGAAAGGGGACATCTACTGTAATATACCGGAGAGAGGGGCACTCCACCGTACTACAACGGAGAGAGGGGCCCCTACTGTAATACACCGGTGAGAGAGAGGGGCCTCTACCGTAATACACCGGAGAGAGAGAGGGACCCTCTACCGTAATACACCAGAGAGAGAGTGGGGCCCTCTACCGTAATACACCGGAGAGATGGGGGCCCTCTACCGTAATAGACTGGAGAGAGAGAGGGGACATCTACTGTAATATACCGGAGAGAGGGGCCCTCTACCGTAATACACCGGAGAGAGGGGCACTCCACCGTAATACGACGGAGAGAGAGGCCCCTACCGTAATACACCGGAGAGAGAGAGGGGCCCTCTACCGTAATACACCGGAGAGAGGGAGGGTCCCTCTACCGTAATACACAGGAGAGAGAGAGGGGCCCTCTACCATAATACACCGGTGAGAGAGAGGGGCCTTCTACCGTAATACACCGGAGAAAGAGAGGGGCCCTCGACCATAATACACCGGAGAGAGAGAGGGGCCCTCTACCATAATACACCGGAGAGTGGGCCTCTACCGCAGTACACCAGAGAGAGCGAGGGACCCTCTACCGTAATACACCGGAGAGAGAGAGGGGCCCTCCACCGTAATACACAGGAGAGAGGGGCCCTCTACCGTAATACACCGGAGAGAGAGAGGGGCCCTCTACCGTAATACACCACAGAGAGAGAGGGGCCCTCTACCATAATACACCGGAGAGAGAGAGGGGCCCTCTACCGTAATACACCGGAGAGAGGGGCCCTCTACCGTAATAAACCGGAGAGAGAGAGTGGGGCCCTCTACCATAATACACCGGAGAGAGAGAGGGGCCTTCTACCGTAATACACCGGAGAGAGAGAGAGTCACTCTACCGTAATACACCGGAGAGAGAGAGAGGGACCCTCTACCGTAATACACCGGAGAGAGAGAGGGGCCCTCTACCGTAATACACCGGAGAGAGTGAGGGGCCCTCTACCATAATACACAGGAGAGAGAGGGGCCCACTACCGTAATAGACCGGAGAGAGAGAGGGGACATCTACTGTAATACACCGGAGAGAGAGAGGGGCCCTCTACCATAATACACCGGAGAGTGGGCCTCTACCGCAGTACACCAGAGAGAGCGAGGGACCCTCTACCGTAATACACCGGAGAGAGAGAGGGGCCCTCCACCGTAATACACAGGAGAGAGGGGCCCTCTACCGTAATACACCGGAGAGAGAGAGGGGCCCTCTACCGTAATACACCACAGAGAGAGAGGGGCCCTCTACCATAATACACCGGAGAGAGAGAGGGGCCCTCTACCGTAATACACCGGAGAGAGGGGCCCTCTACCGTAATAAACCGGAGAGAGAGAGTGGGGCCCTCTACCATAATACACCGGAGAGAGAGAGGGGCCTTCTACCGTAATACACCGGAGAGAGAGAGAGTCACTCTACCGTAATACACCGGAGAGAGAGAGAGGGACCCTCTACCGTAATACACCGGAGAGAGAGAGGGGCCCTCTACCGTAATACACCGGAGAGAGTGAGGGGCCCTCTACCATAATACACAGGAGAGAGAGGGGCCCACTACCGTAATAGACCGGAGAGAGAGAGGGGACATCTACTGTAATACACCGGAGAGAGAGAGGGGCCCTCTACCATAATACACCGGAGAGAGGGGCCCTCTACCGTAATACACCAGCGAGAGAGATGGGGCCCTCTAATATAACACAGCGGAGAGAGAGTGGAGCCCTCTCCCGTAATAAACCGGAGAGAGGGGCCCTCTACCGTAATACACCGGAGAGAGAGAGGGACCCTCTACCGTAATACACCAGAGAGAGAGTGGGGCTCTCTACCGTAATACACCGGAGAGATGGGGGCCCTCTACCGTAATAGACCGGAGAGAGAGAAAGGGGACATCTACTGTAATATACCGGAGAGAGGGGCACTCCACCGTAATACAACGGAGAGAGGGGCCCCTACCGTAATACACCGGTGAGAGAGAGGGGCCTCTACCGTAATACACCAGAGAGAGGTTCCCGCCTGTAATACACCGGAGAGAGAGAGGGCCCTCTAATGTAATACAGCGGAGAGAGGGGCCCCTACTGTAATAAATCGGAGAGAGTGGCCCCGACTGTAATACACTGGAGAGAGGGGCCCCTACTGTAATACACCGGAGAGAGAGAGGGGCCCTCCATCGCAATATACCGGAGAGAAAGAGTGGGGCCTTCTACTGTAACACACCAGAGAGTGGGACTCTACCGTAATACACCGGAGAGAGAGTGGGGCGCTCTACTGTAATACACTGGAGAGAGAGAGGCGCCCTCTATCATAATACACCGGAGAGGGAGAGGCGTCCTGTACCGTAATACACAGGAGAGAGAGAGGGGCCCTCTACCGTAATACACTGGAGAGAGAGAGGGGCCCTCGACTGTAATACACCGGAGAGATATAGGGCCCTCTACCGTAATACGCCGGAGAGAGAGATAGGCCCTGTACCGTAATACACAGGAGAGAGAGAGGGGCCTTCTACTGTAATACACCGGAGAGAGAGGAGCCCTCTACCGTAATACTCCGGAGTGAGAGAGGTGCCCCATCCATAATACACCGGAGAGAGGGAGGGGCCCTCTACCGTAACACACCGGAGAGAGAGAGTGGGGCCCTCTACCATAATACACCGGAGAGAGAGAGAGGGGCCCTCTACCGTAATAAACCGGAGAGAGAGAGTGGGGCCCTCTATCGTAAAACACCGGAGAGAGAGAGTGGGGCCCTCTACCGTAATACACCGGAGAGAGAGAGGCGCCCTCTATCATAATACACCGGAGAGGGAGAGGCGTCCTGTACCGTAATACACAGGAGAGAGAGAGGGGCCCTCTACCGTAATACACTGGAGAGAGAGAGGGACCCTCTACCGTAATACACCGGAGAGAGAGACGGGCCCTCTACCATAATACACAGGAGAGAGAGGGGCCCACTACCGTAATAGGCCGGAGAGAGAGAGGGGACATCTACTGTAATACACCGGAGAGAGGGGCCCTCTACCGTAATACACCGGAGAGAGGGACCTGTCTGTAATACATCGGAGAGAGAGGGGCCCTCTACCATAATACACCGGAGAGAGGGACCTGTCTGTAATACACCGGAGAGAGAGGGGCCCTCTACCATAATACACCGGAGAGAGGTTCCCGCCTGTAATACACCGGAGAGAGAGAGGGCCCTCTAATGTAATACAGCGGAGAGAGGGGCCCCTACTGTAATAAATCGGAGAGAGTGGCCCCGACTGTAATACACTGGAGAGAGGGGCCCCTACTGTAATACACCGGAGAGAGAGAGGGGCCCTCCATCGCAATATACCGGAGAGAAAGAGTGGGGCCTTCTACTGTAACACACCAGAGAGTGGGACTCTACCGTAATACACCGGAGAGAGAGTGGGGCGCTCTATCATAATACACCGGAGTGGGAGAGGCGTCCTGTACCGTAATACACAGGAGAGAGAGAGGGGCCCTCTACCGTAATACACTGGAGAGAGAGAGGGGCCCTCGACTGTAATACACCGGAGAGATATAGGGCCCTCTACCGTAATACGCCGGAGAGAGAGATAGGCCCTGTACTGTAATACACAGGAGAGAGAGAGGGGCCTTCTACTGTAACACACCGGAGAGAGAGGGGCCCTCTACCGTAATACTCCGGAGTGAGAGAGGTGCCCCATCCATAATACACCGGAGAGAGAGAGGGGACTTCTACCATAATACACCGGAGAGAGAGGGGCCCTCTACCGTAATACTCCGGAGTGAGAGAGGGGCCCCATCCATAATACACCGGAGAGAGAGAGGGGCCCTCTACCGTAATACACCGGAGAGAGAGAGTGGGGCCCTCTACCGTAATACACCGGAAAGAGAGGGGCCCTCTACCGTAATAAACCGGAGAGAGAGAGGTGCCCATAATACACCGGAGAGAGAGAGGGGCCCTGTACCATAATAAACCGGAGAGAGAGAGTGGGGCCCTCTACCATAATACACAGGAGAGAGAGAGGCCCTCTACCGTAATAAACCGGAGAGAGAGAGTGGGGCCCTCTACCGTAATACACAGGAGAGAGAGGGGCCCACTACCGTAATAGAGCTGAGAGAGAGAGGGGACATCTACTGTAATACACTGGAGAGAGGGGCCCTCTACTGTAATACACCGGAGAGAGGGGCCCTCCACCGTAATACGACGGAGAGAGGGGCCCCTACCGTAATACACCGGAAAGAGAGAGGGGCTCTCTACCATAATACACCGGAGAGAGAGAGGGGCCCGCTACCGTAATACACCGGAGAGGGAGAGGGGCCCTGTACCGTAATACATGGGAGAGAGAGAGGGGCCTTCTACCGTAATACACAGGAGAGAGAGAGGGGCCCTCTACCATAATACACCGGAGAGAGGGGCCTTCTACCGTAATACACCGGAGAGAGAGAGGGGCGCTCGACCATAATACACCGGAGAGAGAGAGGGGCCCTCTACCATAATATACCGGAGAGTGGGCCTTCTACCGCAATACACCAGAGAGAGAGAGGGACCCTCTACCGTAATACACCGGAGAGAGAGATGGGCCCTCTACCGTAATACACCGGAGAGAGAGAGGGGCCCTCTACCGTAATACACAGGAGAGAGAGAGGGGCCCGCTACCGTAATACATCACAGAGAGAGAGGGGCCCTCTACCATAATACACCGGAGAGAGAGATGGGCCCTCCACCGTAATACGAAGGAGAGAGAGAGGGGCCCTCTACCGTAATACACCGGAGAGAGAGAGTGGGGCCCTCTACCATAATGCACCGGAGAGAGAGGGGGGCCCTCTACCGTAATACACCAGAGAGAGAGAGGGGCCCTCTACCGTAATACACCGGAGAGAGAGAGTGGGGCCGTCTACCGTAATACACCGGAGACAGAGAGGGGGGCCTTCTACCATATTACACCGGAGAGAGGGGCCCTCTTCCGTAATACACTGGAGAGAGAGAGGTGCCTTCTACCATAATACACCGGAGAGAGAGGGGGGCCCTCCACCGTAATACGAAGGAGAGAGGGGCCCTCTACCGTAATACACCGGAGAGAGAGAGGGGCCCTGTACTGTAATACACCGGAGAGAGAGAGGGGCCTCTAATGTAATACAGCGGAGAGAGAGAGGGGCCCTCCATCGCAATATACCGGAGAGAAAGAGTGGGGCCTTCTACTGTAACACACCAGAGAGTGGGACTCTACCGTAATACACCGGAGAGAGAGTGGGGCGCTCTATCATAATACACCGGAGTGGGAGAGGCGTCCTGTACCGTAATACACAGGAGAGAGAGAGGGGCCCTCTACCGTAATACACTGGAGAGAGAGAGGGGCCCTCGACTGTAATACACCGGAGAGATATAGGGCCCTCTACCGTAATACGCCGGAGAGAGAGATAGGCCCTGTACTGTAATACACAGGAGAGAGAGAGGGGCCTTCTACTGTAATACACCGGAGAGAGAGGGGCCCTCTACCGTAATACTCCGGAGTGAGAGAGGTGCCCCATCCATAATACACCGGAGAGAGAGAGGGGACTTCTACCATAATACACCGGAGAGAGAGGGGCCCTCTACCGTAATACTCCGGAGTGAGAGAGGGGCCCCATCCATAATACACCGGAGAGAGAGAGGGGCCCTCTACCGTAATACACCGGAGAGAGAGAGTGGGGCCCTCTACCGTAATACACCGGAGAGAGAGGGGCCCTCTACCGTAATAAACCGGAGAGAGAGAGGTGCCCATAATACACCGGAGAGAGAGAGGGGCCCTGTACCATAATAAACTGGAGAGAGAGAGTGGGGCCCTCTACCATAATACACAGGAGAGAGAGAGGCCCTCTACCGTAATAAACCGGAGAGAGAGAGTGGGGCCCTCTACCGTAATACACAGGAGAGAGAGGGGCCCACTACCGTAATAGAGCTGAGAGAGAGAGGGGACATCTACTGTAATACACTGGAGAGAGGGGCCCTCTACTGTAATACACCGGAGAGAGGGGCCCTCCACCGTAATACGACGGAGAGAGGGGCCCCTACCGTAATACACCGGAAAGAGAGAGGGGCTCTCTACCATAATACACCGGAGAGAGAGAGGGGCCCGCTACCGTAATACACCGGAGAGGGAGAGGGGCCCTGTACCGTAATACATGGGAGAGAGAGAGGGGCCTTCTACCGTAATACACAGGAGAGAGAGAGGGGCCCTCTACCATAATACACCGGAGAGAGGGGCCTTCTACCGTAATACACCGGAGAGAGAGAGGGGCGCTCGACCATAATACACCGGAGAGAGAGAGGGGCCCTCTACCATAATATACCGGAGAGTGGGCCTTCTACCGCAATACACCAGAGAGAGAGAGGGACCCTCTACCGTAATACACCGGAGAGAGAGATGGGCCCTCTACCGTAATACACCGGAGAGAGAGAGGGGCCCTCTACCGTAATACACAGGAGAGAGAGAGGGGCCCGCTACCGTAATACATCACAGAGAGAGAGGGGCCCTCTACCATAATACACCGGAGAGAGAGATGGGCCCTCCACCGTAATACGAAGGAGAGAGAGAGGGGCCCTCTACCGTAATACACCGGAGAGAGAGAGTGGGGCCCTCTACCATAATGCACCGGAGAGAGAGGGGGGCCCTCTACCGTAATACACCAGAGAGAGAGAGGGGCCCTCTACCGTAATACACCGGAGAGAGAGAGTGGGGCCGTCTACCGTAATACACCGGAGACAGAGAGGGGGGCCTTCTACCATATTACACCGGAGAGAGGGGCCCTCTTCCGTAATACACTGGAGAGAGAGAGGTGCCTTCTACCATAATACACCGGAGAGAGAGGGGGGCCCTCCACCGTAATACGAAGGAGAGAGAGAGGGGCCCTCTACCGTAATACACCGGAGAGAGAGAGGGGCCCTGTACTGTAATACACCGGAGAGAGAGAGGGGCCTCTAATGTAATACAGCGGAGAGAGGGGCCCCTACTGTAATACATCGGAGAGAGGGGCCCCGACTGTAATACACTGGAGAGAGGGGCCCCTACTGTAATACACCGGAGAGAGAGAGGGGCCCTCTACCGTAATATACCGGAGAGAGAGAGTGGGGCCTTCTACTGTAAAACACCAGAGAGTGGGACTCTACCGTAATACACCGGAGAGAGGTTCCCGCCTGTAATACACCGGAGAGAGAGAGGGCCCTCTAATGTAATACAGCGGAGAGAGGGGCCCCTACTGTAATAAATCGGAGAGAGTGGCCCCGACTGTAATACACTGGAGAGAGGGGCCCCTACTGTAATACACCGGAGAGAGAGAGGGGCCCTCTACCGTAATATACCGGAGAGAGAGAGTGGGGCCTTCTACTGTAAAACACCAGAGAGTGGGACTCTACCGTAATACACCGGAGAGAGAATGAGGCGCCCTGCACCGTAATACACTGGAGAGAGAGAGGCGCCCTCTATCATAATACACCGGAGAGGGAGAGGCGTCCTGTACCGTAATACACAGGAGAGAGAGAGTGGCCCTCTACCATAATACACCGGAGAGAGAGAGGGGCCCTCGACTGTAATACACCGGAGAGATATAGGGCCCTCTACCGTAATACGCCGGAGAGAGAGAGAGGCCCTGTACCGTAATACACAGGAGAGAGAGAGGGGCCTTCTACTGTAATACGCCGGAGAGAGAGGGGCCCTCTACTGTAATACTCCGGAGTGAGAGAGGTGCCCCATCCATAATACACCGGAGAGAGAGAGGGGCCCTCTACCGTAATACACCAGAGAGAGAGAGTGGGGCCCTCTACCATAATACACCGGAGAGAGAGAGGGGCCCTCTACCGTAATAAACCGGAGAGAGAGAGTGGGGCCCTCTACCGTAATACACCAGAGAGAGAGAGGGGCCCTCTACCATAATAAACCGGAGAGAGAGAGTGGGGCCCTCTACCGTAATACACCGGAGAGAGAGAGGGGCCCTGTACCGTAATACACCGGAGAGAGAGAGAGGTGCCTTCTACCATAATACACCGGAGAGAGAGAGGTGCTCTCTTCCGTAATACACCGGAGTGAGGGACCTACTACCATAATACAACGGAGAAAGAGAGGGGCCCTCTACCGTAATATACCGGAGAGTGGGCCTCTCCCATAATACACTGGAGAGAGAGATGGGCCCTCCACTGTAATACACCGGAGCTAGAGAGGGGCCCTCTACTGTAATACACAGGAGAGAGAGAGGGGCCCTCTACCGTAATATACCGGAGAGAGAGATGGGCCCTCCGACCGTAGTACACCGGAGAGAGAGAGGGGCCCTCTACCATAATACACAGGAGAGAGAGAGGGGCCCTCTACCGTAATACACCAGCGAGAGAGATGGGGCCCTCTAATATAACACACCGGAGAGAGAGTGGAGCCCTCTACCGTAATACACCGGAGAGAGAGTGGCCCTCTTCCGTAATAAACCGGAGAGAGGGGCCCTCTACCGTAACACACCGGAGAGAGAGAGGGACCCTCTACCGTAATACACCAGAGAGAGAGTGGGTCCCTCTACCGTAATACACCGGAGAGATGGGGGCCCTCTACCGTAATAGACCGGAGAGAGAGAGGGGACATCTACTGTAATACACCGGAGAGAGGGGCACTCCACCGTAATACGACGGAGAGAGGGGCCCCTACCGTAATACACCGGAGAGAGAGAGGGGCCCTCTACCGTAATACACCGGAGAGAGAGAGGGTCCCTCTACCGTAATACACAGGAGAGAGAGAGGGGCCCTCTACCATAATACACCGGTGAGAGAGAGGGACCTTCTACCGTAATACACCGGAGAGAGAGAGGGGCCCTCGACCATAATACACCGGAGAGAGAGGGGCCCTCTACCATAATACACCGGAGAGTGGGCCTCTACCGCAGTACACCAGAGAGAGCGAGGGACCCTCTACCGTAATACACCGGAGAGAGAGAGGGGCCCTCCACCGTAATACACAGGAGAGAGGGGCCCTCTACCGTAATACACCAGAGAGAGAGAGGGGCCCTCTACCGTAATACACCACAGAGAGAGAGGGGCCCTCTACCATAATACACCGGAAAGAGAGAGGGGCCCTCTACCGTAATAAACCGGAGAGAGTGGGGCCCTCTACCGTAATACACTGGAGAGAGAGAGTTGGGCCCTCTACCATAATACACCGGAGAGAGGGGCCCTCTACCGTAATTAACCGCAGAGAGAGAGTGGGGCCCTCTACCATAATACATCGGAGAGAGAGAGGGGCCTTCTACCGTAATACACCGGAGAGAGAGAGGGTCCCTCTACCGTAATACACCGGAGAGAGAGAGAGGGGCCCTCTACCGTAATACACCGGAGAGAGGAGCCTTCTACCGTAATACACCGGAGAGAGAGAGGGACCCTCTACCATAATACACTGGAGAGAGAGAGGGGCCCTCTACCGTAATACACCGGAGAGAGTGAGGGGCCCTCTACCATAATACACAGGAGAGAGAGGGGCCCTCTACCGTAATAGACCGGAGAGAGAGAGGGGACATCTACTGTAATACACCGGAGAGAGAGAGGGGCCCTCTACCATAATACACCGGAGAGAGGGGCCCTCTACCGTAATACACCAGAGAGAGGGACCTGTCTGTAATACATCGGAGAGAGAGGGGCCCTCTACCATAATACACCGGAGGGAGGGACCTGTCTGTAATACACCGGAGAGAGAGTGGCCTTCTACCGTAATACACCGGAGAGAGAGAGGGGCCCTCGACCATAATACACCGGAGAGAGAGAGGGGCCCTCTACCATAATACACCGGAGAGTGGGCCTCTACCGCAGTACACCAGAGAGAGAGAGGGACCCTCTACCGTAATACACCGGAGAGAGAGAGGGGCCCTCTACCGTAATACACCGGAGAGGGGCCCTCCACCGTAATACACAGGAGAGAGGGGCCCTCTACCGTAATACACCGGAGAGAGAGAGGGGCCCTCTACCATAATACACCACAGAGAGAGAGGGGCCCTCTACCATAATACACCGGAGAGAGAGAGGGTCCCTCGACCATAATAAACCGGAGAGAGTGGGGCCCTCTACCGTAATACACTGGAGAGAGAGTGCAGGGCCCTCTACCATAATACACCGTAGAGAGGGGCCCTCTACCGTAATAAACCGGAGAGAGAGAGTGGGGCCGTCTACCGTAATACACCGGAGAGAGAGAGTGGGGCCCTCTACCGTAATACACCGGAGAGAGCGAGGGGCCTTCTACCGTAATACACCGGAGAGAGAGAGGGGCCTTCTACCGTAATACACCGGAGAGAGAGAGGGACCCTCTACCGTAATACACCGGAGAGAGAGAGTGGGGCCCTCTACCGTAATACACCGGAGAGAGAGAGGCGCCTTCTACCGTAATACACCGGAGAGAGAGAGGGACCCTCTACCGTTATACACCGGAGAGAGAGTGGGGCGCTCTACTGTAATACACTGGAGAGAGAGAGGCGCCCTCTATCATAATACACCGGAGAGGGAGAGGCGTCCTGTACCGTAATACACAGGAGAGAGAGAGGGGCCCTCTACCGTAATACACTGGAGAGAGAGAGGGGCCCTCGACTGTAATACACCGGAGAGATATAGGGCCCTCTACCGTAATACGCCGGAGAGAGAGATAGGCCCTGTACCGTAATACACAGGAGAGAGAGAGAGGGGCCTTCTACTGTAATACACCGGAAAGAGAGGGGCCCTCTACCGTAATACTCCGGAGTGAGAGAGGTGCCCCATCCATAATACACCGGAGAGAGAGAGGGGCCCTGTACCGTAACACACCGGAGAGAGAGAGTGGGGCCCTCTACCGTAATACACCGGAGAGAGAGAGGGGCCCTCTACCGTAATAAACCGGTGAGAGTGGGGCCCTCTATCGTAAAACACCGGAGAGAGAGAGTGGGGCCCTCTACCGTAATACACCGGAGAGAGAGAAGGGCCCACTCTTGTAATAAACCGGAGAGAGAGAGTGGGGTCTTCTACGGTAATACACCGGAGAGAGAGAGGGGCCCTGTACCGTAATACACCGGAGAGAGAGAGAGAGGGGCCTTCCACCATAATACACCGGAGAGAGGGGCCCTCTTCCGTAATACACCGGAGAGAGGGGCCTTTTACCGTAATACACCGGAGAGAGAGAGGTGCTCTCTTCCGTAATACACCGGAGAGTGGGCCTCTACCATAATACACCGGAGAGAGAGATGGGAACTCCACCGTAATACACCGGAGCTAGAGAGGGGCCCTCTACCGTAATACACAGGAGAGAGGGGCCCTCTACCGTAATATACCGGAGAGAGAGATGGGCCCTCCACCGTAGTACACCGGAGACAGAGAGGGGCCCTCTACCGTAATACACAGGAGAGAGAGAGAGAGGCCCTCTACCGTAATACACCAGGGAGCGAGAGGGGGCCCTCTAATATAATACACCGGAGAGATGGGCCTTCTACCATAATACACAGGAGAGAGAGAGGCCCACTACTGTAATAGACCGGAGAGAGAGAGGCCCTCTACTGTAATAAACTGGAGAGAGGGGCCCTCTACCGTAATACACCGGAGAGAGAGAGGGACCCTCTACCGTAACACACCGGAGAGAAAGAGGGGCCCTCTACCGTAATACACCGGAGAGATGGGCCTTCTACCATAATACACAGGAGAGAGAGAGGCCCACTACTGTAATAGACCGGAGAGAGAGAGGGGCCCTCTACCGTAAAACACCGGAGAGTGGGCGTCTACCGTAATACACCGGAGTGAGAGACGGGCCCCTACTGTTATACACCGGAGAGAGAGAGGGGCCTTCTACCATGATACACCGGAGAGAGAGAGGGGCCCTCTACTGTAATACACCGGAGAGAGAGGGGCCCTCTACCGTAATACACCGGAGATAGGGGCCCTCTACCATAATACACCGGAGAGAGGGGCCTTCTACCGTAATACACCGGAGAGAGAGTGGGGCCCTCTACCGTAATACACCGGAGAGAGAGATAGGCCCTGTACCGTAATACACAGGAGAGAGAGAGAGGGGCCTTCTACTGTAATACACCGGAAAGAGAGGGGCCCTCTACCGTAATACTCCGGAGTGAGAGAGGTGCCCCATCCATAATACACCGGAGAGAGAGAGGGGCCCTGTACCGTAACACACCGGAGAGAGAGAGTGGGGCCCTCTACCGTAATACACCGGAGAGAGAGAGGGGCCCTCTACCGTAATAAACCGGTGAGAGTGGGGCCCTCTATCGTAAAACACCGGAGAGAGAGAGTGGGGCCCTCTACCGTAATACACCGGAGAGAGAGAAGGGCCCACTCTTGTAATAAACCGGAGAGAGAGAGTGGGGTCTTCTACGGTAATACACCGGAGAGAGAGAGGGGCCCTGTACCGTAATACACCGGAGAGAGAGAGAGAGGGGCCTTCCACCATAATACACCGGAGAGAGGGGCCCTCTTCCGTAATACACCGGAGAGAGGGGCCTTTTACCGTAATACACCGGAGAGAGAGAGGTGCTCTCTTCCGTAATACACCGGAGAGTGGGCCTCTACCATAATACACCGGAGAGAGAGATGGGAACTCCACCGTAATACACCGGAGCTAGAGAGGGGCCCTCTACCGTAATACACAGGAGAGAGGGGCCCTCTACCGTAATATACCGGAGAGAGAGATGGGCCCTCCACCGTAGTACACCGGAGACAGAGAGGGGCCCTCTACCGTAATACACAGGAGAGAGAGAGAGGCCCTCTACCGTAATACACCAGGGAGCGAGAGGGGGCCCTCTAATATAATACACCGGAGAGATGGGCCTTCTACCATAATACACAGGAGAGAGAGAGGCCCACTACTGTAATAGACCGGAGAGAGAGAGGCCCTCTACTGTAATAAACTGGAGAGAGGGGCCCTCTACCGTAATACACCGGAGAGAGAGAGGGACCCTCTACCGTAACACACCGGAGAGAAAGAGGGGCCCTCTACCGTAATACACCGGAGAGATGGGCCTTCTACCATAATACACAGGAGAGAGAGAGGCCCACTACTGTAATAGACCGGAGAGAGAGAGGGGCCCTCTACCGTAAAACACCGGAGAGTGGGCGTCTACCGTAATACACCGGAGTGAGAGACGGGCCCCTACTGTTATACACCGGAGAGAGAGAGGGGCCTTCTACCATGATACACCGGAGAGAGAGAGGGGCCCTCTACTGTAATACACCGGAGAGAGAGGGGCCCTCTACCGTAATACACCGGAGATAGGGGCCCTCTACCATAATACACCGGAGAGAGGGGCCTTCTACCGTAATACACCGGAGAGAGAGTGGGGCCCTCTACCGTAATACACCGGAGAGAGAGGGGCCCTCTACTGTAATAAACCGGAGAGAGGGGCCCTCTACCGTAATACACCGGAGAGAGATAGGGACCCTCTACCGTAACACACCGGAGAGAGAGAGGGGCCCTCTACCATAATACACCGGAGAGAGGGGCCCTCTACCATAATACACAGGAGAGAGAGGGGCCCACTACTGTAATAGACTGGAGAGAGGGGCACTCCACCGTAATACGACGGAGAGAGGGGCACTCCACCGTAATATGACGGAGAGAGGGGGCCCTACCGTAATACACCGGAGAGAGAGAGGGGCCCTCTACCGTAATACACCAGAGAGAGAGAGGGGCCCTCTACCGTAATACACCAGAAAGAGAGGGGCCCTGTACCGTAATACACCGGAGAGAGAGGGGGGCCTTCTACCGTAATACACCGGAGAGAGAGAGGGGCCCTCTACCGTCATACACCGGAGAGTGGGCCTCTACCGCAGTACACCAGAGAGAGGGACCCTCTACCGTAATACACCGGAGAGAGAGAGGGGCCCTCTACCGTAATACACCGGAGAGAGAGAGGGGCCCTCCACCGTAATACACAGGAGAGAGAGAGGGGCCCTCTACCGTAATACACCACAGAGAGAGAGCGGCCCTCTATCATAATACACTGGAGAGAGAGAGAGGGGCCCTCCACCATAATACGACGGAGAGAGAGAGGGGCCCTCTACCGTAATACACCGGAGAGAGAGAGGGGCCTTCTACCGTAATACACCGGAGAGAGAGAGGGGCCCTCTACCGTAATACACTGGAGAGAGAGAGGGGCCCTCTACCGTAATACACCGGAGAGTGGGCCTCTACCTAATACACCAGAGAGAGGGGCCCTGTACCATAACACACTGGAGAGAGAGACGGGCCCTCTACTGTAATACACCGGAGAGAGGGGCCCTGTACCGTAATACACCGGAGAGAGAGAGGGGCCCTCTACTGTAATACACCGGAGAGAGGGGCACTCCACCGTAATACGACGGAGAGAGGGGCCCCTACCGTAATACACCGGAGAGAGAGAGGGGCCCTCTACCGTAATACACCGGAGAGAGAGAGGGTCCCTCTACCATAATACACAGGAGAGAGGGAGGGGCCCTCTACCATAATACACCGGTGAGAGAGAGGGGCCTTCTACCGTAATACACCGGAGAGAGAGAGGGGCCCTCGACCATAATACACCGGAGAGAGAGGGGCCCTCTACCATAATACACCGGAGAGTGGGCCTCTACCGCAGTACACCAGAGAGAGCGAGGGACCCTCTACCGTAATACACCGGAGAGAGAGAGGGGCCCTCCACCGTAATACACAGGAGAGAGGGGCCCTCTACCGTAATACACCGGAGAGAGAGAGGGGCCCTCTACCGTAATACACCACAGAGAGAGAGGGGCCCTCTACCATAATACACCGGAGAGAGAGAGGGGCCCTCTACCGTAATAAACCGGAGAGAGTGGGGCCCTCTACCGTAATACACTGGAGAGAGAGAGTGGGGCCCTCTACCATAATACACCGGAGAGAGGGGCCCTCTACCGTAATAAACCGGAGAGAGAGAGTGGGGCCCTCTACCATAATACACCGGAGAGAGAGAGGGGCCTTCTACCGTAATACACCGGAGAGAGAGAGGGTCCCTCTACCGTAATACACCGGAGAGAGAGAGAGGGGCCCTCTACCGTAATACACCGGAGAGAGGAGCCTTCTACCGTAATACACCGGAGAGAGAGACGGACCCTCTACCGTAATACACTGGAGAGAGAGAGGGGCCCTCTACCGTAATACACCGGAGAGAGTGAGGGGCCCTCTACCATAATACACAGGAGAGAGAGGGGCCCACTACCGTAATAGACCGGAGAGAGAGAGGGGACATCTACTGTAATACACCGGAGAGAGAGAGGGGCCCTCTACCATAATACACCGGAGAGAGGGGCCCTCTACCGTAACACACCGGAGAGAGGGACCTGTCTGTAATACATCGGAGAGAGAGGGGCCCTCTACCATAATACACCGGAGGGAGGGACCTGTCTGTAATACACCGGAGAGAGAGTGGCCTTCTACCGTAATACACCGGAGAGAGACAGGGACCCTCGACCATAATACACCGGAGAGAGAGAGGGGCCCTCTACCATAATACACCGGAGAGTGGGCCTCTACCGCAGTACACCAGAGAGAGAGAGGGACCCTCTACCGTAATACACCGGAGAGAGAGAGGGGCCCTCTACCGTAATACACCGGAGAGGGGCCCTCCACCGTAATACACAGGAGAGAGAGAGCAGGGCCCTCTACCATAATACACCGTAGAGAGGGGCCCTCTACCGTAATAAACCGGAGAGAGAGAGTGGGGCCGTCTACCGTAATACACCGGAGAGAGAGAGTGGGGCCCTCTACCGTAATACACCGGAGAGAGCGAGGGGCCTTCTACCGTAATACACCGGAAGAGGGGCCTTCTACCGTAATACACCGGAGAGAGAGAGGGACCCTCTACCGTAATACACCGGAGAGAGAGAGTGGGGCCCTCTACCGTAATACACCGGAGAGAGAGAGGCGCCTTCTACCGTAATACACCGGAGAGAGAGAGGGACCCTCTACCGTAATACACCGGAGAGAGAGTGGGGCGCTCTACTGTAATACACTGGAGAGAGAGAGGCGCCCTCTATCATAATACACCGGAGAGGGAGAGGCGTCCTGTACCGTAATACACAGGAGAGAGAGAGGGGCCCTCTACCGTAATACACTGGAGAGAGAGAGGGGCCCTCGACTGTAATACACCGGAGAGATATAGGGCCCTCTACCGTAATACGCCGGAGAGAGAGATAGGCCCTGTAACGTAATACACAGGAGAGAGAGAGAGGGGCCTTCTACTGTAATACACCGGAGAGAGAGGGGCCCTCTACCGTAATACTCCGGAGTGAGAGAGGTGCCCCATCCATAATACACCGGAGAGAGAGAGGGGCCCTGTACCGTAACACACCGGAGAGAGAGAGTGGGGCCCTCTACCGTAATACACCGGAGAGAGAGAGGGGCCCTCTACCGTAATAAACCGGAGAGAGTGGGGCCCTCTATCGTAAAACACCGGAGAGAGAGAGTGGGGCCCTCCAACGTAATACACCGGAGAGAGAGAAGGGCCCACTACCGTAATAAACCGGAGAGAGAGAGTGGGGTCTTCTACGGTAATACACCGGAGAGAGAGAGGGGCCCTTTACCGTAATACACCGGAGAGAGAGAGAGGGGCCTTCCACCATAATACACCGGAGAGAGGGGCCCTCTTCCGTAATACACCGGAGAGAGGGGCCTTTTACCGTAATACACCGGAGAGAGAGAGGTGCTCTCTTCCGTAATACACCGGAGAGTGGGCCTCTACCATAATACACCGGAGAGAGAGATGGGAACTCCACCGTAATACACCGGAGCTAGAGAGGGGCCCTCTACCGTAATACACAGGAGAGAGAGAGGGGCCCTCTACCATAATATACCGGAGAGAGAGATGGGCCCTCCACCGTAGTACACCGGAGACAGAGAGGGGCCCTCTACCGTAATACACCAGGGAGCGAGAGGGGGCCCTCTAATATAATACACCGGAGAGAGAGTGGGACCTTCTACCGTAATACACCGGAGAGAGAGGGGCCCTCTACTGTAATAAACTGGAGAGAGGGGCCCTCTACCGTAATACACCGGAGAGAGAGAGGGACCCTCTACCGTAACACACCGGAGAGAGAGAGGGGCCCTCTACCGTAATACACCGGAGAGATGGGCCTTCTACCATAATACACAGGAGAGAGAGAGGCCCACTACTGTAAGAGACCGGAGAGAGAGAGGGGCCCTCTACCGTAAAACACCGGAGAGTGGGCGTCTACCGTAATACACCGGAGTGAGAGACGGGCCCCTACTGTTATACACCGGAGAGAGAGAGGGGCCTTCTACCATGATACACCGGAGAGAGAGAGGGGCCCTCTACTGTAATACACCGGAGAGAGAGGGGCCCTCTACCGTAATACACCGGAGATAGGGGCCCTCTACCATAATACACCAGAGAGAGGGGCCTTCTACCGTAATACACCGGAGAGAGAGTGGGGCCCTCTACCGTAATACACCGGAGAGAGAGGGGCCCTCTACTGTAATAAACCGGAGAGAGGGGCCCTCTACCGTAATACACCGGAGAGAGATAGGGACCCTCTACCGTAACACACCGGAGAGAGAGAGGGGCCCTCTACCATAATACACCGGAGAGAGGGGCCCTCTACCATAATACACAGGAGAGAGAGGGGCCCACTACTGTAATAGACTGGAGAGAGGGGCACTCCACCGTAATACGACGGAGAGAGGGGCACTCCACCGTAATATGACGGAGAGAGGGGGCCCTACCGTAATACACCGGAGAGAGAGAGGGGCCCTCTACCGTAATACACCAGAGAGAGAGAGGGGCCCTCTACCGTAATACACCAGAAAGAGAGGGGCCCTGTACCGTAATACACCGGAGAGAGAGGGGGGCCTTCTACCGTAATACACCGGAGAGAGAGAGGGGCCCTCTACCGTCATACACCGGAGAGTGGGCCTCTACCGCAGTACACCAGAGATAGGGACCCTCTACCGTAATACACCGGAGAGAGAGAGGGGCCCTCTACCGTAATACACCGGAGAGAGAGAGGGGCCCTCCACCGTAATACACAGGAGAGAGAGAGGGGCCCTCTACCGTAATACACCACAGAGAGAGAGCGGCCCTCTATCATAATACACCGGAGAGAGAGAGAGGGGCCCTCCACCGTAATACGACGGAGAGAGAGAGGGGCCCTCTACCGTAATACACCGGAGAGAGAGAGGGGCCTTCTACCGTAATACACCGGAGAGAGAGAGGGGCCCTCTACCGTAATACACTGGAGAGAGAGAGGGGCCCTCTACCGTAATACACCGGAGAGTGGGCCTCTACCGTAATACACCAGAGAGAGGGGCGCTGTACCATAACACACTGGAGAGAGAGACGGGCCCTCTACTGTAATACACCGGAGAGAGGGGCCCTGTACCATAATACACCGGAGAGAGAGAGGGGCCCTCTACTGTAATACACCGGAGAGAGAGGGGCCCTCTACCGTAATACACCGGAGTTAGGGGCCTTCTACCATAATACACCGGAGAGAGGGGCCATCAACCGTAATACACCGGAGAGAGAGAGAGGGGCCCTCTACCATAACGCACCGGAGAGTGGGCCACTACCGTAATACACCGGAGAGAGGGATTGGGGCCGTCTACCGTAATACACTGGAGAGTACGCGTCTACCGTAATACACCGGAGTGAGAGAGAGGCCTTCTATCATAATACACCGGAGAGTGAGAGAGGGGCCTTCTACCGTATTACACCGGAGAGAGAGAAGGGCCCTCTACCATAATACACCAGAGAGAGAGAGGGGCCCTCTACCGTAATACACCGGAGAGTGGGCGTGTACCGTAATACACCGGAGTGAGAGACGGGCCCCTACTGTAATACACTGGAGAGAGAGAGGGGCCTTCTACCATGATACACCGGAGAGAGAGGGGCCCTCTCCCGTAATACACCGGAGATAGGGGCCCTCTACCATAATACACTGGAGAGAGGGGCCTTCTACCGTAATACACCGGAGAGAGAGAGGGGCCCTCTACCATAATGCACCGGAGAGTGTGCCACTACCGTAATACACTGGAGAGAGGGATTGGGGCCCTCTACCATAATACACCGGAGAGTGGGCATCTACCGGAATACACCGGAGTGAGAGAGAGGCCCCTAATGTAATACACCGGATAGAGAGAGGGGCCTTCTACCATAATACACCGGAGAGAGAGAGGGGCCCTCTACCGTAATACATGGAGACAGGGACCCCTACTGTTATACACCGGAGAGAGAGAGGGGCCCTCTACCGTAATACACCGGAGAGAGAGAGGGGCCCTCTACTGTAATACACCGGAGAGAGAGAGAGGGGCCCTCTACCGTAATACACCAGAGAGAGAGGGGCCCTCTACCGTAATACACCAGAGAGAGAGAGGGGCCCTCTACCGTAATACACCAGAGAGAGAGGGGCCCTCTACCGTAATACACCAGAGAGAGAGAGAGGATCTCTACCGTAATACACAGGAGAGAGAGAGGGGCCCTTTACCATAATACACCGGAGAGAGAGAGGGGCCCTCTGCCGTTATACACAGGAGAGAGAGAGGGTCCCTCTACCGTAATACACCGGAGAGAGAGAGGGGCCCTCTGCCGTTATACACAGGAGAGAGAGAGGGTCCCTCTACCATAATACACCGGAGGGAGAGAGGGGCCCTCTACCGTAATACACCGGAGAGAGAGAGAGGATTTCTACCGTAATACACAGGAGAGAGAGAGGGGCCCTCTACCATAATACACCGGAGAGAGAAGGGGCCCTGTACCGTAATACACAGGAGAGAGAGGGGTCCCTCTACCGTAATACACCGGAGTGACAGAGGGGACATCTACTGTAATACACCGGAGAGAGAGACGGGCCCGCTACCATAATACATCGGAGAGAGAGAGAGGGGCCTTCTACCGTAATACACAGGAGAGAGAGGGGGGCCCTCTACCGTAATACACCGGAGAGAGAGAGGATTTCTATCGTAATACACAGGAGAGAGAGGGGCCCTCTACCATAATACACCGGAGAGAGAGAGGGGCCCTCTACCATAATACACCGGAGAGAGAGAGGGGCCCTCTACCGTAATACACAGGAGAGAGAGAGGGTCCCTCTACCGTAATACAATGGAGAGAGAGAGGGGCCCGCTACCACAATACATCGGAGAGAGGGGCCTTCTACCGTAATACACAGGAGAGAGAGGGGGGCCCTCTACCGTAATACACCGGAGAGAGAGAGGGGCCTTCTACCGTAATACACCGGAGAGAGAGAGGGGCCTTCTACCATAATACACCGGAGAGAGAGAGGGGCCCTCTACCGTAATACACTGGAGAGTGGGCCTCTACCGTAATACACCAGAGAGAGAGAGGGGCCCTCTACCCTAATACGCTGGAGAGAGAGAGAGGGGCCCTCTACTGTAATACACCAGAGAGAGAGAGGGACACTGTACCGTAATACACCGGAGAGAGAGAGGGGCCCTCTACTGTAATACACCAGAGAGAGAGAGGGACCCTCTACCGTAATACACCGGAGAGAGAGAGAGAGGGGCCCTCTACCGTAATATATCGGAGAGAGAGAGGGGCCTTCTACCGCAATACACTGGAGAGAGAGAGGGGCCCTCTACTATAATACACCGAAGAGAGAGAGGGGCCCTCTCCCATAATACACCGGAGAGAGAGAGGGTCCTTCTACCGTAATACACCGGAGAGAGAGAGGGGCCCTCTACCATAATACACCGGAGAGAGAGAGGGGCCCACTACCATAATACACCGGAGAGAGAGAGGTGCCCTCTACCATAATACACCCGAGAGTAGGCCTCTACCGTAATACACCAGAGAGAGAGAGGGGCCCTCTACCATAATACACTGGAGAGAGAGAGGGGCCCGCTACTGTAATACACCGGAGAGAGGGGCCCTGTACCATAATACACCGGAGAGAGAGAGGGGCCCTCTACTGTAATACACCGGAGAGAGAGGTGCCCTCTACCGTAATACACCGGAGAGAAGGGCCCTCTTATGTAATACACCGGAGAGAGGGGCCTTCTACCGTAATACACCGGAGAGAGAGAGGGGCCCTCTACCATAATGCACCGGAGAGTGGGCCACTACCATAATACACCGGAGAGAGGGAATGAGGCCCTCTACCGTAATACACCGGAGAGTGGGCGTCTACCGTAATACACCGGAGTGAGAGAGAGGCCCCTACTGTAATACACCGGATAGAGAGAGGGGCCTTCTACCATAATACACCGGAGAGAGAGAGGGGCCCTCTACTGTAATACACCGGAGAGAGGGGCCCTCTTCCGTATTACACCGGAGAGTGGGCCTCTACTGTAATACACCGGAAAGAGAGAGATGCCTTCTACCGTAATACACCGCAGAGTGGGCCTCTACTGTAATACACCGAAGAGAGAGAGAGGGGCCCTCTACCGTAATATACCGGAGAGTGGGCCTCTACTGTAATACACCGGAGAGAGAGAGAGGGGCCCTCTACCATAATACAGTGGAGAGTGGGCGTCTACCGTAATATACCGGAGTGAGAGACGGGCCCCTACTGTAATACACCGGAGAGAGAGAGGGGCCTTCTACCATAATACACCGGAGAGAGAGGGGCCCTCTACCGTAATACACCGGAGAGAGAGAGGGGCCCTCTACCGTAATACACCGGAGAGATGGGCCATCCACCGTAATACACCAGAGAGAGAGAGAGGGGCCCTCTACCGTAATACACACGAGTGAGAGAAGGGCCCACTTACCATAATACAGCGGAGAGAGGGACCCCTACTGTAATACATTGGAGAGAGGGGCCCCTTTTGTAATACACTGGAGAGAGGCGCCGCTACTGGAATACACCGGAGAGAGAGAGAGGGGCCCTCTACCGTAATACACCGGAGAGAGAGAGGAGCCCTCTACCATAATACACTGGAGAGAGGGCCCGTACCATAATACACCGGAGAGAGAGCCTCTACCGTAATACACCGGAGCGAGAGAGGGGCCCTCTACCGTAATACACCGGAGAGAGGGCCTCTACCGTAATACACTGGAGATTGTATCATATGTCAGATGCTGGAGGGGCAGCGAGCTTCATGCACTGGATAGAGGGGCTCATCTACCGTAATGCACTGCAGAAAGGGTGGATCCCACTTTAATTAACCAGAGGGACCAAGATACCATAACACATCAAAAGAAAAGTGCCTAATACCGTAATACATGGGGGGCGGGTGACGGCGGGGGGTGCTGTGCGGGATGAATAGGAGCTATCGTCCTAATACACCAGAAAGCACTGTAGAGTAAAGCTACATGTTGTTTCAAACCACCCCCTATTGTACCAATGTGAGTATTTTAATTTCCCACACCAAACATCTTTGCACAATAAAAACAGAGAATGCTGGAAATACTCAGCTGGTCAGGTAGCATCTGTGGAGAGAGAAACAGAGTTAAAGGTTGATGACCTTTCGTCACAACTGCAAACATCTTTGTGTTGTCTAAATTATAAGAAAGAAAGACTTGCATTTATATAGCGCCTTTCACAACCACCGGACGTCTCAAAGTACTTTCTTGGAGTGTAATCACTGTTGTAATGTCGGAAACGCAGCAGCCAATTTGCGCACAGCAAGCTCCCACAAACAGCAATGTGATAATGACCAGATAATCTGTTATTGTTATGTTGATTGAGGGATAAATATTGGCCAGGACACTGGGAATAACTCCCCTGCTCTTCTGTGAAATAGTGCCATGGGATCTTTTACATCCACCTGAAAGAGCAGATGTCTCATCTGAAAGACAGCACCTCCGACAATGCAGCAACTCCCTCAGCACTGCACTGGAGTGCCAGCCTAGCTTTATGTGCTCAAGTTCCTGGAGTGGGACTTAAACCCACAACCTTCTGACTCAGAGGCGAGTGTGCTACCCACTGAGCCACAGCTGACAACATGGACAATTTTGCACCAGCCTAGCTAGGAACTGAGTTGTGACTGCCCTGAGCGCATTCCCCATAACAACCCTACATTGAGACTTGTTTTGGTTTATGAACAGGTTTATTTATAGAAACTCACAGCATTTTGACATTGCTTCTACAATACAGCCTAAGCGTATCCAGCAATTTTTTGAGTTAACATGAACATTCAAGTCGTAGTCACTTAACCTTTCAGTTCATTCTCTTAAAGTGGGAACGTCAGCTAATATTTAATCACCTTATCATCACACAGTCTTTATAATTAACAGAGTGAGAAAAATGTCCAATCCGTCTGGCAAGATTCAGATCTCTGAATTTTTTAATTACTGTATTTTCCCAAGTTTTTGAGCCCTTCATGAGTATGAATAATTTGTCTGAATCAACTTTATCAATCTCCTTGATCACATGGAAAACGGGCGGGGGGAGATGAAATTGGGCTTCATAGCACCCGTTTTTTGGGCCGAATGCCATCTTGGTAAATGGGTTAGCGCACATGCAGTGAACGTCCACTGGAAGTATGCAGAGCAGGCAGATCATGAACGCTGAAATTTTGGAGCTCCATGCTCCAGCCAACGCCCTCTCTTAACCTCACACAGCTGAACACACGTTAAGCAGTGTGAAGGACCCCCCACCAGCGTTATTTAAAGGGATCATTAACTACATACAGGTTAGTTGCTGGTTGATTTATTCTGGCTGTTGCTACAATTCTACAAATCTCATGGCATCAGGTCAAGCATGGGCAAGGAAACCTCCAGCTGATTACCACCTACCACCCTTCTTCAGCTGATGAATCAGTACTCCTCCATGTTGAACACCACTTGGAAGAAGCACTGAGGGTAGCATGGGCACAGAATGTACTCTGGTTGGGGGACTTCAATGTCCATCACCAAGAGTGGCTCGGTAGCACCACTACTGACCAAGCTGGCAGAGTCCTGAAGGACATAACTGCCAGACTGGGCCTGCGGCAGGTGGTGAGAGAACCAACATGAGGGAAAAACCTACTTGACCTTGTCCTCACCAATCTACCTGTCACAGATGCATCTGTCCTTGACAGCATTCGTAGCAGTGACCACCGCACAGTCATTGTGGAGACGAAGACCCATCTTCACACTGAGGACACTCTCCATCATGTTGTGTGGCACTACCACCATGCTAAATGGATAGATTCAGAACAGATCTAGCAGCTCTAAACTGGGCATCCATGAGGCGCTGTGGGCCATCAGCAACAGAATTATATTCCACCACAATCTGTAACCTCATGGCCCGGCATATCCCTCACTCTACCATTACCATCAAGGCAGGGGACCAACCCTGGTTCAATAAGGAGTGTAGAAGAGCATGCCAGGAGCAGCACCAGGCATACCTAAAAATGAGGTACCAACCTGGGGAAGCTGCAACACAGGACTACATGCATGCTTAACAGCGAAAGCAGCATGCTATAATCAGAGCTAAGCAATCCCACAATCAACGGATCAGATCAAAGCTCTGCAGTCCTGTCACATTCAATCGTGAATGGTGGTGGACAACTAAATAACTAACGGGAGGAGGAGGCTCCATAAATATTCCCATCCTCAATGATGGCAGAGCCCAGCATGCAAGTGCAAAAGACAAGGCTGAAGCGTTTGCAACCATCGTCAGCCAGAAGTGCCGAGTGGATTATCCATATCGACCTCCTCCTGAGGTCCCCACCATCACAGAAGCCAGTCTTCAGCCAATTCGATTCACTCCACGTGATATCAAGAAACGGCTTAGCGCACTGGATAAAGTAAAGGCTATGGGCCCCAACAACATCCCGGCTGTCATGCTGAAGACTTGCGCTCCAGAACTAGCCACGCCTCTAGCCAAGCTGTTCCAGTACAGCTATAACACTGGCAGCTACCCAACAATGTGGAAAATTGCCCAGGTATGTCCCGTCCACAAAAAGAAGGACAAATCCAATCTGGCCAATTACCGCCCCATCAGTCTACTCTCAATCATCAGCAAAGTGATGGAAGGTGTCATCGACAGTGCTATCAAGCGGCACTTACTCACCAATAACCTGTTCACTGATGCTCAGTTTGGGTTCCCGACCTCATTACAGTCTTGGTCCAAACATGGACAAAAGAGCTGAATTCCAGAGGTGAGGTGAGAGTGACTGCCCTTGACATCAAGGCAGCATTTGACCGAGTGTGGCATCAAGGAACCCTAGTAAAACTGAAGTCAATGGGAATCAGGAGGAAAACTCTCCACTGGCTGGAGTCATACCTAACACAAAGGAAGATGGTTGTGGTTGTTGGAGGTCAATCAGCTCAGCCCCAGGACATCGCTGCAGGAGTTCCTCAGGGCAGTGTCCTAGGCCCAACCATCTTCAGCTGCTTCATCAATGACATTCCCTCCATCATAAGGTCAGAAGTGGGGATGTTCACTGATGATTGCACAATGTTCAGTTCCATTCACAACTCCCCAGATAATGAAGCAGTCCATGCCCGCATGCAGCAAGACCTGGACAACATTCAGGCTTGGGCTGATAAGTGGCAAGTAACATTCGCGCCACACAAGTACCAGGCAATGACTATCTCCAACAAGAGAGAGTCTAACCACTGCCCCCTGACATTCAACGGCATTACCATCGCCGAATCCCCCACCATCAAAATCCTGGGGGGGTCACCGTTGACCAGAAACTTAACTGGACCAGCCACATAAATACTGTGGCTACAAGAGCAGGTCAGAGGCTGGGTATTCTGTGGCAAGTGTCTCACCTCCTGATTCCCCAAAGCCTTTCCACCATCTACAAGGTCCAAGTCAGGAGTGTGATGGAATACTCTCCACTTGCCTGGATGAGTGCAGCTCCAACAATACTCAAGTAGCTCGACACCATCCAGGACAAAGCAGCCCGCTTGATTGGCACCCCATTCACCACCGTAAACATTCACTCCCTCCACCACCAACGCACCGTGGCTGCAGTGTGTACCATCTACAAGATGCATTGCAGTAACTTGCCAAGGCTTCTTCGACAGCACCTCCCAAACCCATGACCTCTACCATCTAGAAGGACAAGGGCAGCAGGTGCACGGGAACACCATCACCTGCAAGTTCCCCTCCAAGTTACAAACCATCCTGACTTGGAACTATATCGCCATTCCTTCATCGTCGCTGGGTCAAAATCCTGGAACTCCCTCCCTAACAGCACTGTGGGAGTACCTTCACCACACAGACTGCAGTGGTTCAAGAAGGCGGCTCACCACCACCTTCTCAAGGTAATTAGGGTTGGGCAATAAATGCTGGCCTTGCCAGCGATGCCCACATCCCAGGAACGAATAAAAAATAAGATTGCTGGACAGCTGTGACACCCTGAAAGCCCTTTTGAACACTGGTATCCACAGCCATGATGGCAGTAGTCTGAGCTTGCATGACAACAACCTGATCTTGCATGATATCAGTCTGAGCTTCCACGACAGCACTCAGACTTTTGGTGGAAGCTGGTTGTGCTGCAATGGAAGCTGAGACATCAGCCATCAGACGCTGCATCATAGTTGGGTCCACAAGTGTGTTGATGGAGTTGGCCACCAGTTCCATGCTGGAAAGAATGGGCTCCAAGCTCTACGCAAAGCCAAGTGCCAAGTTGGTGCCGGACTCCTCCATGTTCCTTCAAATTGAAGGCCAGCTTTCTGGCAGGCTTCCCAAGGTACCAGCATTTCATTGTGCATAACCATCAGCCTTCTTCTGTAGCCTGGCCCATCGAAGTCCTCATCTGAATCCTCTGCAGCAGAACTTGTGTAATCTCGCCTCTGGTGAGCTGGCACCTATGCTATCCTTGCCCCTGCCCTGGCTGCAGCGCACTTGTGCCTGGTGTCTCGCCACGTGCAGATCCCGCCTCTATGATATCCTCTTAAGATATGCGCAGTGTCAGTATCTGAGTTGGTGGCTGCGAGTGTGAAATCAAATGATGGTGTGTCTTCATCATCACTGTCTTCTTGGTCATCCTCCATTACCTGGCTAGGTTGCACTTCTTGGGTATTTGAAAGGGACAAGGGTAAGGTTGAGGTGAGGGGAACGGGAAAATAAGAGGTGCATGCTTACACCATCTGCAGCTTGTAAGTCAGAAGAGATTGTGGGATGATGGGGAAGTGGGATGTTGGAAGGAGGATTAGGTATGAGGATATCATCATCTTCAATGGATTCAGCCTCGCTGCTGGCCATGGCCTCAGCAATGGTCCTTCCAATAATGGCCAGCAGTGTCTCCTCCATGGGGGTTAGAACATGCAGGCATACCACTCCACCTCCGGTGGTTCCTGCTGCCTCCAGTTGTGCGCCACCTTGTCCTGCAAGAGAGAGGGTAGTGTGTCAGTGAGTGTCGTGCAATATGTTTGGGTGATGTGGCTGTCATGGTTGTATAGCTGGCAGTGTGTGAAAGCTGTGAGATGTGGGTGTGAGGCTTGCAACAGTGCTAAGTGTGTGAGGGTGAGGTAGCATATGAATGTTAGGTATGAATCCTGATTGATAGAAATTGTTGGTAGGTGAGTGATGAGGGTGTGGTGAATTGAGCAGTGGCTGAGGCTAGTGGTGCAGTTGGTAGGATATGGCATTTGAAGATGCATTCACTGACCTTGACCACTCGTGCGAGGTCATTGAACTTCTTGTGGCACTGCATCCAGGTCCTCAGGCTAAACTCCTGGAATTGACCTCTGCGGCTATCTGTTCCCACTGCCTTCTCACCATGTCTGGAGGGCCTCCTGCCCCCCTGCGGATACAGGACATCGCTCCTCCTTTCCAGCTCCTCCACCAGGACTTCCAGTGCAGCATCCGAATACTTTGGTCCATGCTCTCTCCCATGGTCAGCCATTGTTGTTTGTTGCACAGCACTATTCCGATTGATGTCAGCACCTCCAGCAGCCACAATGCACCTCCCCTTTAAAAGGTGCAGGCTAACTTTAAGTACCAGCAAGTAACAATATTGGGCCCCCTGCTGATGCATGCAGCCAATGAACAGTGTGTTTAGTGTTGGCTGCACGCAGCAATCATTATAATGAGCAGCCAGCACAAATATGGCGTGCTGCCTCCATTACATTGAACGGGCACAGGGTAATCGCGCATCGCGATCCCAGTGCCCGTTTTCGGGGGCTATCCAAATTAGATCCCAATCTATTTCTAATGTGAGAAGTCGCACAACACCAGGTTATAGTCCAACAGCTTTATTTGAAATCACAAACTTTCGGAGCGCTGCTCCTTCGTCAGGTGAAGACTTCACCTGACGAAGGAGCAGCGCTCCGAAAGCTTGTGATTTCAAATAAAGCTGTTGGACTATAACCTGGTGTTGTGCGACTTCTCACATTTGTCCACCCCAGTCCAACACCGGCATCTCCACATTATTTCTAATGTGAACACATCCATTTTCCTTAACCTTTTGAAGTAACTTAAAAGTTCTGAGATCTGGTATCACTTGGCTGATCTATGTTTGCAGCTGCACTTACTGTTTACATCTGGTAGTTGTTTGATGTGGTATTGCTCATCTTTTTAACATCAGTTTTCTTTACATACTTCAAGGTCATGCCCATTACCATCTGACATTGATACACCACTCAAAAAGTTTCAGCCTTCTTTACTCAAAAGATGAAAGCACCACCTGGTCTGGTGTTGAGCCATACAAATGAGAAGGCACCAAGTTCAATTCCTAATTAGCTAATCTCACCCAAACAGCAATTGGGCATTACAACTAGACTCAGTGCCCAGACTGGCAGGAGCGAAAGGGGAAAATCAGCTCGGGTTCCAGCACCTGATCACTATCCAGTGAGTTTTGCTGGAAAACGCCTGTGTGTAAATGTTGGATGAACCTTGGTTATAATGCTCGCCCATTGTCGATTAGCCCATTGTCGATCAGGACAACTAGGGATGGGCAATAAGTGCAGCCTTGCCAGTGTCATTCACAACCCAAGAACAATTTTTTTTTAAACTTGCCAACACTCGTTACTTATGCTGACATATGAGGAATGGGCTCTTATGCAGGATACTAGAGGACAATATATGCCTACGGAACCATCTGCCAGCACAAGTTAGTACAAAAGGAGAGAACATTGAAAAATTCTTTTTTTTAAGTTTAGGTTTGCTGTGAAAAATGGAAAACCACTGATTATGCATTCAAAGTTATTAGTATAAACATTGGTATTGAACAGTGTCTTATATATGCATAATTATTCCTCGGTGGGAACTGAGAAATATTCTAAGCAATCATGATCAATAATGCAATATTGGTTAATCAGCTTGTTTTATGTTGATGCTTATTTATTAAGGTGTAATTATAATCTCATCCAGTTAACTGAAAAATACAACCAAATATTGACCCACAGTTTAATTGCCATATTCAATTTATTCTGTGCTAGCTCCTTCTTAGTTCTAATTCTGTTCTTAAGAACTTGCTTTTAGTTTTGTTTTTAAAAAAAACAACTTTTCTTCCAATTTTATTCCCTAAATTCCTGGGATATTGTTGAAGATGTGCCAGCCACCCTCCAATACCTACTCCACCTGGACATTCTTCATGTGTCGGCAAGTTATTCGACCTTGGACGGCGGGGGGGAGCTGGTGGGTCTCAGCCAAGCTGACACTGATCCTCCCCTTGCCCAACATCCACATATGTACATTTTCCAGCAGGGGTTATTGGATTGCAATAAAGTCTGGAAACCCTGCCTGATTTTCCCCACCTAGTCCATGGACGCTGATGAAATGCTTACCATGGCGCTGGCTGAGATTAGTGAACTCAACACAAACTGAAGATCCAACATGGGACATTCTGACCTGTATGGATCAGTGCTAAATCAAAAGTGAATTTACCTAATCCATTAGGGTAGATTTTGTCAGAATTATTTAATGTTCATTACAAAACAATGTGATTGTGACCTCCTGCACCAAATAAGGAAAACTCCTGTGTTGTATTTTAATATGAATTTATATGGACAGGGTAAATTTGATTTAAAAATTGGATTCTGCTAAAACAATGGTCAGACAGTGTGTATTTACTGTCTTTCAGAGTGGACAGGAGTGGGCATCCCAGTGCAGTAGTTAAGGAATAATTGCTGGACCTGTGGCATGCATAAAGACACTGGTTTTGGTTCCTCGAAGACTTAGTCTGTTTATGAAAACTGCCCTTCTGCCTTAAGCACGAGATAAAAATGTTTAGAGAAAGCCCAAAATTTAACAGCAAATTTCATACTTTTACACGGAAAATATAATTGTTGAATACACATGCAATGCTGCATGATTACCTCTATAAAAAAGAAAGAACTTGCATTTATATAGTGCCATTCATGTACATCCAAATGCACATCACAGCCATTGAAGTACTTTGGAAGTGTTGTCACAGTTTAACATAGGCAAATGCATCAGACAATTTGTGGACAGCAAGGTTCCACAAACTGCAATGAGAAAAATGACCAGAAAATCTGTTTTAGTGATGTTGTATGAGGGATAAACATTGGCCAAGAGTACTCCGCTGCTCTTCTACAAACTGTGCCACAGGATCTTTTACATCTGCCTTAAGTAAGCAGATAAAGCCTCGGTTTAACATCACATCTGAAAGACAGCACCTCCGACAATGCAGTACTTCCTCGGTACTGTACTGAAGTGTCAGCTAGATTACATACTTAAGTCTTGGGAATGGGGCATAAACCCACAACCTTCTATCTTAGAGACAAGCATGCTACCACTGAGCCAAGGTTGATATTAATATTATAATACTTGCCTGTTGCCTGTAAGCAATGCAAATAATAGAGATAAAAAGAAAAATTCTGAATGAAATTTAAAATAAAACTAGAAAACTCCTGGAAATTCGCAGCACGTCCGTCAGCATCTGAAAGAGAAAGATAGGTTAATATTTCAGAACTCAAATTCAAAAATCTCCTTATTTTAGCCTTTATATTCAGAGAGTAGATTTTTGCCATTGTTCACTTCACTGACTTCAAGTATCTCACCATTCAGGTTTCCTCCCTGCCATAGCATCAAATTCAAAATTACATTCTCTGTGACTGTGACCATGGTGCATATTCCCTGCTCATCCTAAAGCTCTTTGCAGTTTTTTGACATGGTCAACCACAGCATCATCTACCAATGCCTCTCCTCTGTTGTCCAATTCATTGGGACTGCTCTTGCTTGGTTCGAAACTTACCTATCTAATTGTAGCCAGAGCATCTCCAAGAATGGCTTCTCCCCATCCTCACACTATTACCTCAAGAACACCTCAAGGTTCTATCCTCTCCACCACCTCCCTTGACCCTCGACTGCTGTTATCAGACTGCTTGTCCAACATCCAGTCTTGCATGAGTCACAATTTATTTCAACTAAACACTGGAAATACCAAAGCCATCATTGCCGCACCCTTGCCACCAATTCCACCCCCTCTCTCTGGCTGAACCAGACTATTGACAACCTTAGGGGGAAAAATTTGTCCCCTTAGCGCCACCCATTAGCGCCATTAGTTGGCGCTAATGCAGCATTGAGAGCTGTAACGACAGCTCCTGTCGAATCCAGCGTCAAATCGGGACCCCTTGTAGCGCTGCCCGTAACAGCGAGCGTCAGTGACTTCAATGCCAGGGATATCATGACATCAGTGAGTGTGCAACGCTCACTGATTGCCCGATCTCCCAAATTGCTACTCGCAATTTACCTCACCGTCTGTAATTAACAATGACAGCGCGAGCTGGCGTGCAGCACCAGGAAGCCGGCTCCAGGAACCTTATTTAAAGGGATCAGCCCCAATCACTCGCACCTGACAGGTTAGTGAAATTTCAGTGCCTGTGTGTTAGTTCCTGATGCTGCAACAGTTTTATTTAGTGATTTGAAGGTTCTTTGGTATCAGTAGTGTTGTGGCAAGTAGAAAAGTGCAACATTTATTCTTGAAAGATTCAACCTACAACACTTGCTAAAAGTCATGGGGGCTGTACTGGCGGTTCACCTTGCCCTCCAGGATCTACGGCGGAGGGAGCGGAGGCAATGAGGAAGACGGGAACATGTGCACAGAGGGAGGAGGAAGAAGACGAGGAACAGGAGGGAGGGAGGAGGCAGCCAAACAATTGGGCTTTCGGTCGGGCGGTCTGTGACTGGCTCATCAGACTCTGATTTGAATGAATGAAACCCCAGATCCCCGTTGCTCTCCACATCCCCATCATACCATCCCTGTGTCATGTCATATCACAGCATCCTCCTGGGCACAAAGGTGAAATGAGAGAGACCACAAAATATTCCAAACTCTATTAATAAATTTATGCATAAACATATCACACATATCACATGCATTCTAATAACTAATGACCCTTGTGCCTGCCATAGTTGAATAGCTGTCATTGTGTGCAAAGTGTGAGATGTGGGTGTGAGTGTTGGTAGGTAGAGATTGTTGGTGGGTGAGTGCTGGGGGTGTGGTGCATTAAGCAGTGTGTGAAGCTTGTGGTACAGATGGTGGTATGTAGCATTTGTTGAAGCCTTCATTCACCTTGCCCACCCGTGTGAGCTTGTTAAAGCTATTCCTGCACTGGGTGTGGGTCCTGGGGACCACAGTGCTGTCCGAGATGTGGTGTGCCACCTCCCTCCACATAGTACGGCAGACTTGTGACGAGGGCCTCCTGCCAGTTGGTGGGTACAGGACCGGCCACCTTCTCTCCACTGCTAAAACCAATGCCTCTAAAGCCTCATGGGAAAACCTGCGGGCTATCTCCCTGGGGCGGCAAACTGCCATCAGGATTTGTAAATAAGTGCTCCTTCTCCTTGTTCTTCTTATTATAGTTGTTGAGACAGCTGCACAGCCAACAATGAGATGCTGCAGCATCAATGGATCTCCCCTTTAAGCAGTAAAAAAAGCCTGTGGCAATCATTATTTGTGTTTAGACTACACCCGATATTGGCCCATCTTTTCAGTGTAACGCCAATGAGCTTGGGTTTTTCGACTAGATTTATGGCTCCAATCATTTTAATGAAGTGTGAGGACAAATTTTGCGTGCAGTCAGATGATTTTCACCTGGCGCTAATTCACCATTTTTAGTCTAAACACTGCCTATTCCTTGGCTATAATGAATTTCTAGCCCTTAGTGTCCTATTTGACCTCAAGCTGAGCTCTCCTTCTTTAGGACTCCCATTAAAACCCACTACTTTGACGAAGCATTTGGTCACCCCCTCCGAACTTCTCCCAGTTTATGGCTCGGTGTTATTTTTTTGATTACACCTCTGTGAATCACTTTAGGGATATTTCTCCAACTACAGGGTGGCCCTGAATCTCCAACAGGCAGATATCAGATCACAATTCTAAGAAGGCCACACACCTTGACATCAGGTTAAACCCAACCCCAACCTCCAGATAGGTTTTAAACACCAGCCTCCAGCAGACTTCAATTCAGCCCCACAGGTAGGCCCTAACACTGCTCTTTAGGGGCATTACAGAAGAAACAATCTGTGCAGACAAAGCATTGCTGACCTCCCCACAGTTAATCTTACTCCCAGTCCATTTACATGCACATAGTTGCTGCCACCCTGGACCTGAGCTCTCATGCGTCTACTCCATTTCTACCCACTTTACTGCCCTACCTCAACTGCCCCTTCTCCTGGATGCAGTACACCATGCCTGTATATTTTTTTTAATGTATTCGTTCACGAGATGTGGGTGTTGCTGGTGAGGACAGCATTTATTGCCCATCCCTAATTGCCCTTGAGAAGGTGGTGGTGAGCCTCCTTCTTGAACTGCTTCAGTCCGTGTGGTGAAGGTACTCCCACAGTGCTGACTTTGTCATACTGGTTTGATACAACTGAGTGGCTTGCTAGGGCATTTCAGAGGGTTGAGTCAACCAGATTGCTGTGGGTCTGGAGTCACATATAGGCCAGACCAGGTAAGGATGGCAAATTTCCTTCCCTAAAGGACATTAGATCTCCTACAGTAGGGTTTTCCACAAGCGCTGGCAGCCCGGCCCACAAAGCCCAGTCCTACTTCCACTTATATGGTGTCAGTTTTGGCTAAGTGGAAGCACTCTTGCCTCTGAATCAGAAAGTCACAAGTTAAAGTCTCACTTCATGAATTGAGCACATAATCTAGGCTGGTACTTAAATGCAGTACTGAGGGAATGCTGCATTGTCGGAGGTGCCGTCTTTCAAATGTGACGTTAAACTACAAGATGCACTGCAGCAACTCGCCAAGGCTTCTTCAGCAGCACCTCCCAAACCCGCGATCTCTTCCACCTAGAAGGACGAGGGCAGCAGGCACATGGGAACACCACCACCTCCAAGTTCCCCTCCAAGTCACACACCATCCTGACTTGGAAGTATATCGCCGATCCTTCATCATCGCTGGGTCAAAATCCTGGAACTCCAACACTGTGGGAGTACCTTCACCACACGGACTGCAGCGCTTCAAGAAGGCGGCTCACCACCACCTTCTCAAGGGCAATTAGGGATGGGCAATAAATGCTGGCCTTGCCAACAACGCCCACATCCCATTGAAACATACAAGATTCTGAAGGGGATTGACAGGGTAGATGCTGAGCGGTTGTTTCCCCTGGCTGGCATGTCTAGAACTAGGGGGCATAGTCTCAGAATAAGGGGTAGGCTATTTAAGACCGAAATGAGGAGGAATTTCTTCACTCTGAGGGTTGTGAATCATTATAATTCTCTGCCCCAGAGGGCTGTGGATGCTGAGTCTTTGAGTATATTCAAGGCTGAGATAGATAGATTTTTGGACTCTAGGGGAATCAAGGGATATGGGGATCGGCGGGAAAGTGGAGTTGAGGTCAATGGTCAGCCATGATCTTATTGAATGGCAGAGCAGGCTCCAGTGGCCGTATGGCCTACTCCTGCTCCTATTTCTTATGTTCTTATGTAGTCCTGCTCTAAACAATGAACACTCACTGTGATAAGCTACCCACATCCTGGGTTTGATTGAAAGATGGCTCATTGTTGTTGATTCTTTTCCTCTCACAGAGGCCAGACCACCTGGCTATACATTTCACCATGTCACCTGCTTGAACCACCCACTTCCTGGTCTCAGTGATTATTCCATTATTCCTCTTACATTTTGTCCATGTTCAAACATCGCACTCTCTAATATCCTTCTGACCTATCCTTACATCCCTGCCTTGTGAAATTCTCTCCCAAATCATTTAATCTCGCCGCCTCTCTTTGCCTTCTCTCCAACGCTGCCTTTTGCCTCCCCACCCAACATTTCTCCTTCTTTTCTCTTGTTTGGTACCACTTTTTGTGCACTTTCAGATATCAGTGTTTTCCGGAGGAGAGAGTGAGGATGAAAAGGAGAAAAAAAATTCGAAAACCAAAAGATTCAAATCCAGTAGATGTAATCTCTTCAACCTCATAAATACAACAAATCAAAGTACGTAAAATGTGTCACAACCATCTAGCAGCACAACAATAGAACTAAAAAGCAATTATACAAACTAGGAAGTAACTATCAGAGAACAATGTAGTGGAGGTCGTTGTACAAGGATCAGCACGTGCCTTCTGTTTTGAGTTTTTCCGCATACACTTTCCTGATGTGTTTATGTGCTTCCTGTGCATTGTGCAGATGCTTGTATGATTTCCTACAATTCACTGTATGAATAGAAGCGCTAATTTTGTGAGTCCAGCAAAAATGGGGTAGGGCTGACCCATGGTACAGGATCACCTACATCAGCAGCTCAGAGGGTGGACCCCACCAAATTTTATGAGGGGAGTCCCTCCCCTAATTTAAATAAGCTATTGGCCTAGAGAACTTGGCCTGTAGCACACTTGGCAAGGGACTGTAGCGTGTAAGATTGGCAAGACAGCTGCTCTTAAAGGGCTGCAGCTCAGAAGTTGCAGTCGTGGCAGAAAAGTGGACTAATTGTTCACAATGGCACAGTGGAGACAGGGGAAACAGTGCTCCTTTTAATGTTGAAAGGTTGATGTCCTACTGGAGGAGGCGTACTAAAGAGGCTGAAGGCCAACCTCCAGTAAAAACAAGGGTGCAAGATGCATGGATGGAGATTACCGACCAAGTTGTTACAATTATCTTAGTCCTTCATCCCTGGCTGTAAATGAAAAGAACTTTGGTGGTAACAACAACAACAACAACTTGCATTTATATAGCACTGTTAACGTAGTAAAAGGTCCCAAGGCGCTTCACAGGAGTATTATCAAAACAAAATTTGACACTGAGCCATATAAGGAGAAGTTAGGGACGATGACAAAGAGGTAGGTTTTAAGGAGCATCTTAAAGGAGGAAAGAGAAGTAGAGAGGCGGAGAAGTTTAGGGAGGGAATTCCACAGCTTAGGGCCTAGGCAGCTGAAAGCACAGCCGCCAATGGTGGAGCAATTAAAATCAGGGATGTTCAAGAGGCCAGAATTGGCGGAGCGCAGAGATCTCGAGGAATTGTAGGGCTGGAGGAGATTCAGAGACAGGGAGGGGTGAGGCCATGGAGGGATTTGAAAACAAGGATGAGAATTTTAAAATCGAGGCGTTGCTTTTAAGGAGTGTCTTAAAGGAAGAGAGGGAGGTGGAGAGGCAGAGGAGGTTTAGGTGGGGAGTTCCATAGCATGGGGCCGAGACAGTCGATGGCACCGAGACAGTCGATGGCACAGCCACCAGTGGAGGAAAGTGGTGGTAAGCTCCTCACTCATGCACACATTTCTTATGGGACCCATCAAAGCATGGCACAGATCTAAGTTGGGACTTTCTGGTGTGTGTGGCTCAGTTCCACGCCACCTCCACTGCCACGAACAACAACTTGCATTTATATAGCGCCTTTAATGTAGAAAAACATCCCAAGTTGCTTCACAGAGGCATAATCAGACAAAAATGGATGCCGAGCCAAAGAAAGAGTTATTAGGAGGGAAAAGAGGTGAGTTTTAGGGAGTGTCTTAAAGGAAGAGTGGGAGGTGGAGAGGCAGAGGGTGTTTAGGCAGGGAATTCCAGAGCTTAGGGCCGAGACAGCCGATGGCACAGCCGCCAATGAAGGTGTGTAGAGAGAGGGGATGCATAAGAGGCCTGAGTCAGAGGAACGGAGAGATTGAGGGCGGAGGGGGAGGGGGAGGCTGTATGGCTTGAGGAGGTTACATAGATACGAAGGGGTGAGGCCATGAAGGGATTTAAACACAAGGATGAGAATTTAAAATTTGAGGTGTTGGGGGATTGGGAGCCTATGTAGGTCAGCTAGGATAGGGGTGTTGGATTGCAGGATAGGAGATGGGCAGCAGAGTTTTAGATAAACTGAAGTTTACAGAGCGTGAAGGATGGAAAGCCAGCCAGGAGCGCATTGGAATAATCAAATCTGGAGGTAACAAAGGCATGGATCAGAGTTTCAGCAGCGGATAAGCTTAGGCAGGGCCGGATGCAGGTGACGTTACAGAAGTGGAAGTAAGCTGCCTTTTTAATGGCAAGGTTATGAGGTTGGAGTCAGCTCAGGCTCGAATAACACGCAGTAGTTGCAGCCAGCTCGATTCAGATTCAGATTGAGAGAGGGGGATGGATTTGTGGTAAGGGTATGGAGATGATGGCATCGGTCTTCCCAATGTTTAACTGGAGAAAATTGTGGTTTATCCAGGACAGGATGTCAGACAAGTAGTCTGACAGCATAGAGGCAGTGGGGGTGTCAAGAGAGGTAAATGTCATCAGGGTACACGCAATACATTTATCAAGTGACCTGTAAGGGGAGCAGATACTCAAGTGAAATAACTAATTAATAACCTTAAAACTGTGTAGCTAGCTCACTTCAAATCGCTTATTATAATCTTAACTGACCACCAAAGAAAGAAAGACTTACATTTATAGTTACTTTCATGACCTCAGGAAGTCACAAAGTGCCTTACAGGAAATGAAATAGTTTTGAAGTGTAGTCACTGTTGTAATGTAAGATTGGCGGCAGCCAATTTGCGCACAGCAAGCTCCCACAAACAGCAATGTGATAATGACCAGATAATCTGTTTTAGTGATGTTGGTTGAGGGATAAGTATTGGCCAGGACACCGGGAGAACTCCCCTGCTCTTCTTCAAAATAATGCAATGGGATTTTTTATGTCCACCTGAGAGGGCAGCTGCGGCCTCAGTTTAACGTCTCATCTGAAAGACAGCACCTCCAACAATGCAGCGCTCCCTCACCACTGCATTGGAGTGTCAGCCTAGATTTTGTGTTCGTCCCTAGAGTGGGACTTGAACCCACAACCTCTGACTCAGAAGTGAGAGAGCCATGACTGACACTTTAACATGTATTATCATGTTTTATAACTGACAAGGTACCTGATTTTTATTGATGAGAATGGTAAAGTGTTTCAATCAGCAACAAATTGTATTGCTAATCAATGCACTTTATGCAAATTGTGTTCATTTTGCTGAGTGCTGAAGCTAAATTTTAAAATCTGTCTCCTTATTATCATTAATAATGTTTCTATTGGCGTTGGAGTCTTTTGAGATTAGTGTCATGCAGGCATTGAAGAAGATCAGGTGTGCAGGAGAGAAGGGGTTTAGGTGCACAAAACATACAAATGTCAATTCCTACACTAGTGCAGTCAAACTCCATTCATTGTTTTGCACCAGATGCTGCAAGATGATTGAGAAGGACTGGGCTAGATTTTACATTCAAGCAGAAGTAAATTGGAAGCTTCTGCAGCGGCGCTTCTATCTCAGCACCACCATCAACCTCAGACTCCACCTCCACCCTGGCCATGCTCCTATTCACCTCTTCCAAACACTTCTCCAGCTTTCTTTAGCTGATCGTCTAACCTAGCCTTCACCTCTAACCCCACTCTGGACCAAATCTACCAAGTAGTTCTTTCAACTCAGCCTTAAACTCAGCCTTGCTCCGCCCCCCCCCGCCCCGCCGTGTTCTTGCACTTCCCAACCAAAAGCTACACATACACAGGGTCACTGAGGACAGCATGGATATATCACCACGTTTCTGCTGCCCTTGCCTCACTTGTTCCCACTTCCTTACCTGGCATTGTGCTCACACTATTCTCTACCCAATCCTTACCCCAGCCCCACTTCTTCCCTTTCTTCCTTACTACCCCATACATTGCTTCATTTGCCTATGCGCTGACAATGTTCTCTTTCCCCTCTCACAATCGCCACCACCGCTGCCCCTCAGACTCACAGCACCCATTTCTGCTTCTGGTCTACCATCAAGGTCCCAGTCCCAACCCAACCCCAGTCCCATCCCAACTTCCACCACTCTCCCTCACCTCCTCCCGCTTGCCACCACAGTTTCACCCTTGATAATCTCTCTTCACCACAATTCCTATCTATACACAGCCTAATCTGCAATGCAAACCTCATCCATTCTCTCTTCACTAATTCCCACCACTAACCTGAGAACTGGCAAATTGTTACACCACACCACCAGACACCTCAAATGAAAGACTAAAACAACAAAAGACAAACAGAAGAAAGCATATAACAAAACAAAAATGGAGAAAAACAGAAGACAAGAGAAAGGCACAACCAAAAGAAGGCAGATAGAGACAGTCAGCAACTACTACAGGTAACGGAGAGTCTGTTTCCACTGATATTCCATGAAAAATGCTATTGGAGATCCACTTGTAGAATATGATAAATGTACAGTATATATAAAATGGTGGTGAATTTAATCGGTCGTTTACACCACTTTTCCGGGGTTTCCACAGCTCCTCTGCCAAAGTTGCAGTGGTTAAGTGGGAGGACCTCAGCAGAAATTCACTTCAAATCTCTATATAATGCTGATTCCTGTTATACGGTTTATTATAGATTTATGGTATTTACAATCTGTATATAGTCAGTTGCCATATTTCATGATTTTTGACAATTTTTCGACAGAATTTGAAAATTAGTTACTTTTAATGTATTTTGAGCAAATCATAATCTCACAAGTTTTTTTTTAAAGGCACCAAGACAAAAGGTGGTTATTATGCTAAATGGATTATGGATCTTTTCCCAGACTAAACAATAAACAATTTATTAATTTGTCTAGAAACAGGAAGGCTGCGAGTGCAGTCAGACTTTTAATCAGAGAGCTGCAAAAGTTTTAGGCAGGCTCAGAAAGTCAGAAATGCGGGGAGAAGTTATAAGACATCAGTTCCGACTCGAAAAGGTGGCGGCGGGAGAGGTGGGGTGGTTGGAGGGGGGGAGCAAGCGGGAAACCTCATTACTGAACCCTGTTAAGCAGTAAAGAAGATAGGAGCAGGAGTAGGCCATTCGGCCCCTCGAGCCTGCTCCGCCATTTAATGAGATCATGGCTGATCATCCAAATTCAGTACCCTGTCCCTTTCTCCCCATATCCCTTGATCCTTTTAGCCTTAAGAAATATATCTATCTCCTTCTTGAATATATTTAATGAATTGGTCTCAACTGCCTTGTGTGGTAGAGAATTCCACAGGTTCACCACTCTCTGGGTGAAGAAATTCCTCATCTCAGTCCTAAATGGCTTACCCCTTATCCTTAGACTGTGACCCCTGGTTCTGGACTCCTCCGCCATCGGGAACATCCTTCCTGCATCTAGTCTGTCTAGTCCTGTTAGAATTTTATAAGTTTCAATGAGATCCCCTCTCATTCTTCTAAACTCTAGCGAATATAAGCCTAATCGACCCAATCTCTCTTCATACGTCATTCCTGCCATCTCAGGTATCAGTCTGGTAAATCTTCGCTGCACTCCCTCCATGGCAAGAACATCCTTCCTCAGATAAGGCGACCAAAACTGCACACAATACTCAAGGTGTGGTCTCACCAAGGCCCTGTACAACTGCAGCAAGACCTCCTTGCTCCTGTCCTCGAATCCTCTTGCTATGAAGGCCAACATACCATTTGCCTTCTTAACCGCCTGCTGCACCTGCATGCTTACCTTCAGCGACTGGTGCACAAGGACTCCCAGATCTCGTTGCACTTCCCCTTTTCGGTCTTCCTGTTTTTGCCACCAAAGTGGATAACCTCGCATTTATCCACATTATTACTGCATCTGCCATGCATCTGCCCAATCACCCAACCTGTCCAAATCATACTGGAGTTTCTCTGCATCCTCCTCACAGCACACATGCCCACCCAGCTTTGTGTCGTCTGCAAACTTAGAGATATTACATCTAGTTCCCTCGTCTAGATCATTAATATATATTGTGAATAGCTGGGGTCCTAGCACCGATCCCTGCGGTACCCCACTAGTCACTGCCTGCCACTCGGAAAAAGACCCGTTTATTCCAACTCTTTGCTTCCTGTCTGCCAACCAGTTCTCTATCCAAATCAGTACCTTACCCCCAATCCCATGTGCTTTAACTTTGCACGCTAATCTCTTATGCGGGACCTTATCGAAAGCCTTCTGAAAGTACAAATACACCACATCCACTGGTTCTCCCTTATCTATTCTACCAGTTACATCCTCAAAAAATTCCAGTAGATTAGTCAGGCATGATTTACCTTTTGTAAATCCATGTTGACTTTGTCCGATCCTGTCACTGTTTTCCAAGTGCTCTGCTATTACATCTTTTATAATGGACTCTAGCATTTTGCCCACTACCGATGTCAGGCTTACCGGTCTATAATTCCCTGTTTTTTCTCTACCACCTTTTTTAAATAGTGGGGTTACATTAGCTACCCTCCAATCCATGGGAACTGTTCCAGAGTCTATAGAATTTTGGAAGATGACCAGCAATGCATCTACTATTTCCAGGGCCACTTCCTTAAGTACCCTAGGATGTAGATTATCAGGGCCTGGGGATGTATAATTTATACTGGCTCGGAATTTGCGGTCAGCGGCGATCTAGTGATCTCTGTGGCATTAATTTCAGCTCTCCTAACCTTAGTTTGAATCTGGTGCCAAATCAAATGAATCACCATCGTCCAGCAGCAGTGATGTCATCAAGCTGGCCAAGCAGCCAATCACATTGAAGAATTCTCACAGACAGCAAACCAGGAAGTAAACTACACAGATTATAATTTACTTTTAATAAATTTTACAGGGCGAAATAAAGATTGGGACATAAACATAGGATTAAGGTAGAAGCTGAAATATCATAAACAAACGATAAAAAAATTGTATTAAAAACTTGTAATTCTTCATTGATTAATGGAAAAATTTGACATTCCTCAAATATAAAATTAGTTTTTCAGGGCCAGAATGGTTGTTCAGCTGTCAGTAAGCTGTTAAAAAAAAAGTTACACCTCTTTCAACAAGGCATAATGTTTAATTTTTTTTTTACAGCGATATTCCATTGTAAAAGTGGAAGTTTTTGTCAGTTCAAGTGATTTGAATTGATTGCCGGCTCTGGGGAGTTGCACAGCGCAACCTGTGGCGGAGCAGGAAATGACTGACCGCAATTTCTGGATTTCTGCGTTTATCTGCGCATGCGTTAAATCCTGAAGTTGTCAGTTTCAGAGGGGTAATGAGGGTGAACGCTGACAGTTTCACCGTCATTACCACCGTAAAATCTGGGCCATTACATTGCTGATCTCTGTTAAGCAGTATATGATACATTTACAGTATATACAATCTATATTACATTATGTATAATCCATATTATTTTGCTGAGCCCTGTTATGCAGTATGATACATTTACAGTATATACAATCTATATTACAGTATAAACAATGCATATTATATTGCTGAGCCATTAAGTAGTATATGATACAATTACAGTATATACAATCTGCACTGTAATATGTACAATCTATATTATATTGCTAATTTGTTATGCAGTATATGATACATTTAGAGTATATATAATTTATATTATTTTGCTAATCCCTGTTATGCAGTATATGATACATTTAGTGTGCAATCTATATTATATTGCTAATCCCTGTTATGCAGTACATGATACATTTACAGTGTGTGTAATCTATATTATATTGCTAATCCCTGTTATGCAGTATGATACATTTACAGTGTGTAATCTACATTATATTGCTAATCCCTGTTATGCAGTATGATACATTTACAGTGTGTGTAATCTACATTATATTGCTAATCCCTGTTATGCAGTATGATACATTTACAGTGTGTAATCTACATTATATTGCTAATCCCTGTTATGCAGTATGATACATTTACAGTGTGTGTAATCTACATTATAGTGCTAATCCCTGTTATGCAGTATGTGATACTCCACGTCCCGGAGTTTCTGGCGCAGTTTGTTGCATCACGTGAGGCAGCCGGCCGTTCCGGTGCTGCGCATGCGTGGCGTCCCGGCCTTGTCTCGGGACCCGAGCTGGATATTCGGCGGCGCCATCTTAGGGAAGGAGCGTGTACCCGGAAGCGGCGCCGCGACTGTCTTCCCAGTAAATATAAATTTCCAAATTAATAAAATATAGCGTATCATGCAACAAAATGGAAATGGCGCAGTGAAAGTGTGTGCACGCCTGCTTCGCCAGGTGGTGTCTGCTGTCGGCACACGTGACTTGCGCTCAGGGGTTTGTCGGTTATTCTTGTTGATTCAGGTGGTGCTTGCTGCGGTCCAGCTGCTTTCCGCCTCGGGTATTTCTGCATGATTGACAAGTGAAGCAAAAGCACAACTACGCCAGGTATTTACACAAAGACAGAGGATTACAGGTCACCCTAACATTGCATTACTTCACACGCCAATTGCTATTTTTAAATAATCTGATTCAGCTTTTTTTGTTGCTTTAATAGTGTGAATACAAACAACACCAGTTCACCAGTGATCACCTTGGATTCCTATAAGCGGCTCTCTGGGGGGAATAACTGCCTAAAAGGTAAACTGGACACCAAAAAGTTAAACTCTCGTTTCCTACTTGTAGCCTTGGTGCCATTTTAGATACTTCTTCTCTTGATCTGCCGTCACGTTTTAATTGACTGGTGCAGAGATGAAATGTGTGACTTATGCTGTATTTTATGTTCTCCCCAGCTTTGATTGAGACCCTTTGCCATATCCAAAACTGTATGGGGACAGGGTAAAGGAGTGTGATGGGATCACAGTTTGAGTTCTGATGTTTTCTTTGGTGTTGATGAAAATTCATGAAAATATTAATAATTAATGCTTCTGTATTGCAAGCCACCAAAGTAAGTGGAAAACGGACTTCTGCTTTAAAAATAAAGACATTTGGTGTACGATTTACATTTTAGAAATTTACAAACAACCCACTCAAAAACCTCACTATCCAGTTCGAAGCAGATGGGTGTCAACCCTGTCCCTAGCTGTCTCTTTGATGTACCCCATTAAAAGAGAGAATGTAGTTGAGAATTCTGCTAAAGTCTGGTTTTATACTTGGCATAAAATGGCAACTGTAGTGTCACTCAGGTCGGTTTGTTGACATTGCATTGCATATCAATTCCTTTTGCATTTGATTTTGAAGTAGTGTTATCTTCATGGTAAGGAGAAGGGAATTATCTTTATGATGGTATCATCAAGCAATGCACTTAGTACAGATTTTGTACATAAATGTTTGAAAAACTTAAAAAGCTTTCTCTATATGTGTTTGTACAGGTTGTGCTTTTGAAGTAGGTACCCGCATGTCCCATTTTGAACAATATCCAATATTCAAGGGGTGGCTACTGGGCAATTTTCATAACTGAAAACTAGGCAGCAAAAGTAAATTTTTCAGTTGCTTGATTTTTTTTTTTAAAAAGCTGCTCTGTCCACATTTCTGCAGCCCATCTGGGCTTGGGGCAAACAAAAGGTGGCAGCCCTACTTTAAAGGGAAAGGAACATGTAGGAAACAAACATTTTCCCAACTAAGGGGTAGGACATTTAGGACTGAGATGAGAAATTTCTTCACTCAGAGGGTGGTGAACCTATAGAAATTCTCTACCACAGAAGGCTGTGGAGGCCAAGTCGCTGAATATATTTAAGATGGCGATAGATAGATTTCTAGACGCAAAAGGCATCAAGGGGTATGGGCAGAGAGCGGGAATATGGTATTGAGATAGAGGATCAACCATGATCATATTGAATGGCGGAGCAGGCTCCAAGGGCCGAATGGCCTACTCCTGCTCCTATTTTTCTATGTCTATGTTTCTAAGTGTTCTATTAATCTTAACAAGTCAAATAAAGCAAATGATAAGAAAAAAAAAGTTGTTGGACAAAAACTTTAAAGCATGAAGTCCAAGCGCAGTTTATCTGTCGCTAGTCTATCAAATGCTTAATTTGTGTGATTTAGCCCGTTAGTCATGGAAGTGATCCTTACATTTAAAAAAAATGAGGGTTAAGTGATTTTTATTTTTAAAGACTCCAAGACAAAAAAGGATGTTTATGTGGGAAGCAGTCAATTTGTATACTTTCCTTTTAAACTCTGCAGAGCAGAAACTCACGGGGGGAAAAAAAAGTGGTTAAATAACGTGTCAAGGAGTAAATAGATGGCAGTAATTCTGTCAAATGGTCCTGATGTATTTCTGATTGTTCATGAACATCAAAATCCAAATAATGACACTGCCAGCTTTTTGTTGTTTAAAAAACCCTAATATTTGTAATCATATCAGATGAAAAAATGGTGGCTTTTGTTACCGTACTCCTGACCGCTGGATGAGTGCAGGTGAGATAAAGATTAAAAAAGGAATAAAGCTGACAGGACATAGGTGCTCAAATTCTCACTAAGCATGTGTTACCAATACATTAGAGCAAAACAGAAAGTAATGCTTAAGCCAATATGCTTTTTGTGTGATACTTTGAGTTAATTTCAAATTGTCACTGCCGCCACTAATGACAGATGTGTAAACACCAATAGTTCACCCCAGTAATCGATAGCTTATTCGGGACACAAGTCAAGTCTGTAAGGACAAAATCTATAATTGTATGAGTATTTTTCCCACCATTCAAGTAAACATGAGCTGAAAAAATTCAAATGCCCACCATTACACTATGTCTGAAACCCAAAGGACAGCACTGGTTATACAGCATCAAGAAACTTGTAGCAACAGGAACATGTATGATATTTAGCACTATAAATGGCATTGATTTAATTAAGATATTCTGTTAATGTGTATGGGGAGGAGCTGAGCAGAGGTCAATTGACTGATCACATCAGAAAAAAATCCAGTTCTCTTGTTTGATCTTTATCAAGTTTTTTTGCCAGTTACAGTTCCTCTTTTTTATGTTTAAAAAGAAGAATTGTGTTGCTCTTGTAAAGTTGTTAATTTTTCTCCATTTTATTCATTTGAGAAACCTAGGTGAGGGGCTAAACCCAAAGTGCAGGACACCACCAAGGTTGAAACGAGTAGTTCAGAAGACAGGATAAATCAAGAATTAATGGTTGGATTATGCCAAACTTGAGTTTTAAAAGCCTCTAGACTTTAGGAGGGAGGCAAGGAGTTCTATATTTTTGAAGTCCTGGGAAGGAGAGAGTTTGAGTAGGGGATGGCGCCATGAATCATGATTTCAATGCAGGACATAAGAAATAGGAGCAGGAATAGGCCACTTGGCCCCTCGCGCCTGCTCTGCCATTCAATAAGATCATGGCTGATCTTGGGCTCAAAGGCGCTCCCCATAACCCTTCACTCCCTTATCTTGCAAAAATTTGTCTATCTCCACTTTAAATGTATTTAATGACCCAGCCTCCACAGCTCTCTGGGGCAGAGAATTCCACAAATTTACGACCCTCAGAGAAGAAGTTCCTCCTCATTTCAGTTCTAAAAGGGCGACCCTTTATTCTGAGACTGTGCCCCCGAGTTCTAGATTTCCCCATGAGGGGAAACATCCTCTCTGCATCTATCCTGTCGAGCCCCCTCAGTATCTTATATGTTTCGATAAGATCACCTCTCATTCTTCTAAATTCCAATGAGTATAGGCCCAACCTGCTCAACCTTTCCTCATAAGTCAAACCCCTCATCTCTGGAATTAACCTAGTGAATCGTCTCTGACCTGCCTCCAATGCAAGTATATCCTTCCTTTTAAATAAGGAGACCAAAACTGTATGCAGTACTCAAGGTGTGGTCTCACCAATACCTTGTACAGTTGTAGCAGGACTTCCCTGTTTTTATACTCCAACCCCCTTGAAATAAAGGCCAACATTCTATTTGCCTTTTTGATTACTTGCTGTACCTGCATGCTAACTTTTTGTGTTTTATGCACAAGGACCCCCAGGTCCCTCTGAACTGTAGCATTTTGTAATCTCTCTCCATTTAAATAATAGTTTGCTTTTTTATTTTTCCTGCCAAAGCGGATAACCTCGCACTTTCCCACATTATACTCCATCTGCCAAATGTTTGCCCACTCACCTAGCCTGTCTATATCCCTTTGCAGATTCTTTGAGTCCTCTGCACAACTTGCTTTCCCACCCATCTTTGTATCATCCGCAAACTTGGCTACATTACACTTGGTCCCTTCATCCAAGTCATTAATGTAGATTGTAAATAGTTGGGGCCCCAGCACCGATCCTTGTGGCACCCCACTAGTTACCGTTTGCCAACCAGAAAATGACCCATTTATCCCGACTCTCTGCTTTCTGTTAGTTAGCCAATTCTCTATCCATGCTAATATATTACCCCCAACTCCGTGAGCTCTTATCTTTTGCAGTAACCTTTTATGTGGCACCTTATCTAATGCCTTCTGGAAATCCAAATACACCACATCCACTGGTTCACCCTTGTCCACCCTGCTTGTTACATCCTCAAAGAACTCCAGCAAATTTGTTAAACATGATTTCCCTTTCCTAAAACCATGCTGACTCTGTTTGACTGCAGTGTGTTTTTCTAAATGCCCTGCTACTGCTTCCTTAATGAAGGACTCCAGCATTTTCCCAACGACAGATGTTAGGCTAACTGGTCTATAGTTTCCTGCTTTCTGTCTCCCTCCTTTCTTAAATAGGGGTGTTACATTAGCGGTTTTCCAATCCGCTGGGACCTCTCCAGAGTCCAGGGAATTTTGGTATATTGCAACCAATGCATCCACTATCTCTGCAGCCACTTCTTTTAAGACCCTGGGATGCAGGCCATCTGGTCCAGGGGACTTGTCGTCTTTTAGTCCCATTATTTTACCGAGTACTATTTCCTTAGTGATAGTGATTGTCTTTAGTTCCCCACTCCCTGTGGCCCTTTGATTATCCATTATTGGGATGTTGTTAGTGTCGTAAGAATGAGCCTTACGCGTGGTGAACTTAAAGTAAGCTTTAATCAACTAAAAAGGTGCTACATACAAAAGAGGTCTTACTCTATGCCTCTCCAGGATTCAACTGATCAGTCCAGTATTTATCCTGGACTAATCACAGGAAGTGATGCAATAAAGTTCGAGTCACAGGAAGCTGTATTGTGTTACCACATTCTCCCCCCCCAAAAGATTAGGAGGCCGGGATGCTCCCTCCATTTCGTAGCCGCTGGATGAGGGAGAGCCGCACCCGTTTGGGTTCTCGTTGCGGTAGAGGGCCCCTAGCCCGTTTACCCGCCGCGGGCCGTGGACCAGAGTCCGAGTGATCCAGCCCGCTCTGTGAGGGGTCAGGATGATCCTGACTGTGTACTGGTGCCCGAACGGGTGTCGGGCAGGGCTGTGGCAGATCCGTTTCCGAGCGTACGGTACGGGGTGGATCGTGGCTGCGCGTGCGAGCCCCGACGGGCTCATAGTCAGTCTGTCCCAGGTCGGCACGCTGGAGTGAGGTACCAGCCGGCGTCAGATCCAGATCGTGATGAGAGGCACCTGGCGAGCCCAGAGATGTGCCTGGTACAATATCATCCCCTGGTGTCCCTCTATGTTTCGGCGGGCAGGGAGCCAGATCCCGCAATGACACGGTAGATTCCCGACCGTCAGGATACCGAATATAGGCGTAGGTAGGGTTGACGTCAGTGAGCTCAACTTCATCTACCAGGGGGTCATTCTTAGATGCCCGGACATATCTTCGGAGTAGCACTGGTCCCGGTGTAGTCAGCCACGACGGGAGAGATATCCCATAGGATGAGCGACGCTGAAATCGGAAGAACCGTTCATGAGGCGTCGTATTTGTGGCGGTCGAAAGGAGGGACCGTGTGGAGTGTAATGCGTCTGGAAGTACTGCTTCCCATTGCTGGTTGGGTAGGCCCCGAGATCTCAAAGCCAGACGTACCGCATTCCAGATGATAGCGTTAAAACGCTCGACTTGCCCATTCCCGACCGGATGATAAGGCGTCGTTCTGCTGGCAGCAATACCCCGTTCCGAGAGATAGGCCTTGAGTTCTCCTGACATAAAAGAAGGGCCCCGATCCGAATGAACATAGGATGCCATGCCACAGAAAGCAAATACCTGCTCAAGGCAGCTGATAACCGTGGTCGTCAGCATATTGGGGCAGGGAAAGGCAAACGGAAAACGGGAATACTCATCGACCATGGTCAACAGATAAGTGTTGCGAGTTGAAGAGGGCAACGGCCCCTTAAAATCGATGCTAAGCCGTTGCATTGGCTGGGTCGCATGTATGAGTATACCACCCGAGGGGCGGAAAAACTGAGGTTTCAATTCCGCACAGACTCTGCAGTCCGAGCACATCTTCTTCACATCCCCAGTAGAGAATGGGAGATTTCGGGACCGCACGAAGTGTAGCATGCGAGTAACGCCCGGATGACACAACCCATCATGGATGTCTACGAGCGTAGAGGGTGCCATGGCGGAGCAGAATGCTCGTGAGAGGGTATCCGGAGCCACATTCTCCTTGCCAGGTCGATAGTGGATGGTGTAACCAAAAGAGGCCAATTCCAGCCGCCAAAGCTGGATTTTATTATTTTTAATTTTGGTCCGTTTTCGATTATCGAGCATGAAGGCGACCGATCGCTGGTCCGTGATTAAGGTAAAGTGCTGGCGAGCTAGGAGATGACTCCACTTCCGTACTGCCTCTATGATGGCTGTAGCTTCTTTCTCGACTGGAGGATAATGTAGCTCAGCCCCTTGAAAAGTCCTGGACAAAAATGCCACCGGACGACCTTCCTGATTCAGAGTGGCCGAGATCGCCACCTCCGAGGCATCACACTCAACAACAAAAGGAAGACTCTCATCGATGGAGTGAAGAGCCGCTTTCTCCAACTGTTTTTTCAGGAGGTTAAAGCCGCTGTGTCTAGTGGGAATGTGCTGGCCTTCAGTAGAGGTTGGATTCGGTCCGAGAAGTTAGGAATCCATTTAGCATAGTATGCAAACAGGCCGAGGGCCCGGCGCAAGGAGGCCGGATTCTTAGGTGGCGGGAGTTCTTGGAGTGGGCGAAGCCTTTCAGGGTCAGGTTTAATGATGCCATTGCCCACACAATAGCCAAGGATGTTGATGGTTGGTTGTGACTCAATGGATTTAGCCGCATTTAATGTCAAATTACGGTGCTGGAGTGCATCCCAAAATCGTTGGAGATTGGCGTCATGTTCCCGCTGATTGCGACCTGCGACAGTAATATTGTCCAGATAAGGAAACGTATCCTTCAAGTCTTCCTGTTTGACCAGGTCATCCATTGCTCGCTGGAAGACAGCCACTCCATTAGTGACCCCAAAGGGGAGGCGACGAAATTGATACAGCCGTCCATTGGCTTCAAAGGCCGTATACTGCTTGTCGGAGACCTTCAAGGGTACCTGATGATAGGCACTTTTCAGATCATATGTTGAGAACACCGTGTACTCAGCCAGTTTATTAACCATATCATCGATGCGCGGCAATGGGTATGCGTCCAAGTCCGTATATTGATTGATGGTCTGTGAATAGTCAATGCACAGCCGTTTCTTGTGAGGTTGTAGAGGGTTCTTAACAATAACGACCTGGGCGCGCCATGGCGATGAACAAGGCTCGATGATATCCTCTGCTAAAAGCCGAGAAATCTCAGCCGCAATAAAAGACTGGTCTTCCTGACTGAAACGTCGTGACTTTGTTATAATCGGTTTGCATCGAGGAGGGATACTGGTAAACAGTGAGGGTTCATCCAGTGAAGCTGCTGACAATGCACAGAACGGTAATCGAGGTCGTATATTAGAAATAGTGAGTTCAGGTTTGGATCCGCCGAACTCAATGGTGAGCTTCTTATGCTGCTTTTGAAAATCCAGCCCTAAGATAAGATCACTACATAAATCCTTGAGCACCGAAAGCCGGGTGGAGGGATACCTGTGACCATTAAGTGTTATTTCAACCATACAAAAGCCAGAAATTCTGGTATTAAGTGATGACTGAGCCATCGCAATTGCCTGGTCCGATGGGAAAAACATGTAGCTTTAACTCTGCAACAATCTGTTCCCTAATGAAACTATCAGTGCTACCTGAGTCAATTAAGGCATCTAAAGTATGTCCATTAATTGATGCTTTTGTAGCTGCATGGAATAGGTTCTGAGGACAAGCAGCTGTAATTGGTGTCGTTGCACAAAGAGTGGCTGAAACTCTAGGTGTGTTTCTTCGGGAGGAAACCCGAGAGGAAGCACGATAGATGTTAGCCGGAACATCTTGATAGGCCCTTACCGGGGCAGTTCGGTAGGACTTAGCTTGATAAGCCCTCGTAGAGGCTCTTGATAGGCAAACCTTTGCAAAATGACCCTTTTTGTTGCAATGACTGCAAAACGCATTGCGAGCAGGGCAGAATTTCCGAGGGTGAAACTCATCACCACAAAAGAAGCATTTCTTAGATTGCCAAGAGGCTGCCACAGTGGGGTCATCATCCTCTTCATCAGTGAAGTCATCAGATTGATCGTCAGGGATAAAGACCTCCCTAATAGAGTTCACCTGTGGCCTCTTAAATTGCCTGACTGTAGTTAAGGCAGCAGACCGAGGTCTGGGCACTGTATAAAGGTCTGCATTCCTTTTTGCCAGATCTAGAGAGCAAGCCATGTCATAAGCTCTCTGAAGCTCAAGTGTCTTACTTTCCAGTAGACGCTGGCGTATAAATGGGGAGGCAAGCCCGCAGATGAAAGCATCACGGATCATTTCTTCACGGTACAGCTCAGCTGAGGCCGCCTGAAAGTTACAGTCCATACTAAGTCTGCGAAGCTCTTGGAGGAATTTATCAATGGATTCCTCCGGCCCTTGTTGGGCTGTAGCTAGTAGATGTCTGGCATAGACCTCATTCGGTGTCTTAGTATATAGTCTCTTAAGCGTCCGAATTGCCTCCTCGTAACTGCCCCATTCCTCCACATACTGAAATACATTCGGGGTGACACAGTTGATGAGTATCCGCAACTTTGAGTCATCATCAGCCTTGCAATACTCAAGAAAATTGTCAAACGTGCGATACCAGTGTTTCCACACCTTACCGGCTGCTGGGGTGTTTGGGTCCAAGTCAAGACGCGATGGTTTAAGGATGTTTTCCATGATGGGTGATTCCCTGGATCCTTCGTTCCGAGTTCGTCCAAAAAGTTTGAGTGCGAAGTTTTCCAAAGTTGATTAAATTGTCGTAAGAATGAGCCTTACGCGTGGTGAACTTAAAGTAAGCTTTAATCAACTAAAAAGGTGCTACATACAATCTAAAGTGAAAACAGATGCAAAATATTTGTTCAGAGTCTCTATCATTTCCGCGTTCCCCATTATTAATTCTCCAGTCTCATCCTCTAAGGGACCAACGTTTACTTTAGCTACCCTCTTCTTTTTTATATAACTATAGAAGCTCTTACTACCTGTTTTAATGTTTCTTGCCAGCTTACTCTCATAATTCATCTTCTCTCTCTTTATTATTTTTTTAGTCATCTTTTGCTGGTTTTTAAAAATTTCCCAATCCTCTGGTCTCCCACCAATCTTGGCAACATTGTATGCCTTTATTTTCAATTTGATACCATCCTTTACTTCCTTAGTTAGCCACGGATGGTGCTCCCTTCTCTTAAAATCTTTCTTTCTCACTGGAATATATTTTTGTTGAGAGTTATGAAATATCTCCTTAAATGTCCGCCACTGCATTTCACCTTTCTTACCCTTTAATTTGTTTTTCCAGTCCACTTTAGCCAGTTCTGCCCTCATGCCATTATAATTGCCTTTGTTTAAGATCAGGACACTGGTTTGGGATACAATTTTCTTACCCTCCAACTGAATTTGAAATTCAACCATGCTATGATCACTCTTTCCTAGAGGATCCTTTACTATGAGATCATTTATTAATTCTGTCTCATTACATAGTACCAGATCCAAGATAGGTCTGCAGTACTCCAGGGCATTGTTGATAATTGATCAGTCAGTCCAGCTCAATAATAGTACCTGTAAAGGTAGAGTTGTAACTGGGACCTGATACACATTCCATTTGTTTTCAGATAACCCTGCAAGACAATGATCTAACAGAAACTAACTAACTAGTGATCTGTGCTGGTAAGCTGCGTGGGTTTAGCTGCTTAAATTGTACCACTCAGCACTCTAGGTCCTATAGAATCATAGAAATTTACAGCACAGAAGGAGGCTATTCGGTCCATCTTGTCCGTGCCGGCCGACCAAGAGCTATCCACCCTAATCCCACTTTCCAGCACTTGGCCCGTAGCCTTGTAGGTTACGGCACTTCAAGTGCATATCCAAGTGCTTTTTAAATGTGATGAGGGTTTCTGCCTCTACCACCCTTTTAGGCAGTGAGTTCCAGACCCCCCACCATCCTCTGGGTGAAAAAAAATCTCCTCAAATCCCCTCTAAACCTCCTACCAATTACTTTAAATCTATGCCCCCTGGTTATTGACCCTTCTGCTAAGGGAAATAGGTCCTTCCTATCCACTCTATCTAGGCCCCACATAATTTTATACACCTCAATTACGTCTCCCCTCAGCCTCCTCTGTTCCAAAGAAAACGACTCCAGCCTATCCAGTCTTTCCTCATAGCTAAAATTCCCCAGCCCAGGCAACATCCTCGTAACGATAGCACTTCAACCTGAAACGTTAACTCTGTTTCTCTCTCCATGGATGCTGCCTGGCCTGCTGAGTTTTTCCAGGGTTTTCTGTTGTTATTTCGAACATCCTCGTAAATCTCCTCTGCACCCTCTCCAGTGCAATCACATCCTTCCTGTAATGTGGTGACCAGAGCTGCACGCAATATTCTAGCTGCGGCCTAACCAGTGTTTCGTACAGTTCAAGCATAACCTCCCTGCTCTTACATTCTCTTCTTCTCTTCTTAGGCAGTCCCTTGGAACCGAGGATGACTTGCTTCCACATTAAAAATGAGTTTGCAGGTGACTGATGAGTCCAATGCGGGACCTACAGTCTCTGTCACAGGTGGGGCAGACGGTGGTTGAAGGGGCAGGTGGGTGGGGTGCTTGGGTTGACGTGCGCTCCTTGCGAAGAGACTCGAGGTGTTCGGCACCTTCCCGGATGCTTCTCCTCCACTTTGTGCGGTCTTGGGCCAGGGATTCCCAGGTGTCGGTGGGGATGTTACACTTTTTCAAGGAGGCTTTGAGGGTGTCCTTGAAGCGTTTCCTCTGCCCACCTGGGGCTCTCTTGCCGTGCCGGAGCTCCGAGTAGAGCGCTTGTTTCGGGAGTCTCGTAACGGGCATGCGGACAATGTGGCCCGTCCATCGGAGCTGATCGAGCGTGGTCAAAGCTTCGATGCAGTTCAAGCATAACCTCCCTGCTCTTACATTCTATACCTTGGCTAATAAAGGCAAGTATCCCATATGCCTTCCTAATCACCTTATCTAATTGTCCTGCTACCTTCAGGGATCTGTGGACATGCACTCAAGGTCCCTCTGATACTCTGCCTTTTCGGTGTCCTACCATTTATTGTGTATTCCCTTGCCTTGTTAGTCCTCCCCAAATGCATTACCTCACACTTCTCCGGATTGAATTCCATTTGCCACTGTTCTGCCCACCAGACCAGTCCATTGCTCTCTTCCTGAAATCTACAGCTTTCTTCTTCATTATCAACCACACGGCCAATTTTTGTATCATCTGCAAACTTCTTAATCATACTTCCCACATTCAAGTCCAAATCATTGATATAAACCACAAAAAGCAAAGGACCCAGTACTAAGCCCTGTGGAACCCCACTGGAAACAGCCTTCCAGTCACAAAAACATCTTTCGACCATTACCCTTTGTTTCCTGCCTCTGAGCCAATTTTGGATCCAACTTGCCACTTTGCCTTGGATCCCATGGGCTTTTACTTTCATGACCAGTCTGTCATGTGGGACCATATCAAAAGTCTTGCTAAAATCCATATAGACTACATCAAACACACTACCCTCATCGACCCTCCTTGTTACCTCCTCAAAAAATTCAATCAAGTTAGTCAGACACGACCTTCCCTTAACAAATCCATGCTAACTGTCCCTGATTAATCCGTGTCTTTCTAAATGAAGATTTTTCCTGTCCCTCAGAATTTTTTCCAATAATTTTCCCACCGCCGTGGTTAGGCTGACTGGCCTGTAATTACTCGGTCTATCCCTTTCTCCCTTTTTAAACAATGGTACCACGTTAGCAGTCCTCCAGCACCACACCTGTAGCCAGAGAGGATTGGAAAATGATGGTCAGAGCATCTGCTATTTCCTCTCTTGCTTCTCTTAACAGTCTGGGATACATTTCATCCGGGCCTGGGGATTTATCCACTTTCAAAGATGCTAAACCCCTTAATACTTCATCTTTCACTATGTTTATTTCATATAATATTTCACACCCCTCCTCCCTGATTGCAATTCTTGCATCGTCCCTCTCTTTTGTGAAAACAGACGCAAAGTCTTCATTAAGAACCATACCCATGTCTTCCGCCTCCACACACAGGTTACCTTTATGGTCCCTAATAGGCCCTACTCTTACTTTAGTTATCCTCTTGCTCTTAATGTATTTATAAAACATCTTTGGGCTTTCCTTGATTTTACTTGCCAATATTTTTTCATGCTCTCTCTTTGCTTTCCTAATTTCCTTTTTAATTTCACCCTTGCACTTTCTATACTCCTCTAGGCTTTCTGCAGTATTGAGCCCTCGGTATCTGTCATAAGCTTCCCTTTTTTTCCCCCTCCCTGTATGCCCCATGATATCCAGGGAGCTCCAGATTTGTTAGTCCCACCCTTTTTCTTTAAGGGAACATACTTGCTCTGAACCCTCACTATCTCCTCCTTGAATGCCTCCCACTGCTCTGACACTGTTTTACCTTCAAGTTTCTGACTCCAGTCCACTTTGGCAAAATTAGCTTTTCCCCAATTGAGAATTTTTATTCCTGGTCTATCCTTGTCCTTTTCCATAACTACCCTAAATCTAAATGAATTATGATCACTACCACCAATATGCTCTCCACTGATACCTTTTCCACCTGCCCAGCTTCATTCCCTAAAACTAGGTCCAGAACTGCCCCTCTCTTGTTGGGCTTGCTTACGTACTGGCTAAAAAAATTCTCCTGAATGCATTTTAAGAATTCTGCTCCCTCTATACCTTTCACATTAATTTTATCCCAGTTAGTATTAGGGAAGTTGAAATCCCCTACTATTACTGCCCTATTTTTGCATGTCTCAGAAATTTGTCTACATATTTCTTCTATCTCCCTCTGACTGTTTGGGGGTCTATAGTAGTGTGATTGCCCCTTTTTTGTTTTTCAGTTCAACCCATATGGCGTCATTGGATGATCCTTCTAAGATATCATCCCTCCTCACAGCTGTAATTGATTCCTTAATCAATATTGCGACCCCCCCCCCCTCCTTTTTTACCCCCTCTCTATCTCGTCTGAAAACCCTGTAACCAGGAATGTTGAGCTGCCATTCCTGCCCTTCTTTCAGCTATGTCTCAGTAATAGCTATAATATCATACTCCCATGTGTTTATCTGTGCCCTCAGCTCATCTGCTTTATTCGCTAAACTCCTTATGTGAAGTATATACCATTTAGCACTGCCAAACTCCCTTGTCTATTTTCTAGCCTTTGTTTCCTCTGCCTTCCAAACTCGCTTACTAATTAGGGTTCCCCTTGTCCTCACCTTTCACCCCACCAGCCTCCACATTCAACGGATCATCCTCTGCCATTTCCGCCACCTCCAGCGTGATCCCACCACCAAACACATCTTCCCCTCACCTCCCCTTTCAGCATTCCGAAGGGACCGCTCCCTCCGCGACACCCTGGTCCACTCCTCTATCACCCCTTCCCCTTCACCCGGCACCATCCCGTGCAAGCGCAGGAGATGCAACACACGCCCTTATACCTCCCCCTTCCCACTGTCCAGGGCCCCAAACACCCCTTCCAGGTTAAACAGCGATTTACTTGTACTTCTTGCAATTTAGTATACTGTATTCGCTGCTCACGATGCGGTCTCCTCTACATTGGGGAGACCAAACGCAGATTGGGTGACCGCTTTGCGGAACACCTCCGTTCAGTCTGTAAGGGGGACCCGAGCTTCCGGTCGCCTGTCACTTTAATTCTCCGCTCCACTCCCACTCAGACCTCACCGTCCTCGGCCTTTTGCATTGTTCCACTGAAGCTCAACGTAAGCTCGAGGAACAGCACCTCCTCTTTCGATTAGGCACTTTACAACCTTCTGGACTCAACATAGAGTTCAACAATTTCAGATCATAACCTCAGCCCCTATCATGTATATTTTTTTTCCACACTTTTTTTGTTGTTTGTGTTTTCCTTTCTTCTCTCCCACATGGCAACTGTCTTTCATTTTGCCAGCGCAATTCACACTTCATCTAGAGCCATCTTTTGTTTCTTAACCTGTCCCATTGCCATCTCCTTTTGCCTTGAATATCTCTTAATGTCTCTTAACCTCTCCTGCCTTCTATCCTATCACAGACCTTCCCTTTTGTTCTTTCATCCCCTCCCCCCTTTCCCAGCTCCTACACTTGCTTAAAAATCTGTTCCATTTCCTGCTTTTTTCCAGTTCTGATGAAAGGTCATCGACCTGAAACGTTAACTCTGTTTCTCTCTTCACAGATGCTGCCTGACCTGCTGAGTATCTCCAGCATTTTCTGTTTTTATTTCAGATTTCCAGCATCTGCAGTATTTTCTTTTCGCTTACTAATTTTCTGCCTTCCATTTCCAGCTTTGCTTCTCTCCCTTCTGAATCTACTCTCGGGTTCCAATCCTCCTGCCAAGCTAGTTTAAACCCTCCCCAACAGCACTAGCAAACTCCACCTCCCCGCCCCTCCCAAAGAGGATATTGGTCCCGGTCCTGTTGAGCCTTTACATACCAACCTACAGCTAAGCTCTCTTAGGAAATGGTGTAGGAAATGGAAAATGTGCATTTGGGCATGTTCTTCGAGGTGAAGTACAGTCCAGTTTTGGAACCTATAGAGGGAGAGAGCTTTTCTTCACATCAACCTATGCTATTGCTGAGCTAGGAATGACTAGCACCTTGTAGTGATCATCACAAGAATGGCATAGACTTGGGAACAGATAAACTACAAAGACCCATGTGCCCTGGAAAGACCCAAGTGGGACAGAAAATGCAATGGTGTTGGAACCAAGAGGATAACATACTCTTCAAAAAGTTAGTGGCTAAAGTGTGCTATTAATATTTAAGCTGAATATTTCTTTGTGGTGTGCTACTGAGCCATACAGACAACAACTTGCATTTATGTAGCACCTTTAAAATAGTAAGACGTCCCAACACGCTTTACAAGAGCGTTATCAGACAACATTTGACACCGAGCCACGTAACGAGATATTGGGACAGGTGAGACTAGGAAGACTCCGGTTCAAACAGTGGTTACTAGTATTAACTAATCTCGGCTGAATGGTAGCTGGAGTGCTGCAATTGGCCTCAGTGTCCCAGAGCAAGGGATGGAAAAATTATCTAGGGTTCTCACTCTTGATTGAAGGTGCCCATGTGTAGAGGCTGAGTGAAGACATAATTGGGCTTGATTATGATGCCACAGAGTCAGATACCATGCTGACACTCACTTCATGAAGAATGGTTACTTGGGTGAGATACCAGTTGATGGCAGGCACCTATGGAACTGTACCTCAGCAAGAAGCAATAGAAAGAAAACTTGCATTTATATAGCACCTTTCACAACCTAAAGGTGTTCCAAAGCACTTTACAGTCAATGAAATGCATTTTTAAAAATATAGGCCCAAAAATTTGTGTTGCTACGCGAGAGTACGCACTGTGTACTCTCGCGTATTCTGTCTCCAATTGCCGGTTTTCTGCATGCACTGCGCATGCGCTGAAAACCGGCACTTGGTGAATGCAAAAGGGGGCGGTTCCTAAGTGAACCGCGTGCGCGCTACAGGCTGCGCGCACGCAGTGCACTTAGTGCTTTGAACGCGCAGGTAAATATGGAAGATTTTACACATAAAGAAAGGAGGTGTAAGACCCTCTTTTAACAAGGTAAGTAGTTAATTAAGTATTATTTTGAATTTTTTTTAACAGGTATATCTTTTTTAGAGACTTTAAAGACAGGTAAGTTTATTTTTATAACTTTTTAAAAGATTTTAAATTTTTTCAAAAATTTAATTTTTTGTTTAAAATGGTTAATTTATTTAACTATACTTATTTTATTAATGTGATGGTTTAAAAAAAAAATTTAATTGAGGTTTAGCTGTTCTTTTGGGGGGGTATAGTATTCATAGCTTTCACAGCACTTATGTGAAAGCTATGAATGAAAGATGGTGTGCTGCCATTGGCTCTAACTGAGTCACGTGATCCCACAGCTCGCACGAATTAACTGCGCCTGTGGGATACGGAAGCACTGCCCAGCTGCTGTCCAGAACATCAAGTTCGTGCGAGCTGGGACTGAAAAAGCCAGTGCGCAGTGAGAGATCGCGGGGAAGCCTTACCCTCGCACGAAGGCTCCCTCACGAATTTTTGGGCCATAGTCACTGTTATAATGTCGGCAACCGTGCAAGACAGTGGGAGAACCTCCCCCTGCTCTTCTTTCAATATTGCCAATGAGATCCTTTATGCCACTTGAGAGGGCAAATGGTGCCTTGGTTTAACGTCTCATCTGAAAGACAGCACCTCTGACAGTGCAGCTCTCCCTAAGTACTGCACTGAAGTGCCAGTCTAGATTATGTATTCAAATCTCTGGACTGGGGCTTGAACTTGTGACCTTCTGACTCAGGCAAGAATGGTACCACTAAGCCAAGCCTGACACTATCAGAAGTGGGGGGTTTGGAAAATTAGGGGAAGAACTAAAAAAAATAAAAATAATTATTTTCATATTTTCTTTTACTCTCATTTGTCTAAATATTGATCTGAGAAAATAAATGGGCGCCAGGACTAACTCTTAAGAGTAGATAAGACTCTAATTATAGAGCAAGACAGAGCCCTAAATATAAGTCTGGTGTCCTCCTTCAACCTTGCGCTGGAATTTTATCCACACCAACTAAATATAGCTGCACTCCTAGACTTAACTCTTTCGTTACAACTCATTACTTAACCAACTGCTGAAATAATTTTTATAATTAACGCTCCTCCCTACAGATCCAATGTGTGGCTCTTGCCCATATGGCATCATTTAGTAACTTTTCTGTTCCGGGCTAATTTCAGAATGAAATGACTGTTTACACTGTGAATGAGGTTTTTCTTGGTGTGATCAGGGTGCTGACATTGCTGATGAAATAGCTCGTCCAGTGGTAGCACTTTTGTATTTCACTTGTAAGTAAATGCAATCATCAATATTTGCACTTCTGACCTCGATTGGCCAAAAAAACTACAGGCCAGTCAGTTTTGCCTCGGTAGTGGGGAAGCTTTTAGAAACAGTAATAAGGGACAAAATTAACAGTCACTTGGATAGGTGTGGATTAATTAAGGAAAGCCAGCACTGATTTGTTAAAGGCAAATTGTGTTTAACCAACTTGATTGAGTTTTTTGATGAGGTAACAGAGAGGGTTGATGAGGGTAATGTGGTTGACGTAATATACATGGATTTCCAAAAGGCATTCGACAAAGTGCCACATAATAGGCTCGCCAGCAAAGTTGAAGCCCATGGAATAAAAAGGACAGTGACAGCATGGATACAAAATTGGCTAAGTGACAGGAAACAGAGAGTAGTGGTGAACAGTTGTTTTTCGGACTAGAGAAAGGTATATAGTGGTGTTCCCCAGGGGTCGGTTCTAGGACCACTGCTTTTCTTGATATATATTAATGACTTGGATGTGGGTGTACAGGGCACAATTTCAAAATTTGCAGATGACACAAAACTTGGAAGTATAGTGAACAGTGAGGAGGAGAGTGATAGACTTCAGGAAGACATAAACAGGCTGGTGAAATGGGCGGACACGTGGCAGAAAAAAATTTAACGCAGGAAAGTGTGAAGTGATGCATTTTGGTCGAAAGAATTAGGAGAGGACATATAAACTAAATGGTACAATCCTAAAGGGGGTGCATGAACAGAGAGACCCGGGGGTATATGTGCACAAATCGTTGAAGGTGGCAGGGCAGGTTGAGAAAGTAGTTAAAAAGGCTTATGGGATCCTGGGCTTCATAAATAGAGGTATAGAGTACAAAAGTGTGGAAATTATGATGAACCTGTATAAAATACTGGTTCGGTCCCAACTGGAGAACTGTGTCCAATTCTGGGCACCACACTTTAGGAAGGATGTGAAGGTCTTGGAGAGGGTGCAGAAAAGATTTATGAGAATGATTCCAGGAATGAGGGACTTCAGTTACGTGGATAGACTGGAGAAGCTGGGGTTGTTCTCCTTGGAGAAGAGAAGATTGAGAGGAGATTTGATAGAGGTGTTCAAAATCGAGAGGTCTGGGCAGAGTGGATAGAGAGAAACTGTTCCCACTGGCAGAGGGATCGAGAACCAGAGGACACATATTTAAGGTGATTGGCAAAAGAACCAAAGGCGACGTAAGAAAAAACTTTTTTATGCAGCGAGTGGTTAGGATCTGGAATGCACTGCCTGAAAGGGTGGAGGCAGACGCAATCTTATCTTTCAAAACGGAGTTGGATATCTGAAAGAAAAAAATTTGCATGGCTACAGGGATAGGGCAGGGAAGTGGGACTACCTGAGAGTTGGCACGGGCTGAATGGCCTCCTTCTGTGCCGTAACCACTCTATGATTCTATGAAAACCGCCTTTGGAGCCATTTTTCAGCCAATTAGAGGCCCCAAGGATGGACAATAAATGCCAGACTTGCCAGCAAAGCCTACATCCTGGGAATAAATAAAATAAACATTTCTGAGTGTTGTTTCCACTAAAAAAAATGTCCGAGTGACTGAGTAAAACAGGTATGTTTTTAAAATTACAGTTTTAAATATTACAAAATAGTTAAAATGTTAGAAATAAAGTAAATGTTAAGATAAAATAACAGAGGGAATGGGGAAAGAAAAGACTGAGCAAAGTAAAGTGTTGAAAATAGTTTTTCTCTTATCTAAAACTTTGTTTTTGAAGTGTCCACTTAATTTTGTACAGTTAATATTACAGTAACAAAGCCACTTCTGACACTTGGGTGGCTTTATTTCTGTAATAGTTTTTGTCACAAGGGTACGATGTTTTGAGTTGGAAATATTTAAGCAAAATGGCTTGTCCAATTGGGGTGTGGGGGAAGGTGAGTAGAGGGTTGACTTTCTGGTCTTAGCAGCCCAGTTTCACACTGGACAGCGTATTTATTCATTGATCAATTAGAGCGATACTTGCTTTTTGAATTGAAGGAGAGTCTTTATCAGTTTAAACATTACAAATCTAATACTTCACTGTTTCATCTCTCAGTGAGTTCTCTGCCTTGTATTGGAAGTCTGCCCCATTCTGCAATAGAGCCAAGTGTTCCTGCATCAAAGCAAGGGAAGCTGGGATGGCAACATCTGCTAAAGGCTGAAAATGGAAGATAGCGAACCTGATGAAGTGGATAAACTGAAGGCGAAGTTTATGACCGCGTGGCACAATGTGAAGTACAGTAGGTGCTGTTTGTACATGTTTAGAGTGAAGAGAGTAAGGGTACACATCGGGTTAACAAAAGGCTGTTAAATTTCAAAGCAAGTGTGCATGTTAAAAACTACAAACCAACTCCAACAATGACTCAGAAGATAAATATGCACTGCCTGAGCCATGCACACAGGACGACACCAGGTTTGATCCCTGGTCTGTGCTAAATTTGGTATTCTCAGCTGAGGCAGCAGTTGGGTAGCAGTTAGCCTCCACACCCCTAGGCTAGGGAAAGGTTGGCCAGGGTTCCTCTTCCTGATCTTGTTCCAGTGACTGCTGTTGGAAATTATGTATGCGGATGTCAGGGGAGGATAGGATTGAGCTTGGCTGTGATGTCCCTATGATTGAATAAGCTATCAGCTCTCTCAGTCTTGTCTCCCAGGTGAAGAATGGCCACTTGGATGCGCAACTGGAGAGCGACTGGCACGAATGAAACCGGATCCCAGCATAACCCAGCACCGAGGGGAGAGGAGAAAAGTGGGTGGGGAAAAAAATAAAGGCAGCAGTAGCTGAGACCATGTGGGTGAATGAAGAGAAATTATTGCTTCAGATCTCACACCATATTGTGTCGACTCAGTGGTAGTGCTCTCACCTCTGGGCTTATGGGCTTAAGCCCTGCTTCAGGACTTGAGCACATCTAGCCTGATATTTCAGTTCTATAATGTTGTGCAATGTTGCTGGAGGTGTTCCTTTTTGGATGAATCGTTAAATGGAGGCCTTGTCTGCCTGTTTGAGTGGATGTAAAAAGATCCATAGAACTATTCAAAAAAGAGCAGAGGAGTTCTAGAAACATAGAAGATAGGAGCAGGAGTAGGCCATTTGGCCCCTCGAGCCTGCTCCGCCATTCAATGCGATCATGGCTGATCATCTAAATTCAGTACCCTGTCCCTGCTTTCTCCCCATATCCCTTGATCCCCTTAGCCTTAAGAAATATATCTAACTCCTTCTTGAATATATTTAATGAATTGGACTCAACTGTCTTCTGTGGTAGAGAATTCCACAGGTTCACCACTCTGGGTGAAGAAATTCCTCCTCATCTCAGTCCTAAATGGCTTACCCCTTATTCTTAGACTGTGACCCCTGGTTCTGGACTCCCCCGCCATCGGGAACATCCTTCCTGCATCTAGTCTGTCTAGTCCTGTTAGAATTTTATAAGTTTCAATGAGATCCCCTCTCATTCTTCCAAATTCTAGCGAATACAAGCCCAATTGACCCAATCTCTCTTCATACGTCATTCCTGCCATCCCAGGTATCAGTCTGGTGAATCTTCGCTGCACTCCCTCCATGGCAAGAATATCCTTCCTCAGATAAGGCGACCAAAACTGCACACAATACTCAAGGTGTGGTCTCACCAAAGCCCTGTACAACTGCAGCAAGACCTCCTTGCTCCTGTACTCGAATCCTCTCGCTATGAAGGCCAACATACCATTTGCCTTCTTAACCGCCTGCTGCACCTGCATGCTTACCTTCAGCGACTGGTGCACAAGGACACCCAGGTCTCGATGCACTTCCCCTTTTCCCAATCTATTGCCGTTCAGATAATAATCTGCCTTCCTGTTTTTGCCACCAAAGTGGACAACCTCACATTTATCCACATTATACTGCATCTGCCCAATCACCCAACTTGTCCAAATCTTACTGGAGTTTCTCTGCTGCATCCTCACAGCACACACGCCCACCCAGCTTTGTGTCGTCTGCAAACTTGGAGATATTACATCTAGTTCCCTCGTCTAGATCATTAATATATATTGTGAATAACTGGGGTCCTAGCACCGATCCCTGCGGTACCCCACTAGTCACTGCCTGCCACTCGGAAAAAGACCCGTTTATTCCAACTCTTTGCTTCCTGTCTGCCAACCAGTTTTCTATCCAAGTCAGTACCTTACTCCCAATCCCATGTGCTTTAACTTTGCACGCTAATCTCTTATGCGGGACCTTATTGAAAGCCTTCTGAAAGTCCAAATACACCACATCCACTGGTTCTCCCTTATCTATTCTACCAGTTACATCCTCAAAAAATTCCAGGAGATTAGTCGAGCATGATTTACCTTTTGTAAATCCATGTTGACTTTGTCCGATCCAGTCACTGTTTTCCAAGTGCTCTGCTATTACATCTTTTATAATGGACTCCCCGGGTTTTGGCTACCATTCTTCACTCATATTATATACCACCAAAACAGATTTAAGTAGTCATTTGTTTCATTGTTGTTTGTGGAATCTTGCTGAACTCAAATTGGCTGCTATATTTGCCTACAAAGCGACAGTAAGTACACTTCAAAAGTGATTAATTGGCTGGTGAAGATCTTCGGGACATCCTAAGGTAATGAAAAGCTCTTTAAAAAAGGGGAGAGGGATAAACCCGGCAACTACAGGCCAATCAGCCTAACATTGGTGGTGGGGAAACTTTGAGACATTAATTCGGGACAAAATTAATTGGCACTTGGAAAAATATGGGTGAATAAGTTAAAGTCAGCATGGATTTGTTAAAGGCAAATCGTGTTTGACTAACTTGAGTGAGTTCTTTGAAGTAATGGAGAGAGTAGATGAGGGTAGTGTGGTTGATGTATTATATGGACTTTCAAAAGATGTTTGCTTAAAGTACCACATAATAGACTTGTAGCAAAATTAAAGCCCATGGGATTAAAGGGGCAGTGGCTGCGTGAATATGAAATTGGCTAAGGTACAGAAAGCAGAGAGTAGTGGTTAATAGTTGTTTTCCAAACTGGATGGCAGTGTGCAGTGGTGTCCCCAGGGGTCGGTGTTGGGACCACTGCTCTTTTTGATATATATTAATGACCTGGATTTGGGTAAACAGGGCATAATTTCAAAGTTTTCAGATGACACAACACTCAGTGAGGAGGATAGTAACAGACTTCAGGAGGGCATAGATAGACTGGTGAAATGGGCAGACACATACATGGCAGATAAAATTTAACGCAGGAAAGTTTGAAGTGATTCATTTTGGTAGGAAGAATGAGGAGAGGCAATATAAACGAAATAGTACAATTTTAAAGGGGGTGCATGAACAGAGTAAGACCTGGGGGTGCATGTACACAAGTCTTTGAAGGTGGCAGGACAAATTGAGAAGGCTGTTATGAAGGCATACGGGATCCTTGGCTTTATTAATAGAGGCATAGAGTACAAAAACAAAGAAGTTTTGCTAAACTTTTATAAAGTGCTGGTTAGGCCTCAGCTGGAGTATTGTGTTCAATTCTGGGCACCACACTTTAGGAAGGATGTCAAGGCTATGGAGAGCATGCAGAAGAGATTTACTAGAATGGTACCAGGGATGAGGGACTTCCATTTATATGGAGAGACTGGAGAAGCTGGGGTTGTTCGCCTTAGAGCATAGAAGGTTAAGAGGAGATTTGATAGAGGTGTTCAAAATTATGAATAGTTTTGATAGCGTAAATAAGGAGAAATTGTTACCAGTGGCAGAAGGGTCGGTAACCAGAGGACACCGATTTAAGGTAATTGCCAAAAGAAGCAGAGACAACATGGGAGAAAAAATTGTTACGCAGCGATTTGTGATGATCTGGAATGCACTGCCTGAAAGAGTGGTGGAAGCAGATTCAATAATAACTTTCAAAAGGGAACTGGATAAATACTTGAAGGGGAAACATTTGCAGGGCTACAGGGAAAGAGCAGGGGAGTGGAACTAATTGGATAGCTCTTTCAAAGAGCCGGCACAGGCATGGATGGCCTCCTTCCATGCTGTATTATTATATGATATAAATGCAAATTCTTCTTTACACTGCTGTGGTATAACAAAGTGAAGTTTGTTTTTCTCTGAAATTCAGATTATTTGTGGAAAGTATTTTGGAATGAAATAAAATGTTCCAGCTGCTAAATTTGTTCTGTAACCCTTCTTGACAAAAGACCTTATTCATCATGATCGCGTTTTATAAAATGTGCGGCATTTCAAATTTGTGTGTGAAATATGTTTGAAAAAACATGATTTTAAATGTTATCACTTTTTAAAAATGTCACTACATATGAAGTATATTTCAATCTTTTAAATCATAAAGAGTGCACGCAAGTTTCTGACTGGCACTCTCGATAAAATGAAATGTCATTAAACATTCTGAGTAGGATATTCACCTAGTTTCATAGTCGAGTGTGATCCTACCCTCACCAGACTTCCACACATGCACACTTTCCAGCAGGAATCTTGGGTAGCAACCAGTGATGGGAACTCTGATTTTTTTTCCGCATCTCTAATCCAGGTTCTGAGACCAAATTTAGTGCTCCTGTTGCTCTGGCTGTATCAACTAACTCTGCACAGACCAGGGATAGAAACTGGCCTTATGTGACTCAATTCCATGCTAGGTAGCGCAATTATTAACTCGGCCTTTGGAGAGAATGGGCAAATATTTGCTTGCCAAATGCAGTTTGCAATGTGTAATTCAACTCAACTACAACCAATTCACTTTTATCACATCGATAAATGACCCATATATCTTCTCCCATCTCAGTGGCAAAGTCAGTTCTCCACCCCCCCCCCCCCCCTCTCGAATGCTTTAATGAAATCTAGTTTCTTTAGATGCCAACTGTGCAGCTTTTTGCCAATGGCAGTTTTTTTTTAAAAGAAAGTTGAAACAATGGGCTTCTGTATTTTGTTTGTCAGTGAAGCTTTCTGGGTCACTCTGGAAATAATGGGAAATGTCCCATGAAGTGCTTTGTAGTGTTGCTAGCTAATAATACTCTTCTCTGTCTTCTATCCCTTCAGGCTGGGTTGTGAGAACCAAAACAAATTTTAGTAGGAACTCGCCCGTCTTTTTGCTGGGAAAATGCTATCATTTCAAGTCAGAGGGTAAGTACAAATACTTGCTTTTGATTTAAAAAAAAAATGCTTTACTATTTTAGTTTATAATTCATGGGGTGGGGGTGGGGTTAAATTTGAAGTGGGTTACATACTGTTCTTTCACTTCTAGGACTAGATTTGAATATGGTGGGTTGAAATAAAAACAGACAGTACTGGAAATGCACAGCAGGTTAATCAGCCTCTCAAAGAGAAAGATGGCATTACCGGCATAGCTCTCTCTGAGAACTAGGCCCCACCTGAAACATTGATCTGTCTTTTCTCTTTTCGATGTTGATGAGTTCCTGAGTATTTTCTGTTTTTATTCACATTTATAGCATTCATAGTTTTTCTTTTTACCTCTGATGGGATGAAAGTCAGATCTCTCTTCTGGATGTAAAGGTTGTATGTGAAATGAGTTTGGGTGGCAGCAAAACCCATTTCCTCGTGTACGCAGGCCTGTAGAACAAAATTGCCCATGGTTAGCACCAATTGACTCTAAATTGGCAGTCTCCCTCAGAGGCTGGAGAAATAGAAAAAATGTCACAATTGTACCGTTGGGGTTGAGGGACATTGTTGGGGCAGTGTAATAGGAGCTTTATCTTGCACCTAACTTGTTTTTCCCTTACCTGGAAATATTTGATTCTTTCATTTTTGCTGGTCAAAAAAATGACAGTTCAAGTTGGATCATATCACTGAAATGCAGGAAAGTTGTCGTGATGCTTGACTCTGAAGATAGTGATATGGCTGACTGTTCTGATTATTCTTCCTCCCTGTGGTGAAGGTGGTTCCATTTTGTACAAAGGTGGTGCAGCATGTTGGAGTACCACTACAGTCTTCCATGCTATAAGGAGGGCTTATTTAATCCTCCTTTTGGTAGTATTGGTTGGGTCCTAGAGTACAAAGATACTTCCCCAGCAGAAGAATATACCTTCTAATTGACTTTGGAGTCACATTTTAAAAAGAGAGAAATGTGCTGGTTTCTTCTGACCTCTAATTGAGCCTAGGGGGATATAGTAATTAGACTTTATGGCTGTGAAGAGGGAGGACTCATTAAACAGGGTTGCACTTTAACAGTAGACTAACACATTGGATGTTAAATGGTACAGTACTTCTGTGCTTATACAACAGTGTAACATTTGACTTACCATGAGCAATACCACAGAAGACCAGGTAGTAATACATTAAAAAAAGAAAGAATATCACATCTCTCAAACCTCTCAAAGCACTTGACTATACAATGAATTACTTTGAATTGCAATGACTATTGTTATGTAGGCAAAGTACAATTCTACAATGATCAAAAAGGTGAATGGTCAGTTAATCTGTTTTTTGTGGTATTTGAGGTTAGAAATGTTGGCCTGGAACCGGGAAAACTCCTTGTTCTCTGAATAGTGCCATTGGGTTCTTTAACATCCACCAGAACAGGTTCAAGTTCTAATCTGAAGGATAGCACGTCCAACAATCCAGCATTCCCTCAGTACTGCACTGGAGTGTCAACAAAGATTATGTGCTTAGTTCCTGGAGTAGGGCTTGACCCCACAACCTTTTGATTCACAGGTGAGAGTATTACCAACTGAGCCAAGCGGACATGAAGTGAATTATGTCCAAGGAGTGGTTCAGTTCAAAACTTCCAAATGTTATTCAGGGAAACATCAGGATAATTATTGATGTATCTTTGTTTTATGCTTTGAAACACATGCCTAGAGGCAGCCTAGGCGTAGATACTTTGCGTAGAACTGTCAAATTTGACTTAAAAAAAAATTAACTAATTACAAAATCTCAAATTACTTATTGTGCTTTGCAAAATTGTTACCCACTTGTGAAAGTATTGCGCATTGGATTTGTATTGTGTAGCCCGGAGGATGTTGATCCATGGTAATCACTGATTCCAAGTACTGTTTGACTGTATCTCTTTTCAGAAAAACATTATTTTAACTCAGCTGGATGAAACCATTTGAAGAATATTTGTTCATTTTGCAAAAACATAAATAACAGTGCCCGAGATGGCATTTTTTTAAATAGTGCAGTGTCTTATTCTTAACACTTGATGTCACTGCAACCAATGTTTAGAAATAGTTGTTGTGGTACCCGATTCTAGCCACTGAGTGGCGTTGCAGGAAATCAAGTTGTGTGCGGCAGTACTTCAGAGTACCAACTACTGAGTACCAACTACTGGGTAGTGCTATCACATTATGACATTTGATATCCAGTGTAACAAGAATAAGGCATTATACACATCAGTAATTTTCAAAAAAAGGAGATATTTTGTGGGTGTAAAGGAGTTTAAAGAAATTGGGTGTTTTAGAAGAAGAACAGGTAGTTTGCTAAACATTGAAAAAACCTAGAGAGATTAGGAAAACAGGAGAATCTCAGCCAATGAAGTGAGGGACGAAAGTCAGTGATTCAGAAAATCTGAGGTATTTTTGTAGTTGTTTGAACCAGCAATTTTCATCCCCCCCTCTCCGCTTTCCTGAAAACACTGACTTGTGTTAAGATACAATTCCACCGTTGCAAACAGCCATAACTTATCCAAATTAATATTTTTCATGCATCAGCCTAGGCAGTGAGTGTTGGCAGGCTGTTCAACTGTTGAGGACATTGACCAGGAAAACAGTAACTGAGCAATGGCAGGATTCAAGGTGGAGATAGTTTGTGTACAAACCAAGCATATTCCCATAAGGAGGAACATTTGGGGCATCCAAAGCTAGAGCTCCCTGGTTAAAATAAAACAGAAAAAGGAGGTTTATGACAAATGTCAGGTACAGAATACAATCGAACACCAGGCAGAATACAGAGAGTGCCGGGGGGGGAATTGAAAAAGGATACAAGAAGGGCAAAGAGTATGAGAAAAGATTAGCAGGCACCATAAAAGGGTACCCAAAAATCTTTTATAAACATATAAAAAGTACAAGGATAGTTAAAGGAATGGTGGGACCGATTAGAGACAAAAAAGGAAATCTTCTTGTGGAGGCAGAGGGCATGACTGGGTATTGAATGAGTATTTTGCATCTGTCTTCAAAAAAGAAGAGGATGAAGTTAATGTCACAGTAGAGGACAGGGGAGTAGAGATATTGGATAGGATTAAAATAAATAGAAAGGAGGTGCTAAATAAGTTGGCATCACTCAAAGTTAACAAGTCACCCGCTCCAGATGGGATGCATCCTAGGTTGCTGAGGGAAGCTAAGGTGGAGATTGTAGAAGCTCTGACCATATTTCAATCCTCCTTGGATATAGGAGTGGGGCCAGAGGACTGTAGTATTGCAAATATTACACCCTGTTCAAAAAAGGGGAGAGGGATAAACGTGGCAATTACAGACCAATTGGTCTAATGTCAGTGGTGGGAAAACTACTAGAGACCATTGTCGAGTTCAAAATTAATTCTCACTTGGAGAAGCATAAGGGAGAGACGGCACAGATTTGTTAAAGGCAAATCGTGTCTGACTAACCTGAATGAGTTCTTTGATGAAGTAACAGAGAGGATTGATGAAGGTAGTGCAATAGATGTGTGTATATGGACTTTCAAAAGGCATTTGATTAAGTACTTCATAACAGACTTATTCGGAAAATTGAAGCACATGGTATTAGAGATGGTGTTACCTTGGGCTTGTAATTGGCTAGAGGATATTTAAGATCCCAGAGGGACCTGGTTCCAAATGATTCAATGTTGACCTGTATTGGGGACAGTGATTTAACTTTATTCAGCACAAGCAAGACTTAATACATTACAGTATTCAAGCAGCAGTTTACAGAGAATAATTGAGTCTTGTATTACCCCATTATCCTCTGGGTAGAAGCGCAACTGTGAGCAGGCTGACCCTGTGTCTCTTGTCTCTTTCTCTCTCCGTCTCCCGGGTGTCTCCTTGATTCGTCCTGAAATCTTCTACTCCTGAAATAATCTTCTCCTGAAATCTTCTACAATTTGTGGCTGTTAAGACCCCCTTCTTATACCCTTACTCTCATTCAAAACCTATGGAGTCCTCCTGAACCAATCACTGGCTGACACCCAAGCCCAAAATCCAATCATAAAGATGCCACGTTCGTAGTGCCCTGGCTTACGCAGGCTTTAGTCTTATGACACGCTTACATCTGTTTTTGGCCATTAAGACTCATATCTGGGGTAGTTATGGCAATACATAAGGAATATGTCTCCATAGGTTGAGATACGGCCCTTGCTGTTGGCCTTTGTTTTTCATAATTCACTGCGGATGTTCTAACATTCCAAAACAGTGGCAACTGCAGCTAACCTTGATTCCCAGGCTAGCTGTACTCTGTGTCTCATCCTTACTGTTGGCTAATATCCAACTTTCACCCACAGCCTCACTATTCGACTATAGCAATCCTCTTTCTCTCCCCAGGTTGTCTGGTTACAGCTTACTCACAGACTTTTAAGCATAAGATAAAGGGTTAAATGTTATATATAATTCAGGTTATCATTGCATACAGTTGATGATTACAGACTTTTATATTTAATTCTTACACACAATTATAAATCTATGACTGATGATTATAAGATACTGATGCTTATAAGATAGTAAAACAAGTATTCTAAAAACCAACTAATCCATGATAATCTTACAGATAGGAGGCAGAGAGTAGTGGTGAACAGATGTTTTTCTGACTGGAGAGAAGTATGCAGTGGGGTCCTCCAGGGGTTGGTATTGGGACTATTGCTGTTTTTCTTGTATGTAAATGACCTGGATTTGGGTATAGGGAGTACAATTTTGAAGTTGGTAGATGATACAAAACTGTCCAGCATAGTAAATAGTGAGCATGATAGTAGCAGACTTCAGGAGGACATAGTCAGACTGGTGAAATGGCAGATGCAATTTAATGCAGGTAAGTGTGAAGGTATGCACTTTGGGAGAAACAACATGGAGAGGCAGTATTAACCTAAATGGTACTATTTTGAGGGGGGTGCAAGAACATGGGGACCTGGGGGTGCATATTCACAAATCTTTGAAGGTGGCAGGGCAAGTAGGTTAAGAAAGCATATGGGATACTTGGCTTTGTAAATAGGGACATTGAATACAAAAACAAGGAAGTCATGCTAAACCTTTACAAATCTCTGGATAGGCCTCAGATGGAGTACTGTGTACAATTCTGGGCACCACACTTTTAGGAAGGATGTCAAGGCCCTGGAGGGTACAGGATGATACCAGCGATGAGGGTCTTCAGTTATGTGGAGAGATTGGAGAAGCTGGGATTGTTCTCTTTGGAGCAGAGAAGGTTAAGGGGAGACCTAATAGTTATTCAAAATTATGAGGGGTTTTGATAGAGCAAGTAGGGAGAAACTGTTTCCTCTGGCAAGTGGGCTGGTAACTAGAGGTCATAGATTTAAAATAATTGGCAAAAGAGCTAGAGGGGAGATGAGGAGAAATTATTTCACTCAGAGGGTTGTTAAGATCTGGAACGCGCTACCTGAAAGGGTGGTGGAATCAGATTCCACAGGAACTTTCAAAAGGCAATTGGACATGTACTTGAAGAGGATTAATTTGCAGGGTTATGGGGAAAAGGCTGGGGTGTGGGACTAAATTGGACAACTCTTTCAAAGAGCTGACACAGGCATGACGGGCCGAATGGCCTCCTACTGTGCTGTAAGATTCCATGATCACAGTCGAGCCCAGCACGAACCATTGGATGACGATCAAGAAAATGAACTCTTCTAAAATTCTGTCCTCTCTCTCCCCTTTAGTCCAGACACATGGCAGAATTGTTAGTCTAGTTTACACAAGTCACACGGAGTCGCATTTAGAATCAACATCAAGCATTCCCAAGTTTAGATAAAAGCATGGGTTTAATGTAGAATGAAGTTCCCTTTATATTACATTAAGCATTTCCAAGTCAGGTACAGCACAGGTTATATGCACTAAAAATGTAGCTTAACCTCACTTGGAAAAAAGCACTATTTCCAATACTAGCCATCCTTGTGGCTTTTTGGAATGCAATTGCCATTTTGTTTTAAATTGTGGATTTTTCTGCCATGGAGTTGAGACCACCTCCAAATCATTGATTCATCCCACAGTAACATAACCGGCTAACACTCTGGGCTTGCACAAGAAGGATGGTTACTTGGGTTGATCAGTTGGTCTTTGGGAATGTACCATAGCATAAATCAGCATCTTCAGAAGAGGAGTAACTTGGGAACATAGGAACAGAAGTAGGCCATTCAGCCCCTTAAGGCTGATCCGTCATTCAATTAGATCATGGCTGATCTGTATATCACAACAGCCTGGCAAATGCAGTGATTCAAATTACCGCTCAACAATATGGATAAATGAAAAAGGACAGAAAGAGTAGCTGGTCTTTGAAGCCTGTTCCAGCCCAACATGGCGCAATCTACATGCTCCATAAACCACCCTGACCCTGCAATCACACAGTCTCCTAGGAAAGGCAAAAAGATCTTCGGCCAATTTAAGAAAGAACTGGAAAATTCCTCTCTAACCTCCGAATGCAAGCAACAAGCTCCAGGAGACCACAGTGACTGATACCAGTAGACCCTGTTAACCCACCTACCTTCTATAACTCGAGATGTCTTCAATTCGCAGGATCTTGTCAAGCTCCCTTTTGAAGGCCTGCAGCAAATCTGCAGTCACTGCATGTGCTGGCAACCAATTCCAGAGGTGGCAACTCTCTGTGAAAAGAAGTATTTCCTAGTACCTAATCTGACTCTGTTTTCACAACTTTTACTGATACACCCTAGTGGTGCCCTGTTTATCTCGTTCAAATAACCTATCCACTTAGACAGAATCTAATCCCATCATTATTTTAAAAACCACAATCATAGCTCCTTTATGCCTATGCTTTTTCAGGGTAAAAAGCCCCAGTTCTCCAAGCCTGTCCTGATAAATAAATGCCCTTGAACTAGAAATCAAGTGGCCTTTCTCTGAACCTTTTCCAAGGCTTGTATCTCCTATAATTTAAACTAGTATGGCAGGGGGCTAGAAACCCATGTAGTGAAATAGAGGAAAGTGAAAGGCAGACAGAAATAAATGGTAAAAAGGAGAGGAACAAAAAACAAAGGGCCAAACTAATTCATAAAAAATGTGAGCATAAAAAAAGCCTGAGGGTTTTATACCTTAATGCGAGAAGCATCAGGAACAAGGTAGATGAATTAGCTGTGGAAATAGAGGTTAATAATTATGATCTAATTGGGATTACGGAAACATGGTTGCAGGGTGAGCAGGGCTGGGAGCTTAACATACAGGGGTATTCAGTATTTAGGAAGGATCGACAAAAAAGAAAGGGAGGAGGGGTAGCATTGCTGGTAAAAGAGGGGATAAATGCAATTGAAAGGAAGGATATTAACTCAGTTAATACAGAATCTATATGGGTGGAGCTAAGAAATAGCGAGGGGCGAAAAACATTAATAGGAGTGGTATATAGGCCTCCAAATAGTAAAATAGAGGTTGGGGAGGGCATCACGAGGGAAATTAGAGAAGCGTGCAATAAGAGCACAGCTGTCATCATAGGTGACTTTAACTTACATATAGATTGGACTAGCCTAATCAGTAAAAATAATGAGGAGGAGGAATTCCTTGAGTGTTTAAGGGATGGTTATCTGGATCAATATGTCGAGGAACCAACTCGGGAACAGGCTATATTGGACTGGGTACTGTGCAATGAGAAGGGACTAATTAGTAATCTTGTTGTACGGGGACCCTTGGGTCAGAGCGATCATAACATGATCGATTTCTCACTCGAAATGGAGAGCGAAGAAATTGACTCAGAGACTCAGGTCCTGAATTTAAACAAGGGGAATTATGATGCCATTAGACGGGAACTGAGTAGGTCTGATTGGACAACGTTCCTGGGAGGACTGGAGGTAGATAAACAATGGCAAGCATTTAAAGATAGAATGACAAAATTGCAAAAATTGTTTATACCAATCTGGCATAAAAGGAAATCTAAAAAGGTGACTCAACCGTGGATAACAGGGGAAATTAGAGACAGCATAAAATCCAAAGATAGGGCGTATAAAATAGCCAAAAAACGCGCCAGAGCGGAAGATTGGGAACAGTTTAAGATAGAGCAAAGGAGGGCAAAGGGCTTAATCAAGAAGGGCAAAATAGCTTACGAAAGCAAGCTGGCGGAAAATATAAAAACTAACTCCAAAAGCTTTTATAAGTATATCAAGAGGAAAAGACTGGTGAAAACCAAAGTTGGTCCATTGCAGTCAGATACGGGGGAATATATAATGGGAAATAAGGAAATGGCAGACCAACTAAATGCATACTTTGGGTCAGTCTTTACGAAGGAAGACACAAAAAACCTCCCTGGGATATCGGGAAAAATAGGGACATTGGCAAAGGAGGAACTGACGCAAATCAATATCTCTAAGGATATGGTGTTAAGGAAGCTAAAGGGATTGAAGGCGGACAAATCCCCAGGGCCTGATAACATGCATCCTAGGGTACTGAAGGAGGTGGCCCTAGAGATAGCGGATGCACTAAGCATGATTTTTCAGAATTCATTAGACTCGGGAACAGTGCCCATGGATTGGAGGGTAGCTAACGTTACCCCACTATTCAAAAAGGGGGGTAGGGAAAAAGCAGGTAATTACAGACCTGTAAGCCTTACATCAGTTGTGGGCAAAATGCTGGAGTCCATCATTAAGGATGAAATAGCCGAGCACTTAGCAAATGGGGACAGGATAGGACAGAGTCAACATGGATTTACAAAGGGTAAATCGTGCTTGACTAATCTATTGGAATTTTTTGAGGGAGTAACTGGTAAAATAGATGGGGGAGAGCCAGTAGATGTGGTGTACCTGGACTTCCAAAAGGCCTTCGATAAGGTCCCACATAAAAGATTAGCATGGAAAATTGAAGCTCATGGGATAAAGGGGAAAGTATTGACGTGGATAGAGAACTGGCTGTCAGATAGAAAACAGAGAGTTGGAATAAACGGCTCATTTTCTGAATGGCAGGCAGTAACAAGTGGGGTACCACAGGGATCTGTCCTGGGTCCCCAGCTGTTCACAATTTATATTAATGACCTGGATCAGGGAGTCGAATGCAGCATTTCCAAATTTGCAGACGACACTAAACTAGGAGGGGGGGTGGGCTCAGAGGAGGAGACCAGGAAGCTCCAGAGCGATTTGGACAGACTGGGTGATTGGGCGGATAAATGGCAGATGCACTATAATGTGGACAAGTGCGAAGTTATCCACCTTGGGTGCAGGAACGGGAGGGCAAATTATTATTTAAATGGCAATAGATTGGGAGAGGGGGAAGTACAGAGAGACCTGGGTGTTCTTGTACACCAGTCACTGAAGGCGAGCATGCAGGTGCAACAGGCGGTCAAGAAGGCAAACGGTATGCTGGCCTTCATAGCAAAAGGGTTGGAATACAGGAACAGGGATACCTTGCTGCAGCTGTACAGGGCACTGGTGAGACCACACCTCGAGTACTGTGTACAGTTTTGGTCGCCTCATCTGAGGAAAGATGTTCTTGCCATGGAGGGGGTGCAGCGGCGATTCACCAGGCTGATACCAGGAATGGCGGGATTGACCTATGAGGAGAGACTATGTAGTTTAGGGATGTACACACTGGAGTTTAGAAGATTGAGAGGGGACCTCATAGAAGTGTATAAAATTCTGACAGGTCTAGACAGACTAGATGCAGAAGGAATGTTTCCCTTGGCGGGTGAGAACAGAACTAGAGGACATAATTTAAGGATAAGGGCTAAACCATTTAGGACAGAAATGAGGGGGAATTTCTTCACTCAGAGAGTGGTGAACCTGTGGAACTCATTGCCACAGAGGGCAGTGTACGCCAGCTCATTAAATATATTTAAGAGGGAATTAGATATATTTCTACAGGCAAAAGGGGTTAAGGGTTACGGAGAGAAGGCGGGGACGGGATACTGAATTGAAGGATCAGCCATGATCTCATTAAATGGCGGAGCAGGCTCGAAGGGCCGGATGGCCTACTCCTGCTCCTATCTTCTATGTATCTATGTATCTATGTATAATGTGAAGATACCCAAACTGAACACCGTATTTTAGATGTGGTCTTTTACAAGGTAGGAAGTGTACTTCTAGTTTTATATTTAATTGTCCTAACTGTACATCCTATTGGTATTGCAACAGCCTTGCAATACCAAGTCTCGACCTTCGATTTGCCATGAATTAGAACACCCAGGACATCCTCCTGTTCGGCAACATTGAGTCCACAGCCCTGCTTGGTGTATCCATGACTCAAATTGCCCCTGTCCACATGCAGCACGCTGCGCTTGTCTGTATTGAAAGAAATATATGAAAAGGGCCCATTTCCCCAATGTGTCTGAATCCACCTGCAGGTTATTTTTTAATCTCTGGTATTAACTCCAGCACATATCTTTGTGTCATCCACTTTGGACCATTCTACCAGTGCCTTCATGCAGATCATTAACAACAATAGAAGGCAGGACTTGTGCACAGGGAGTTACAAGATTGAATACAATAAGAAGCTGATCAGGAGATCCACATTTCAGTGTCACTGAGTTGAGCACAATTTAAAAAAAAATGAACCAGTTAATTTATTTTTTGTAATATATTGGCTATGAATAATAATTCAGATATTAAGGAATTCATTTCGCATTCATTTGACTTTTTAAAGAAGAGAAACTTGCATTAAATATAATTCCTCAGCATCTCTCCAATCCAGATGAAGACATTTCAGAGTTGTGAACGAGGAGTTCAACGGTCAGATTAGTATCTCCAAATAGAATTCGACATTGTGTTGTTTCACTTTCTGGTAGCACCAAAATGATTTCTGCTTACAATTAATGCTTGGTACTGTTGTTTGTTTTAAAAAAAAATAAAAAGCAGATTAAAGAAGGCCCCTATATTAGCACAGATATAATCTCTCCATTCCCCTCACCTCATTGAGAGATTGAGTGCGACATTGTTGGAGGTGCCATTTTTCAGATAAGATGTTAAGCTGAAGCCTCATCTGCCAAAAACAAATGAACTGGTCATATATCTCATTATGTGGGACCTTGCTATGCACAAATTGGCTGGCGTGTTTCCCTAAAGTACAGCAGTGACTACTCTTCAAAAGTAATTCTTTGGCCGTGAAGCACTTTGCGATGTCCTGAGCACACATAAGGTGCTGAACAAATGCAAGATTTTTCTTTCTGTTGTTAGTATGTTTTAATAGTTCACTGTATTACGGGGGATGGAAAGTCTCTGAAACACTTTTTGTTTTAAAGTGTGCACCCAATGTTTACCTATAAAAAAAAAATATATATAATTATAAACAGTGTTTTTTTAAGTCAGATTTCTGCCTAAACAAGGGAGGGGAAAAACTTGCTCGCCTGCAAGTTGCTACAGTGGTGCCAGTGATGGACAGCAGTCATCTGTTCTGAAAGCAGGTCCATTAATTTCAATGGGGGCTGCAACAGTAGACTTATTCCAGAGACAAATGGAAAAAGGACAGGAAAAGAGTAGCTGGTCCGTGAAGCCTGTTCCAGCCCAACATGGCGCAATCTACATGCTCCATAAACCACCCTGACCCTGCCAGCACACCGTCTCCTAGGAAAGGCAAAAAAATCTTCGGCCAATTTAAGAAAGAACTGGAAAATTCCCCTCTAAACTCCTAATGCAAGCAACAAGCTCCAGGAGACCACAGTGACTGATGCCAGTAGACCCTGTTAACCCACCTACCTTCTATAACTCGAGATGTCTTCAATTCGCAGGATCTTGTCGATCTCCCTTTTGAAGGCCTGCAGCAAATCTGCAGTCACCCCATGTGCTGGCAATCAATCCCAGAGGTGAAAAGTATTTCCTAGTACCTAATCTGACTCTGTTTTCGCAACTTTTACTGATACACCCTAGTAATTCTTTGGCCGTGAAGGAGGAGAGCACTATTCATAGAATGTGCAACAGAATCCAGCGGATAGGGTGTTTTCCGGGAGTTGGGTGGGTGCTGATAGACTCTTAGGTAAATCTGAATTTGTAGCCTCTGACTGAACGCTGTAGCTTCTCCAGGATGCTGCACGTCAATGGTGTCACCGGAGTGGTTTGGGCCTTGTACTACAGGGAGGCGGCCGTTTGTGAATCCATACCTCTGGATGAATCTAAGCCTTCAGGACAGGAAATGTATGAGGAAGGAACCGGAGAGAAAATTTGATGGAAGAGGCAGGGAAGTAGGGTGCCTTGGTGTGCCCAGATGATGTCAGTTTTGTTCTATGTAATATGCTACAAACATCTACGTTCAGAGATTTTCTTTTCATGTTTTGCTGACCAAGTAGTTTTCAGTCAGTTGTAGATAAATCATAAGAAAACATGGAATGAGAAAATGCACTTTGGCACATCAAGCTCACTCCTTTCACAGACCAGGTACAAGCCTCTATCTGACCCATTTAGTCTATTGAAGGAAAGTTCTGCATAAATACTCCTTGATCCCCAAAGATAATCAAACAAATCTCCAAAATGTTCATCCATCCTCATTCTTCACTATTCAACCTTGCCTGCTCTCCTCCACAGACAGAACAAAACGCCTTTTCTGTGGCTGTCAGTTTATTATAACTAAACGCTTCAGGGACTGATTTTTGTTTTTGCTGTTTGCATTTTCCAGGAATGGATGAAAGTGCATCAGGCTGCACAGATGCAGCTGCGAGCACTGAAATGGTTTCGTGTAACGTGAATCAATTCCGTAAGGACTTCATCACTAGGATCTGGCTAACGTACCGCCGTGAGTTCCCACAGTTAAAAGGGTGTACACTTACGACAGACTGCGGCTGGGGCTGCACACTGAGGTCCGGTCAAATGTTGCTAGCCCAAAGCCTTCTGCTCCATGTTCTTGGTCGAGGTGAGTTTGTTTTGTTCTGATGCAAACCTGTAGTAGACATGTGTTAAAATGCTCAGTGGCTCAATGCAGTGAACCCTACATGTCAGAAAGAACCCTGGCTTGATCGCTGTTTGTGCTGTGTTAGCTGATCTGAGCTGGAGTGGTGATGGGGTTACAACAAATGGTTATGGAAAGGAAGAATCAATTGCTAATCACTATTTGGTGACCCCCCCCCCTACTGGAAGTGCATGTGCGTGGGACACCAGGTAAAGACAGAATGAGGCTCTGCTGTGAAGAATGCCCAATTGGGTGATGTACCACAAGGAACCAGGCATTTGTGGAACTATACCCCAGGAAGAATCATAAGAACATAAGAAATAGGAGCAGGAGTAGGCCATTCGGCCCCTCGAGCCTGCACCGCCATTCAATAAGATTATGGCTGATTTGATCTTGGCCTCAACGCCACTTTCCTGCCCGCTCCCCATAACCCTTGACTCCCCTGTAGCTCAAATATATGTCCATCTCTGCCTTGAATATATTCAATGACTCCGCCTCCACAGCTCTCTGGGGTAGAGAATTCCAAAGATTCATGACCCTGAGCGAAGAAATTCTTCCTCTATCTCCGTTTTAAATGGGCGACCCCTTATCCTGAAGCTGTGCCCCCCAGTTCTAGATTCCCACATGAGGGGAAACATCCTCCCTGCATCTACCCTGTCAAGCCCCCTCAGAATCTTACATGTTTCAATAAGATCACCTCTCATTCTTCTAAACTCCAATGAGTATAGGCCCAACCTGTTCAACCTTTCCACACAAGACAACCCCTTCATCTCAGGAATTAACCGAGTGAACCTTCTCTGAACTGCCTCCAATGCAAGTATATCCCTCCTTAAATAAGTAAACCAAAACTGCACGCAGTACTCCAGGTGTGGTCTCACCAGTGCCCTGTACAGTTGTAGCAAGACTTCCCAACTTTTATACTCCATCCCCCTTGCAATAAAGGCCAACATTCCATTTGCCTTCCTAATTACTTGCCTTCCTAATTACTTGCTGTACCTGCATGCTAACTTTTTGTGTTTCATGTACGAGGACCCCAGATCCCTCTGTACTGCAGCATTATGTAGTCTCATAAATAATAATCTGCTTTTTTATTTTTCCTACCAAAGTGGATAACCTCACATTTTCCCACATTATACTCCATCTGCCAAATTTTTGCCCACTCACTTAACCTATCTATATCCCTTTGTGTCTTCCTCACAACTTGCTTTCCCACCTATCTTTGTATCATCAGCAAATTTGGCTACAGTACACACGGTCCCTTCATCCAAGTCATTCATATAGATTGTAAATAGTTGAGGCCCCAGCACTAATCCCTGTGGCACCCTACTAGTTACAGTTTGCCAACCGGAAATTACCCATTTATCCCGACTCTTTGTTTTCTGTTAGCCAATCCTCTATCCATGCTAATATATTACCCCCACAACCCCGTGAGCTCTTATCTTGTGCAGTAACCTTTTATGTGGCACCTTATCGAATGCTTTTTTGAAAATCCAAATACACTACATCTACTGGTTCCCCTTTATCCACCCTGCTCGTCACATCCTCAAAGGACTCTAGTAAATTTGTCAAACACGATTTCCCTTTCGTAAACCATGTTGACTCTGCTTGATTGTATTGGGCCAGAAATTCGGCTCTCCGGCTTCCTGCGGGTGCAAGCATCGCGCGCATACTTGCCTACCGCGCCTGCCGTTGTGCTTCAGGCCCACGAGGAATTCGGGTCCTGGGCCTCCTGCAGCTGCCGGCGCGCAGTGCTTGTGTATCCCAGGGGCGCAGTTAGTTCGAAGCGTCCCCTGGGATCACGTGGGCCATGGAGAGCCAATCGTAGCAGGGAATTTTCATTCATAGATTTGACAGGAAGACCTGCCAAATCTATGAATAGAGATTGGCCCCAAAATCACACTAAAACTTCAAATAATTTTTTTTAAAAAACCATCACATTTTTAAAATAACTATAAATTACATTATTATAAATTACATAAATTAACTACTTTAAACAAAAATTTAAATTTTTGAAAAAATTAATTACACTTTTTAACGGTGCTAAAAATAAACTTACCTTTCTTTAAAGTATGTAAAAAAGATAAACCTGTTGAAAAAATGTTTAAATTGTATTTAATTCACCACTTACCTTGTTAAAAACAGGCCTTGCGCCTCCATTTTAAATGTGCAGCTTCTCCATACTTACCCTCACGGAGAAACCTGAAAAAAAAACCTGAAGTTCGCTGCGTGCGCGCTGCCTCTACCGCACACGCGTTCGACCTCTGAACCCCTTCCTTCAGGGGAACGGAAGTTCCGGTTTCCAGTGCATGCATGAAACCGGCACTTCAGGTGGCCTTACGGGTGAGTACACAGCGCGTACTCACCTGTGGAGAGCCGAATTTCTGGCCCATTATGATTTTCTAAATGTCCTGCTATTACTTCCTTATTAATGGATTCCAGCATTTTCCCAATGACAAATGTTAGGCTAACTGGCCTATAGTTTAATGCTTTTTGCCTCCCTCCTTTCTTGAATAGGGGCGTTACATTTGCGGTTTTCCAATCCGCTGGGACCTCTCCAGAATCCAGGGAATTTTGGTAGATTACAGCCAACGCATCCACTATCACTGCAGCCACTTCTTTTAAGACCATAGGATGTAGGCCATCAGGTCCAGGGGACTTGTCAGCCTTTAGTCCCTTTAGTTTGCCTAGTACTTTTTCTCTAGTGATGGTCATTGTTTTAAGTTCCTCTCTCCCTATAGCCCTTTGATTATCAATTATTATTGGGATGCTTTTAGTGTCTTCTACCGTGAAGACCGATATAAAATATTTGTTCAAAGACTCTGCCATTTCCCTGTTTGCCATTATTAATTCCCCAGTCCCATCCTCTAAGGGACCAACGTTTACTTTAGCTACTCTCTTCCCTTTTATATACCTGTAGAAGCTCTTACTGTCTGATTTTATATTTTTTGCTAGTTTACGTTCATAATCTATCTTCTCCCTCTTTTATTATTTTTTTAGTCATCCTTTAGGGTTTCTAAACATTTCCCAATCCTCTGGCCTACCACTAATCTTCGCAACATTGTATGCCTTTTCTTTCAATTTGATACCATCCTTAACTTCCTTAGTTAGCCACGGATGGTTCAACCTTCTCGTAGAGTCTTTTTTTCTCACTGGAATAAACCTTTGCTGAGAGTTATGAAATATCTCCTTAAATGTCTGCCACTGCTTATCTACCATCTTACGCTTTAATCTATTTTCCCAGTCTACTTTAGCCAACTCTGTCTTCATACCTTTGTAAATGCCTTTATTTAATTTTAGAACACTAGTTTCAGACCCAGGTTTCTCACCCTCAAACTGAATTTGAAATTCTATCCTGCTATGATCACTCTTCCCTAGAGGATCCTTTACTGTGAGATCATTAATTAATCCTGTCTCATTACACATTACCAGATCGAAAATAGCCTTCTCCCTGGTTGGTTCCACAACGTATTGTTCTAAGAAACCATCCCGAATACATTCTATGAACTCGTCCCCAAGGCTACCCATGCCAATTTGATTTGTCCAATCTATATGAAGATTAAAATCCCCCATGATTATCGCAGTACCTTTCTTACAAGCCCCTATTATTTCTTGATTTATACTCCTGTCCTACAGTGTAGCTACTGTTAGGGGGCCTATAGACTACTCCCACCAGTGACTTCTTTCCCTTACTATTTCTTATCTCCACCCAAACTGATTCTACATCTTGATCTTCTGAGCCAATATCATTTCTCACCACTGCACTGATCTCATCCTTTATTAACAGAGCTACCCCACCTCCTTTTTCTTTCTGCCTATCCTTACGAAATGGCAAATACCCCTGAATATTCAGTTCCCAGCCTTGGTCACCTTGCAACCACGTCTCTGTAATGACTATCAGATCATTCCCATTTATTTCTATTTGTGCTATCAACTCATCTATCTTATTACGAATGCTGCGTGCATTCAGATAAAGAGCTTTTAATTTTTTCTTTGTACCATATTTGCCTACTCTGAAACTATTTGCTGGTGCACGCTTATGTTCGTACGCTCTGTCTCCTCCTGTCACACTCTGGTTATCATTACCTCTATCGCTACCCTGCACTATTGCCTTCTCCTTTCTCTTTGACTTTCTAAATTCCGCTTCACCTGAACCCTCCCCCCCACTATTTAGTTTAAAGCCCTATCTACCGCCCTAGTTATTCGATTTGCCAGGACACTGGTCCCAGCATGGTTCAAATGAAGCCTGTCCCAAAGGAATAGGTCCCTCTTTCCCCAGTACTGGTGCCAGTGCCCCATGAATCAGAACCGATTTCTCCCACACCAATCTTTGAGCCACGCGTTCATCTCTCTGATCTTATTGACCCTATGCCAATTTGCTCGTGGCTCAGGTAGTAATCCAGAGATTATTACCTTTTGTGGTTCTGCTTTTTAATTTGGCCCCTAGCTGCTCATACTCCCTCAGCAGAACCTCTTTCTTAGTCTTACCTTTGTTGTTGGTTCCTACGTGGACCACGACAACTGGATCTTTCCCCTCCCACTCCAAGTTCCTCTCCAGCCCCGAGGAGATGTCCTTAACCCTGGCACTGGGCAGGCAACGCAGCCTTCGGGACTCACGCTCTCGGCTGCAGAGCACAGTATCTATCCCCCTAACTATACTGTCCCGACCACTACTACATTCCTTTTTACTCCCCCAACTTGAATGACCCCCTGCACCACGGTGCTGTGGTCAGTTTGCTCATCCTCCCTGCAGTCCCTGCTCTCGTCCACAAAGGCTGCAAGAACCTCGTACCTGTTGGACAAGTGCAAGGGCTGAGGCTCCTCCAATGCTAACTCCTGGATCCCCATACCTGCCTCACTTGCAGTCACACCCTTCTGTCCCTGACCATGGACCAGATTTGGAGTACTTAACCTAAGGGGTGTGACTGCCTCCTGGAACAAAGTATCCAGGTAACTTTTATTGCAGTGTCTGGAGCTCGGACTCCAGCTCATCAACTCTGAGCCGAAGTTCCTCGAGCTGCCGACATTTACTGCAGATGTGGTCGCTGTGGATCACACTGGTGTGCACCAGCTCCCACATGCTACAGCTGCAACACCTCGCCTGCCCAGACATCTCTATTGTATTTTATTTAACTAATTAGGTTTTCAAGGTTTGGCCTATCACTCAATTGTCTATATATAGTTTATAACCTATAATCATGGCTCTTAATTTAAGCCAATGCCCAAGTTTAGAGAAAAAGAGGAGAAATACTCACCAAATACTCCGTATACTCAGCGAATTTCCCGCTCTGTATACTCGCAGAATCTCCCGCTCTGTATACTCGCAGAATCTCCCGCTCTGTATACTCGCAGAATCTCCCGCTCTGTATACTCGCAGAATCTCCCGCTCTGTATACTCGCAGAATCTCCCGCTCTGTATACTCGCAGAATCTCCCGCTCTGTATACTCGCAGAATCTCCCGCTCGGTTCACTCGCAGAATCTCCCGCTCGGTTCACTCGCAGAATCTCCCGCTCTGTATACTCGCAGAATCTCCCGCTCTGTATACTCGCAGAATCTCCCGCTCTGTATGCTCTCCGAATCTCCCGCCCGCCACGCTCTCCGAATCTCCCGCCCGCCACGCTCTCCGAATCTCCCGCTGAATGCTTTCAGAACAGGAGAAGTAAGAGGAAGGAACCGGAGAGAAAATTCAATGGAAGAGGCAGGGAAGTAGGGTACCATTGATGTATTTCTGCAATAAATAGCCTTTACTCTTTGAATACTGATTCAGCCTTTAAATAATTACAGTAAAAGATATTGTAAGTGAGTATGTATAACCTTTTTATATTTTCTCTCCTTTAGCTCTCCACTGGCCCCATTCTATTCCTTGGCTGAGAGGTCAGGTAGATGACCTAGTCCAGTACCTCTTCCAGTGCTAATCCCACTCTTGTTCTTAGCAGGAATCATTGGAAAGCAGTGAGGATTGGGAAACCAAAGTTGACTTTTCCCTACCTAGCCCAGGGGCACTGAGACTAATTGAGATGCCCCTAATGCAGCCCTGGATAAGATTAACTAATGCAGGAAATGGTGACCATGGGGCACTTGTGGTCTGTATGACTCACTGCTACATCAGTGAAGTGTTTGCCTGCTGTGCCATTCGGAGAATCTCAGTGAATGTTTTTTTTCAAAGTCTAATTAATGGGTTATATTCCTTTGCAGATTGGGTCTGGGCAGATGCGCTACAAATGGTTACCTTGGAATCTGAGCTATTCAAATCCAAGCCATCAACAGTATCTGACAGTAATGCAGATTTTACCTTCCTGCCACCATTAGAAAGACCACTACAGGACACAAGTGAACAGCTGGACTCATCAAGTAATGAGAGACAAACTCTAAAGTTAAATCCTGTCAGCACAAGTGAGGATGAGAAGTTGCATAGGAAAATAATCTCTTGGTTAGCAGACAATCCAGCAGCTACATTTGGAATGCACAAACTGATAGAGCTGGGAGAAAATTCTGGCAAGCGAGCTGGGGATTGGTATGGGCCAGCTGTTGTTGCCCACATTTTAAGGTGAGTGGACATTACAGGCTTTTTATTGACAAACTTCGTGCAGGACACTACCAAGGCTAAAAAATATAGGCGCTACTCTCAGTTCAATTTACTTATTGCTTTTTTAAATTCCCTTGACCTTTTTCTGTGTTGATTTAGCAACCTAGAACATTGCACTAATAATTGTAAAAGTTTTGTTTTAATTTGTTCTTGGGATGTGGGTGATGCTAGCAAGGCTGCATTTATTGTCCATGCTAGTTGCCCTGAGAAGGTGGTGGTGGTGGGCCTTTTCCTTGAACTGCTGCAGTCCTTGTGCTCCTGCAGTGGGGAATTCCAGAATATTGCCGTAGTGACAATGAAGGACCAGCGATATATGTTCAAATCAGGATGATGTGCAACTTGGAGGTAATGGTATTCCCATAACATTGTGGCTCTTGTGCTCTATGGTAGAAGTCGCATGGGAGGGAGCTACTGTCAAAGTAACCTTTGAGTTGTTGCAGTGAATCCTTTAAATAGTACATACTGCAGCCACAGTGCAACATTGATGGAACAGATGGATATTGAGTACAACGCCAGGAGTGCTGATCAAGTGAATTGCTCTATCTGGGATAGTATTGAGTTTTTTTAAGTGTTGTTGCAGCTGCAACCATCCAGGAAAGTGGCGAGTATTTCATCACACTCCTCAATTGAGCCTTATGTAGATGTCACAGAAGCTTTTGAGGGTCCAAGAGGTGAGCCACTCATCGCAGAGTACCAAGCCTCTGCTCTGCTCTTGTAAACAGATTGTTGATATGGCTGATCCAGTTAAGCTTCTGGTCACCCCCATGATGTTGATGATGGGGGACTCTGAGTTGGTGGTGCATTTGAAGGTCAGGAGAGATGGCTGGGCTTTCTCTTGTTTGAGATGATCATTACATGCCACTTATGTGCGACTTGGACAACATCCAGGCTTGAGCTGACAAGTCCTGCTGTCGGCTGACGAGGGCTATTTCGTTATCAAAGGAGTTGTAAATGGAGCTGAGCATTGTGGAATTGTCAGCGAACAACCGCACTCCTGACTTTACAATGATGGGGAGGTCATTGATGAAACAGTTGAGGATGGGCCAAGGATGCTGCTTTGAGGAATTCCTGCAGTTATATTCCGGTGCTGCGAAGATAACCACGATGATCCTCTTTTGTGTCAGGTATGACTCAAGCTGCTAGAGGGCTTTTCCTTCAACACCCGTTGACTTCATTTTTACAAGGGCATGGTTGAATGCAGCTTTGATCTTGATGGCAGCTACTCTCACTTCTGTGGCATTCAGCTCTTGCATCTATGTCCGGATCAAACCTTTGATGAGTTCTGGAATAAGTGGTTTAGCCTGAACCTGAAGTGAGCATTGGTGATTAGGCATTGCTTAATGGCACATTCCATCACTTTGATTGGGAGGAGTCTGATAGTTGGTCAGGTTAGATTTATCTTGGGGTTTTTTTGTGGATAAGGCATACCTGGGCAACTTTCCAGTTGTTTGCTGGGTGCCAGTGCCATAACTGTACTGGAACAACTTGGCTGGGGTTAGGGGGCTTCTAGTTCTGGTGTGCAGGTCTTCAGCACTACAGCCAGGATATTATCAGAGCCCACAGCCTTTACTATGAAAATGGGCCATAGTAATTGTGACTAATTGACGAGATGAGTGACTGATGAACTTTCTTGGTAGTGGAACTCCTTTGCATTTCAGGCATCCAGTGTCAGGATCTTTCTCTTCCCCCTGAACATTGTCTACTCCCACTCCAACAGAGCCTCTGGGCTGGATTTTGAATGACCCGTGGAGTCGGGTTTGGAGGCGTGTGGGGGTTAAAGTAGCAGATTCGGGGGTCCCGACCCCATCCCGACTCCAACACGCCTCCACGCAATTTTGACAAAATCGGTCGCGGGGTTCCCGACTCCGTCCCGCCTCCAAGAGGCGGGAGAGGCCATTAAAGCCCTTAACAATCCCTAAAGTGGCTCAGTAATGCCATTTTGAAGCATTTTAGGTAGTTTAACCCTTTTCCCACGTGAAGCACGCCTGATGGGAAACACTCCAGTGAAACCTGGCAGGAGCACAAGTGGATTGCTGACTCTCCGCTGCAGCTCAACCTTTAAATAGGAGATTTGATCAGCCATCAATTGCAGGTGGCAGGACTTTGTTGTCACAGGTCTGGGGGAACTTTTAGAAGGCATAACCACAGCTCTGGAAGTTTGGAGCCCGACACCCATCTGCAGTGTGACCTCCTGGGAAACCCCCTCTCGCCACCCTCATTGAGGGCTTCCTCAACTGAGACATATACCAGAGGCATGGGAGCCATTTATTTCTTTCCCTCCTGGGTATCCGATGAGGATGAACAACAGCCGCGGCACCAGCAGAACCATGAACAACAGCAGCAGCAACAGCAGGAGCGCCAAGCTGCTGCTCACCCACCTGAAGCTGCACAGGACAGAAGGGGCCAGCGCATGGAAGGCCGTCGGCGCAGATGATACCCCCCAAACAGGGTCTACAGACAGAGGGTCAGCTACCTCCAACATGTCTGAGCAGCAGTGCCAAAGGCGGCTCCGACTTTCGCGAGAGGTAGTGGGTGACATCTGCGCAATGCTGCAACAAGACCTGGAGCCCAGAGGACCAGGTGGACGCCCCTTACCAGTGGCCGTCAAAGTCACCACCACACTCAACTTTTTTGCCTCGGGCTCATTCCAGGGATCAGCAGCAAACATCAGCGGCATCTCCCAGGCAGGCCGCACACACCTGCATGACGCAGGTAACCGATGCCCTCTTTGCCATCGCGCACAATCACATCCATTTCACCAAGGATCGAGCAAGTGTCACGGCGTGTGCGGTTGGATTAGCTAATCTGGCAGGGTGCAGGGCGTCGTTGACTGCACACATGTGGCCTTAAGGTACCCCATCGCAATCCAGGTATTTTTGTCAACCGCAAGGGCTTCCACTCCCTCAACGTTCAGCTGGTGTGTGACCACAACAAGGAAGTTCTGCATGTTTGTGCCAAGTACCCTGGCAGTTGCCATGACTCCTTCATACTGCGCCAGTCTAGTGTGCCTCAGCTATTCAGTCCGCCAGACCAACTTCACGGATGGCTACTTGGAGACAAGGGCTATCCCCTGAAGACGTGGCTAATGACGCTGTTGAGGAGCTCATCCAACGCAGCTGAGGAGAGCTACAACTCCAGCCACATTTCCACCAGAGCCATAATCGAGCAAACCATCGGTATGCTGAAGATGCGCTTAAGATGCCTGGATAGATCAGGTGGAGCCCTGCAATACTCAGCAGCCAGGGTCTCCAGAATCGTCGTGGTTTGCTGTGCACTTCACAACATGGCACAGCGTCGTGGCTTACAGATGCCGGAGGACCAAGTGGCTCCTCACATAGCCTCCTCAGATGAGGAGGAGGAGAGAGAGAACGAACAACTTGCAGAGGCCCCTCAACCAGCAGCAGCATTACGCGAGACCATAGCTGCCCGGAATGCAAGGAACGCACTCATCTTGGCCAAATTTGCATAGCCTAGACAAGCGAGCACTTTTATCTCGCAGCTTCTTACCAGAGCTACGACAATGGCCCAGACCCAGCGGATCCCTAACAATGTGACCACCATACTGACAATTGCAAGTTATCCTAAGGCCTCATTGTGGAAGTCCCATTAGCAAAATGACAGACGCCACAACTGCAGCTGTAGCCATCAGAGTTTTTATTTAAACTTTACACCTGATGGCTTTTTCACAATACACATCAAAATTCACCCAAGTGACTACCCTTGTGACTATTTGTGCTGTTTCTTTCTCTTACGCGTGCTCCTACGTGGTGCTTCCCCTGTGGCTTCAGCAGAAGTGGAGGCCCCCTGCTTACTTTGTTGCTGCTCCTGTCTCGACTCCTTTGGCGGGCGTCCTCTGGGGTTGTGAACCTGAGAGGGCTCGGCAACAGTCTGCTGCTCCTGCGGCTGGGCAGGGGTTGAGATGCCGATCTCACTTGGGTGCGGACTCTGGTGGGGCTCTGACCGAGGACCTGTCAGTGGCATGGAAGTGTGAGCGCTTGGAGAGGAGCCCCCACCTCCTTGTGTGCCACCAACATCCCTCAAATGGGTCAGGTCCACCTCAGCGCTTGCAAGTGGCTTGAGAGCACCTTGCTGCACATCAGGGGGGCCATGGGGACCCGTATCTGCACTGGAAGTCCTACTCAGAAGGACTTCCATGAAAGTCTGGTTTCTCTGTTCAATAGATGACCATCGCTCCTCAAGAGATGCCAGTCTATTCTGAACAATGACCATGTTTTCTGCACTCTGGCGACTTATCTCCTCCATAGCCGTAGCCATCCTCTCATCTACTGTAGCCATCCTTTCCACAGAGGTTGCCATCCTTTCCGTGGTGATGCGTTCATGCGCCAATGACTCCACAAAGGCTCTGCTGATGTTCGCTATGGACTCCTCCATTCGCTCCACACTCGCAGCGACCCTGGAGACAAAACCTGTCAGAGACTCCTGCATCTGTTCCTGGAGTCCCAGCACCGCTGATCTTATGGATGGACCCAGAGGCAGAGGGTCGACATGCAGCTGAGCCGAGCTAGGACAGTCCTGCGCTCTCCGACTAGGACTCTCCACTGCTGTCCCTGTCTCCACCATCTGCTGATGCTCACTTGTGAGCTGTGATACACCAGGTGACAACACTACACTATGTCACGAGGGTCCCACCGGGGTGTGAGTGTCTGCGCTGGTGCTGGGTGTGCTGAGTTCTGCTGACGCTGCGCCCTCAGAGGTTGCAGCTTCCTCTGAGGAGTCTGTCTGCTCAGGCTCTTCCTCCTGGCTAGTGGGGACGGGTGCTTGCGATGGTCCTGTGGGGGAGTAAAGGAAAGAGTCAGAGATGTGATGCCAAGGTTGCATGCACATTACATATTGCAGATGATCATAAATCCATCTGTTAGAGCTTCAGATTCATTATCAGCGACTCATGCAATGTCAGTGAGAGAGATGGAACACTATTCAGTCACCAGCTTGCTCTGATGCACCCGTCTGTCCGTCCCCCACTTGCGTTTCCTTCTCTACGCCCACGATCTCCAGGACCGCATCCTCCCAGGGGGTGAGCTAGGCTAATGAGGGTGGCCCTCCTCCTGTCCTGGCTCTTTCCCTTTTATTGTGAGCTCTCTTTTCCTGCAATGAGGGAGACAAGTGGAGTTTGAGTGAGATTGAAGGAGTGAGTGTAGAGAATCCATAGCATAGATGCTTAGAAGGAGACAAAGATGGATTGAGGTGGCGAGACTAAGGGCCCTCCCTGTGTGTTGTAAGTTGTTTTCATAGCATAACAGTGATAGGTAGTGTGAGGGCTGCATAGTCGAATAGTAAGGTGAATGTGACCATAGAGGGAGAGGGAATGGGTAAGGGTGCATGGATGTCAGTGTCAAGTGGGATATGGAGGAAGAGGTTGCTAAAGCTGAGTGCTGGTGAGGAGAGGCAATGGGGATCAGATTGAGGGTGAAGAAAGTCATACTCACTTTAGCAGTACGTAGAAGGTCATGAAACCTCTTCCTGCACTGGATCCAGGTTCTGCATGTGACTGATAAGGAGGTGACCTCCTGGGCGATCTGGACCCACACAGCCTTTGTCTGCTGGGGAGGCTTCTTCCTCCCTGAGGAGGGGAAGAGCACCTCCCTGTTGGCTCTTGCTCCATCCACCAAAGCCTGAAGGGCAACGTCATGGAACCTGGGAGCAGCCCTGGGCCGTTGGCTGGCCATTCCTGCTGCAGGTGCCTTTAGATTAGAGGTCCAAAAGCTTGGCAGCCTGCAGAGGAAGCAAGGCTTGTTGCAGACCTTAAATGCAGCAGCAATGATGACATCATCGGAGGCGACTTTCAGACTGGAATAACTCATTGGCCATGGGTTCCCACATGTTGGAACTCAATTGGCCAATTAAGTTAAAATCGCATCATTCATCCACATTAATCTGGAGTCGGGGGGCAACACGAAATGCGGGTAACGCGACCCCAACCCGACCCCAAGACAAAATCCAGCCCTCTGTCTTTTCTCCCCACCTGACAGTGTCCTTTTCCATCTCATTGCCCCCTACAATAAGATTTGTTTCGTCCTTTCTTTCCCTCCTCTCACTGAATGTGGTTGGTCTCTCTTTTGTTTCCCTCTCTCTCTTTTCCTGTATCCCCTGAGCTGGGGTATTATCTTCCCCCCTCGTCGAACAAGTTCATTGGTATTGCAAAGATTGGAAAAGACCATTTTGGTCCATGTGGCCAGCTCCAGAGTTCAAAAACAGAACAGAGTTGGTAAGTTGTGGTCCTAACACCAAGCATTGGGGCACCCCACACAGTACTCTCCTCCCTAATCCCCATGATCTATTTGCACTATGCAGGTGTGATCTAAGCACACTGCCCTGTATGATGTAAACTTATTGCCCTGTGTGATATAAATGCAGTTGCTACTGTCTGACATTTTCCATGGTTTGCTAGGTCTGGTTTGGTCTGAGGTTCTGGCCCCCATTGAATTGGATAGAGATGCTCTAGTAAGTAGGTGTTTTCTTTCTGTCATTGACATCACTGGCATGGACTAGAGGGAAGGTGTGTCTCCATTTGGGCAAGATTGATGATTTTTAAAAGAATTAACAGAATTTTTAATTTTTTTTATATCGACACTAGACAACACGGAAAGTAAATCTGCTACACTTTCCTTTCATTTTAACGTCCATTATAGTAATAAGAATTGAAAAAGTCTCTCTGTGGGAACTGCTTGATAATTAGTCGTTGGAGGGGGGGGTTAACTGAGTGGTGCCATGGACTTTGGTTTTAAATCCTAAGCAGTAAATCAATCCTACCCTGATGGAATATAAGGATCCTGAGAGAAATTGTTTGGAGGTGGTCTCATTACAGATCCCAATTCAGTAATAAATTGGTAAGCTCACTCAGAATGGCCATAAAGATGAGGAAAAAAGAGGAAAATATAGTGGTTCAGTAGGCAGTGCTTGTTTTACATTGGGGCTGTGGCACATTTTTGGGGCAGAGCAGAGAGCTTTTTACTCTGCACCTAACCATGCTATAACTAGAAGTGCTTGATGCTGACATAGGGTTCCTGAAATGGGCATTTCATTTCCCAGCACTGATACGCCTCACTTTGATGAGTGCAAAAAAAAATGTACTTTAAATAAAAAAAAGTTGCTCAAAATGGTGCTGAATTGCTGCACAATATTGATACGTTGTACTCTGACCTCGAATCTTTTCCTCACAGTAAAAATTCAGCTGTTTTAGAGTTTTTAAAAATAAAATCAGTCCAATTCGATTAGCATTGATTCCAAGGTGACTGTCTAAACCTATTTAAATCCATTGCTTAGGAGAGCGGTGGAAGATGCAGTGGAGCCCGAGCTGCGAGGAATAACAGTTTACGTTGCTCAGGACTGTACGGGTGAGTGACACGGTATGGTAATGAGAAAAGCTGACTGGGCATCTTGCCCAGTTCTGCCAGTCATCTGAAATTGATGATGCCAGGCAGTGTTTAACATTATTGAACATAACTCATGTCTGCTGTGTTAAGAGTCAATGCTTCTGTGTTCTACATGAGGGTAATTTTAATCCTTTTTTTTAATGCTCAGTTCAGAATGAAGATCAAGGGGGTCGTGGCTGCATATTTACTCCTGTATAAACAATGTCATTGCTTTAGTAAACTACGACACCCATTTTCACTTAGTATAAAAACAGGAAATGCTTGAACTATACAGCAGGTCAATCAGCATCTGAAATAGAAAGAAAAGGACAGGTTAACATTTTAGATGGAACCATGGGACTGGAGAGCTTCTTTATGATTGATTGAGACAAAGAGGGGAGAACAAGAGGTCAAGGGTACAGATGCGGTAACACATTCACAAAGAGCCAGCTGTTTGGTATAATTACCTGTAGATTTATAAATTCATATACAGTATTTATACCTCAGGAAAATGGTGCAAAGGGCTACATAATTACAAATGTCAACTCAGTCAGGCATGTAAAAGAAAGACGACAGCCCTGATTTTAACCTAACCCGCCTGGTGAGAGCAGGGTGGGTTTGGTCAGATCCCCAATTTACACCCAGCCCGATTTTCGGCTCCAGTGAAGTCAGTGGAGCATGAAGTCGGGCGGGGTGTAAATTGGGCATCTGACCCGAACTCACCTTTTCTTGTGGGGCAGGTTAGGTTAAAATCAGGGCTAAAAGGTGAACCGATTCTGTTTTTATTTCAGATTTCCATCATTTATGATCTTTTATCTCTATTTTTACATTGCTGTTTGATTGCAATTGGCTTAACCTTTTCATTAATTAATAAAAATGCATTTCTTAACATTTAAGTGTGTTTATTGCTTATTAGTATTGTACAGAATGATTAGGAATGGACTGTAATAGGTCACGATGTATACTGTATGAAGCTAATTAATATTTTTGAATTATGCGTTGTTAATCTGTTCCTTCACATTTATAAATTGTGTAATATATTACAGATGGTGTTAATACACTGTCTCTTACCATGTGAACCCAGGCTCAAATTCATCCCAGAAGGAATGAAAGTCTATCTCTGCTGGCTGTAAACATCCTACATGAAAGGAGTTTGGTGAAGTCTGAACCTGGGCTCACTACAAAACTAGCTTTAATTTGGCACTGGTTGATACTAAAATTGGCAACCTCGCTCAGAGGCTACAAGATGGTTGGTGTGAGAAATGAAGTCAGTAACTAAGTGAATTTTTTTTTTTTATTAATGAGAAACCTAGGTGAAAGGTAGAGAGCCATAGTGAAGGACATCATCAAGGTTGAAAAGAGTGAAGGAGATTATGAAATAAATACAGGCACTAAGCTTGGGTTTCTAAAGCCTGAAGTTTGCCAGAGAAAGCAAAGACTGAAGGAGATGACATAGTTTCAAGGTCCTGGGAGAGAATAAATTGGAATAGGAGATGGTGCCATGAGTTTTGGATTTTACAGTGTAGATGCAGGGCAGAGGAAGAGCATGTAGAAAAGCATATTTGGAGTTTTGGAATAACAAAACTATTATTAAAGTGTTACTCACTATCTTTTTCAGTTTACATTGCTGATGTAATAGAAAAACATTTGCAGGCTGTTGGATCTGGAATACCAAAGTCATCGGACAGGAGAGCTGTTGTTATCCTAATACCAGTGAGACTTGGAGGGGAGAAGGTCAACCCTGAATACAAAGAGATTGTAAAGGTGGAACCTCTTACTTTAGGATCTAAGTTATTCTATGGTGTTTTGTTATAAATCCTTTTCTCATCCTAGTTTCAAATTCTTCCACCTACCTACAGGAGTCATGCTAGATCACCAATGGCGAGGATTTACAAGGGCAAATTCACGTAAAATGCTTTCTGCGCTGCTTGATTTTTGGTCTGTGCTGGAGTGGTGATTGGGACACTGCAATAAGCCTTGGTATCCTTGACCAAGGAGGGGGCAGAAAAGTCAGCCAACTTTCTGCTGATGATTATCCTGCAGTAACTTCTGCTGAGCAGTGTATGTGTGTATACGTCTAATGAGTACAAGCTTCACCTTGGTTGTGATGCCCTCCACGGTTACATAGCCTGTTGACAGTGTCATAACGTTCATGTAACTTATTCCCATTAGCATAGGTGCAGCTACTGAGAGGAATGACTGAGACATGTCCAAGATTTTCTGGCATGACTAAAGACCCCCTTTGCTCCCCACGGCAAATTGACCCGGAGCCTCCTCCCAACTCTATACATGGTTGTACCTCTGTGTTTTGGACACATTACCGATTTGACTTCTGTTTTTTTTTACCAAAAAAGTGGCCAATAATTTAAAATCAAAATTCACTAACAAATCTTTCTAAGTTATAGATCAGTTTTTATTGGCCTCTTCCCTGCTGTTTGTCAACTTACTTCAAAATTTTATTTTTTGGTTTCAAGCACTTTCCTATGTGCTGATGCATCTTCAGAATTTTGCACAGTATTCTTAATGAATAACTTGTTTTCCATCAAACTCATGATACAGATTTCAGCTAGGCGACACGGTGGCATAGTGGTTAGCACTGGTGCCTCACAGCGCCAGGGACCCGGGTTCGAATCTGACCTCGGGTGACTGTCTGTGTGGAGTTTGCACATTCTCCCCGTGTCTGCGTGGGTTTCCTCCGGGTGCTCCGGTTTCCTCCCACAGTCCAAAGATGTGCGGGTTAGGTTGATTTGGCTATGACAAATTGACCCTTAGTGTTAGGGGGGATTAAATATGTGGGGTTATGGGGATAGGATGGGATATGTTAGGGGGAATTAAATATGTGGGGATAGGGTGGGATATGTGTACTGTGGGGATTAAAGCAGGGACAGGGTACTGGATTTGGATGATCAGCCATGATCGTATTGAATGGTGGAGCAGGCTCGACGGGCCGAATGGCCTACTCCTGCTCCTAGATGCTATGTTTCTATGTTTCTAGACCTATTGTGCAATCTTTGCTAAGGGTACTCTGCGTCAGCCTCTAGATCGTCCACTCCAGACAGGTACTGAGCCAAGAACGTGGGTAATGGGTAATTGAAAGTTCATCTGGGTAAAGAGTCCAAATGGACTTTCCCTTTGTTTGATAACTACTAGACCACTGGAATATTGCTGTTTAGAGGTATACAGATTGGTGGGAGTCAAGGAGTTGGAAGCCCAATAAATCTAAGCATACCATCTCAACCTCCAGTTTTTGCACTAATTGGACTCAGTTAGTTGAAAGGCTAGTTATCGTACAACATAGTATCATGTCATGTTACGGAAGCAACTGATCCAGACCAAGGGATTGTCGAAAAGGTTATAATCTCTCACTTGAATAAATACTTGCTCTGCAGGCCAGTTTAATTATCCAGCTATTGCAGGGGCTGCTGCTGAATTTACTTATCGCCAGAAAGCACTTTATGGTTTTGATTTTAATTTTCACATCAAAGGTTGACCTGTTAATCTACAGAATGTAGGTTTTTCACTAGTTGCAAAGCCAGTCATTTAAAGTCACTTTTCAGGCAGTGACTTTTTTTTTCAGCTCACCCCCCGCCCCGTTGCAGTTCCATTCCTTCTCCCCCAGGACTTGCCTTAGGCCTGCCGGTGGTGAGGCGAGCAGCCTGAGATACAACAATGTTAAATGGGCGAGTTGCCAGTCTGTCCAAATAATGTAAACAAGGCACGAAGCTCGCGTTCTGGCTGGCCTCGGACCTCCCGGTTGGGACGCGTGCTGTCTGTGCCCCATTAGGGTGAAAACAGGCCATTACCTATTTCTAGGCTATTGACTCCTTGCTGGGCTGCAGTTCCATAGTACAAGGTGACTCCAGCACCTTGGCCAAAGGGCTGTTATTTATGTGTGCCTGCAGTTTGACTGCAAGGTGAATCACAACCAATTCTGTCCTTAATCAGTGTTGATGCGCACACATTTCCAAAAGAGATTCTTGGATAGAATTGAGAAGGGGAAACTCCTCACCTCCCTCACTCTGAGGCAATTTATAATGCACCCCCTGTCATTCCAGCTGAGTTTAACCAACTCAGCACAGACTGGGGATTGAACCTTCGACCTTCTTCAGTTTGGCCCAGCTACTTATTTACCGAGCTGAGCCATCTGAGGAATGAGTATATGCTTATTTTGTATTTTCACTGAAATTAGTTGCAGCATTTTCTAAACCATTAAAGCATCATTGAATGGTCCTATAATGGAGTGTTTTCTTGTGGCTGTGTTAAAAGCCTCCAGAACCACACAATAAATTACCCATTCCTATGGCCTTGAATTTATCCACATGGTAAGCTTTTATTGCACATCACTTAACATATGAAAAGTGTGCTAACTAAGCATGCTTAGCTGGGCAGGTAATAAATACCTTGAATATTTCCAGGGTCAAGGCTGCTTGGTCATTTTAAAAAGTACACTGTTTTTATGTTCATTGCAATGACTTGTCTATAAATGAAAGTCACGGCTAACAGCCGATAAACATTTGTGTTCTTGTGACCAGTAAAGATTTTCAGTTGGAGTATTTATAAACCACTTAAAGTATAAAAACGCAATGCTATTTTAAAAAAACTGAAGCTCCCTGATGACTCAATGGGTAACTGAACTTCCCAATATGTTAATGAGCGATACAGATCAGCAGAGTCCCAGGTTCCTAATACGATAGCAAAATACTGCGGATGCTGGAAATCCGAAATAACAACAGAAAACGCTGGAAAAACTCAGCAGGCCAGGCAGCATCCGTGGAGAGAGAAAGAGAGTTAACGTTTCAGGTCGATGACCTTTCATCAGTTTTTCCAGCGTTTTCTGTTGTTATTCCCAGGTTCCTAAATTAGCTAATAACTGTCAGAGTGGTGCTGTTGGTCCCTGTTGAGAGGGGAATAGTTAGCCAGGGCTCCTGCTCCTGATCACTATCCAGTCGCCCTTGCTGGAAAGTGCATGTGTGTAGACATCGAGTGAGGGTAGAATCAGGCTTGGTGCCTTCTATATAACCTGCCAACTGACCAGGAACAGACATAACAATTATCTGTTTGGGTTGATATTGGATGACATCCAGTGCTCATGGAACTATACTTAAGTATAAGTCAGCATCTTCAGGAGAGTCGGAGAGAAAATTGGGAGGAGGAAACTTGTTTTACTACGTCCTAATTTCTTTGCAACCTATTGTTGTCTCAGGCAATGCACCAACAGTGGGTGAAGGGATGGACATTTGACCTATTCCCAGATCTCCATCAGAACCACTGGTTGGAATTGCATGAGAGCAGCCCACACTTTACAGCAGGAATCACTTTTTCCAGCAGCAATCAGAAGCAGTAGCAGGACACTGAGGAGTATTGCGTTCAAGTACAACCTCAATTGAGATTGGCTAGCTCAGCACAGAGCTAGGATGAAACCTGGAACTCTGCTGATGATGATTTCCTTCCTGTGGGGAAGAGTCTGGCCTGTTGGCTGCTTCCAGTGACTAAGATAGTCTTCAAAAGTGATGGGGGTAATTTTGACTGTGCGATGGTGCAATGGAAATAAAAATGGGGAGAGATGTGAAAGAGGCTGCCGATTCGGTATCGCCCGTTTTACACTATTACAGAGTCAAAATTACCCCCGATATCTGTGTTCTACCTCATCAGCTGAAAAGTAACTTTATTCCTGTTAGATGGTGCCACATATTGGGTGGGGAGGAGCTGATTTAGAGCAGCTGTGTTTGGTATATTTGGCATGATTTGGAAAAAGCAGAACCTATCCTCACACACTTCCACTTTTGTTTTTGAATAGGGGATCTTGAGTCTTGAGTTCTGCGTTGGAATTATTGGTGGGAAGCCAAAACAGTCTTTCTACTTTGTGGGATTTCAAGGTTTGTGCGTTTTAATTTAATGTGGACTTTTTTCTCTAGATACTCAGCAATGTACAGTAATTATAGATTTTGCCCTTCTAATCTTTGGTTGTGTCAAGACAGTATTTTGAACTGTTTAACATTAGGATATTGTTGCTAGTGGGAATCTCTTTAGATGAGATTATTGTACAAAAATTATATCATTTTAACAATAAAGTGTATTTGCTTATGTTCTATATTTCCAACAGTGTATGGGTACTAATACACTAAATAAACATAGTGACAACATTGAGAATATTTACCTCTTAACACAGCAAAATAGCAAAAATAACCTCATTAGTTTGATTTTGTTTCAGTACTGTGAGCTGAAGAGGTGCTAGCTTTTGTCTCGAAGGATGAAGAGGTAGAATGTCCAAATGTAATTACTGACGTTGTGATATGCAAAAATGACAACTTTTTGTAATATGTTTTGATGTGAATTGCATTATTATTGTATTATATTTTTAAACACAAAGATTTAGCCAAATGCTCTTCAATAAAGATGCACAGTACCTCTAAGAAGTTTACAATATAGAGTTAAGTTTAACAAACAAAATCATAAAGTATCAAGACTGCAGAAAAAATAACACTTACAGATGAAATGCAACTGAAAAAAGACCAATCTTAATTCCTAATAGGCTGTAAATGAGTTTATTCATCGGCATGCTCTTCCTTTGAGCCCACTGACGAGTATACTTGTCCATTAGCAGTCTCTTCCTGTTTTAAGATTGAGAAATATGTTAAATATTGATTGATCCTGTCCACAACCATGTTAATCCTGAAATTGTTGCCATTAATTATTTGAAAACTGACTTTTGAATCAATTGGCAATATTTTTCCAAGTTGATCGCACCTCCAAAATGTATGGTGGGAACATGGAGGCAGAAAAGGAAAAAATAAATTATTTTAAATGATTAAAAAGATAAAAAGATTAACATTTAGTCAGGAACAAAGCAAAATTCAGGGTTTTTTTAACAACTGGAAAAGTGAAAATAGTAGGAAAAAAGTTTGAGGGGGTGCATATAGGTAAAGGGTATACATTTTTAGGACGCACACTCAGAGGTCGAACTGCCACCACCTTCACCGACGCGTACGAGAGCATGGGCCTTACACTAAACATCCATAAGGCAAAGGTCCTCTACCAACCAACGAAGTCCAACACTGCCTTCAGTGTGCCAGTGCAGCCTTCGGTCGCCTGAGGAAGAGAGTGTTTGAAGATCAGGACCTCAAACCTGGCACCAAGCTCATGGTCTACAGAGCAGTAGTGATTCCCGCCCTCCTGTATGCTTCAGAGACATGGACCATGTACAGCAGGCACCTCAAAGCACTGGAGAGGTAGCACTGGAGAGGTACCACCAACGCTGCCTCCGCAAGATCCTGCAAATCCATTGGCAGGATAATAGGTGCACCAACGCCAGTGTTCTCGCTCAGGCCAACATCCCCAGCATCGAAGCTTTGACCACGCTCGATCAGCTCCGATGGACGGGCCGCATAGAATCATAGAAGATAGGAGCAGGGGTAGGCCATTCGGCCCTTCTAGCCTGCTCTGCCATTCAATGCGATCATGGCTGATCATCCAAATTCAGTACCCTGTCCCTGCTTTCTCCTCATATCACTTGATCCCTTCAGCCTTAAGAAATATATCCAACTCCTTCTTGAATCTATTTAATGAACTGGCCTCTACTGCCTTCTGTGGCAGAGAATTCCACAGGTTCACCACTCTCTGGGTGAAGAAATTCCTCCTCATTTCTGTCCTAAATGGCTTACCCCTTATCCTTAGACTGTGACTCCTGGTTCTGGACTCCCTGACCATCGGGAACATCCTTCCTGCATCTAGTTTGTCCTGTCCTGTCAGAATTTTATAAGTTTGAATGAGATCCCCTCTCATTCTTCTAAACTCCAGCGAGTATAAGCCCAATCGACCCAATCTCTCTTCATACGTCACTCCTGCCATCCCAGGTATCAGCCTTGTGAATCGTCGCTGAACTCCTTCCATGGCAAGAACATCCTTCCTCAGATAAGACGACCAAAACTGCACACAGTACTCAAGGTGTGGTCTCACCAAGGCCCTGTACAACTGCAGCAAGACATCCTTGTTCCTGTACTCAAACTCTCTCGCTATGAAGGCCAACATACCATTTGCCTTCTTAACCGCCTGCTGCACCTGCATGCTTACCTTCAGCGACTGGTGCACAAGGACACCCAGGTCTCGTTGCACTTCCCCTTTTCCTAATCTATTGCCATTCAGATAATAATCTGCCTTTCTGTTTTTGACACCAAAGTGGATAACCTCGCATTTATCCACGTTATATTGCATCTGCCACGCTTCTGCCCAATCACCCAACCTGTCCAAATCATCCTGGAGTTTCTCGGCATCCTCCTCGCAGCACACACGCCCACCCAGTTTTGTGTCGTCTGCAAACTTGGAGATATTACATCTAGTTCCCTTGTCTAGATCATTAATATATATTGTGAATAGCTGGGGTCCAAGGACCGATCCTGCGGTACCCCACTAGTCACTGCCTGCCACTCGGAAAAAGACCCGTTTATTCCAACTCTTTGCTTTCTGTCTGCCAACCAGTTCTCTATCCAAGTCAATACCTTGCCCCCAATCCCATGTGCCTTAACTTTACACGCTAATCTCTTATGCGGGACCTTATCAAAAGCCTTTTAGAAGTCCAAATACACCACATCCACTAGTTCTCCCTTATCTATTTTACCAGTTACATCCTCAAAAAATTCCAGTAGATTAGTCAAGCATGATTTACCTTTTGTAAATCCATGTTGACTTTGTCCGATCCTGTCACTGTTTTCCAAGTGCTCAGCTATTACATCTTTTATAATGGACTCTAGCATTTTCCACACTACCGATGTCAGACTTACCGGTCTGTAATTCCCCGTTTTCTCTCTACCACCCTTTTTGAATAGTGGGGTAACATTAACTACCCTCCAATCCATGGGTACTGTTCCAGATTCCATCGAATGTTGGAAGATGATCAGCAATGCATCTACTATTTCTCGGGCCACTTCCTTAAGTACCCTAGGATGTAGATTATCAGGCCCTGGGGATTTATCGGCCTTCAATTTCTCTAACACCATTTATCTACAAATACTGATTTCTTTCAGTTCCTCCCTTTCATCAGACCCTATGTTCCCCAACATCTCTGGGAGGTTATTTGTGTCCTCCTTTGCATGCGCGATACGAGACTCCCAAAACAAGCGCTCTACGGAGCTCCGACACGGCAAGAGAGCCCAAGGTGGGCAGAAGAAAAGCTTCAAAGACACCCTCAAAGCCTCCTTGAAAAAGTGCAACATCCCAACCGACACCTGGGAATCCCTGGCCCAAGACCGCTCAAAGTGGAGGAGAAGCATCCGGGAAGGTGCTGAACACCTCGAGTCTCTTCGCCGGGAGCAAGCGCAAGCCAAGCACAAACAGCGGAAGGAGTGCACGTCAACCCAAGCACCCAACCCACCCGCCCCTTCAACCACCGTCTGCCCCACCTGTGAAGGAGACTGTAGGTCCCGCATTGGACTCATCAGTCACCTGAGAACTCATTTATAGTGTGAAGCAAGTCATCCTCAGTTCCGAGGGACTGCCTAAGAAGAAGAGATACATTTTTAAAATCTTAAATCTTTTTAGAGTTAATTTTAGTACAGTTTAGCATTACTATTCCAAACTACAGCCACATGTGACCCATGAATCTCAAGCAACTCACTTGTATTTGTCTTTATATTTCTTATTCCCTGGTTCGTCCTTTTTGAACTTTGTGGGTTTGGAAAGAGTTGCTCCGAGTGCTGTAGCCTCATTAATGTGTAAAGCTAAATCAGAACACTAAGATCTGCTAGTAACAGCAGCTTGAGATAGGCGCAGATTAATGGGAACATAGATTTAAACTTTATCCTTTTAAACAAGGATAAATACCTTGGGCACTCCTGCTCTAATGGCTCCCCCAATGGCTTAACAAGTTTATCCAGTCAGTAACTGGGCTGTACAGACCAGGAAGATTCCTGGTCTGATCTCTTAGTTAGAGCAGGGATGCTAAAATTGGCCTAAGTGCTCCTGGGTTAAGGAGGAGAAAATCATCCAGGCCACTGATCACAAAGCATATCCGTGCTGGAAATAGGAATAATCAAGACATTGCCTGAGGGGAGGATGGAGCTTGCCTGTGTTTTCCCTGTAGTCAAATAGCCTGCTGACACTCATTGTCGGGGCTTACACATGAATAATACCTATTTAGGTGAGACACCAGAGGGTACCAGCATCTCTGGAATTCCCAGCAAGGAATCCAGGACTTCAGCAGAGGATGACAGAAAATTGCAGAAAAAAAGCTACAGTAATAAAAAAAAACTTTTGGCATTTAAGAAGCTCTATTACTGTAATATTCGTGCTTGATTCAGTGTTACAATGCATGAGCTGAAAATTTAAGGCTTAGGGTGATATAGATTTCCTGCCAGGAATCTGAAAGAGAAAGTGAAGCCGTTACGATACTGGACTAGCAACCCAGAGGTTGTGAGTTCAAACCCACCATGGCATATTGTGAAATTGAATTCAATAAATGTGGTAATTTGTGGGCTTGCACCAGGAAAAATGGCCATCAAAGCTGCGGATTGTAAAATTCCAACTGGTTCACTAATGTCTTTCAGGGAAGGGAACCTGCTGACCTGACCCAGTCTTACCTATATCTGACTCCAGTCTCAGAATATGTGGTTGATTCTTGATGCCCTCTGAAGTGGCTGAGCAAGACACTCAGTCTTAAACAATCACTTTAGAACACAATCGCAAGGGAAATAGTGAACGCACCTATTGGCAGTGATGTAGACATCAGATCAGGACAAGACTCCAGCAGGTCTGGACAAACTAGATGCAGGAAGAGTGTTCCCGATGGTCGGAGAGTCCAGAACCAGGGGTCATAATCTAAGTATAGCCATTTAGGACAGAAATGAGGAGGAATTTCTTCACCCAGAGAGTGGTGAACCTGTGGAATTCTCTACCACAGAAGGTAGTTGAGGCCAAGTCATTAAATATATTCAAGAATGAGTTAGATATATTTCTTAAAGCTAAAGGTATCAAGGGATATGGGGAGAAGGCAGGGACAGGGTACTGAGTTTGGATGATCAGCCATGATCTCATCGAATGGCGGAGCAGGCTCGAGGGGCCGAATGGCCTACTCCTGCTCCTATCTTCTATGTTTCTATGTAATCCCAGCCCAGTCAACCCTGTAAAGTCCACTTCACTAACATATGGTGTCCATGTTGGGAGAGCTGTCTAGTCAGGAAATTGGCTGACAGTCATAGTCGTATCTATCAGCCGACATTCCAAACTCTGCCATCACCATCCCTTGGTATGTCCTGTTTCATCAAGCAGGATAGATCCACCAGAGGTGGGGGCACAGTGGTATACAGTTGGATAGACTTATTCCTGAGAGCCCTCAACATTGATTCTGGTCAAACATAGCCATTAAACACATCTGATGATTAACGCCTATAGCCCTCTTTACCCCCCACACCCCAACTCAACTGACGAATCAGTACCCCTGCATGTTGTACCTGAAGGTCATATCTGTCAGACTGGGACTGCATCAGGTGGTGGTACTTCACCTCATCCTAACCAATCTGTCCACAATAGCATTGGAAGGATGACCACTACACAGTCCTTGTGAAGACAAAAGTCTAATCTTCACATGACATTCACCATTCTGTAGTGTGACACTACTGCTGTGCTAAGTGGTGCAGTCTAAGGACACATTTAGCAGTCCAAAACTGGACATCTATGGGGTACGGTGGTCAATGAGCAGCAGCAGAATTGTATTGTACCACAATCTGTAACCTCGTGGCCCGACACATCCCTTTTCCATCATCACACCGGGAGACCAAACCTGGCTCAATCAGAAGTGTACAAGGGTGGATCAGTTTGTGAATTCCAAAAGTACCTCCCAGTCGTGCAACCTGTACCACCAAGAAGGACGTGAACAGGAATATCATATGAACACCATCCTCTCCAGGTTATGCTCCAAGTCACATAGTATCCTGACTTGTACAGATATAGCAGTTCCTTCATTGTTGCTGGGTCATTGGCCCGGAATTTGCGGTCAGTGGCGAAGCGACGGCGCTCCCCACTGACCTCTAAGAAAGCTGCCCATAAAGATCTAGTGATCTCTGGTGTGAATTTCAGCTCTCCCGACCTTTGTTTGAATTTGGCGCCAAATCAAGCAAATCCTAAGCGCCAGCAACAGTGATGCCATCAAACTGACTGAGCAGCCAAACCCATTGAAGAATTCTCAGACAGCAAACAAGGAAGTAAAATGCACAGATTCTAATTTACTTTTTTATAAATTTTATAGTGTGAAATTAGGATTAGGACATACACTTATGATTAAGGTAGAAGCTGAAATAACAAACTTTAAAAAATATATATATTATGTTAAAAACTTGTAAATCTTAATAATAATGGAAACATTTGATATTCCACAAATATAAAATTAGTTTTTCAGTGCCAGGACGGTTGTTCAGCAGTCAGTACGCAATTTAAAAGCCCAGTTACACCTCTTTCAAGAAGGCTTAAAATTTTAGGGGGTTTTTAACAGCGATATTCCATCGTAAAAGGGGAAGTTTTCATCCTTGTATGTGATTTCATCTCATTGCTGGCATGGGGAGTTCCCCAGTGCAACTTGTGGTGGAGCAGTGAATGACTGACTGCAACTTCAGGATTTCTATGTTTATCTATGCATGTGCTAAATCCTGAAGTTGCAGTCAGTTTTAGAGGGGTAATGATGCCAAATGCTCACAGTTTCGCCATCATTGCCACAGCAAAATCCGGGCCAATATCATGGAATTTCTTACTTAACACCTTCAGCACAAGGACTTCAATGGTTCAAAGAGAAGGCCCATCACCACCTTTTCAGGGCTGTCTGAGAAGGGCAAAAATGCAGCCTTGTCCACCATTATATTTGATATTTAAGTATTGTTGTAATAGGATCCATCATATATTAAACAAGATCGTAATTTAAAAGACATGAATATCCAGCTCAAGTTACAAAGGAAGAACTTCCTTGAGGAAGTAACTAAAGTAATAGACCGGGGAATGTCTATGGATGTAGTTTATATGGACTCCCAGAAGGCATTCGATAAGGTTCCACATAAGAGACTGTTAGCTAAAATTAAAGCTCATGGATTTGAAGGCAAATTATTGACCTGGTTAGGAGATTGGTTAGATGGTAGAAGACAGAGAGTAGGGATAATTGGCATGTACTCAAATTGGAGGAAGTGTCCCACAAGGATCTGTGCTGGGGCCTCAACTTTTCACTATATTAATGACTTTGATAACACAATAGAGAGCCGTATGTCCAAGTTTGCCAATGACACAAAGATTGGTGGTATAGTAAGTAGTGTAGATGGGAGCATAAAATTACAAAGAGACACTGATTGATTAAGTGATTGGGCAGAACTATGGCAGATGGATTTCAATGCAGGCAAGTGTGAGGTCATCCATTTTAGAAACATAGAAGATAGGAGCAGGAGTAGGCCATTCGGCCCCTCGAGCCTGCTCCGCCATTTAATGAGATCATGGCTGATCATCCAAATTCAGTACCCTGTCCCTGCTTTCTCCCAATATCCCTTGATCCCTTTAGCCTTAAGAAATATATCTAACTCCTTCTTGAATATATTTAATGAATTGGCCTCAACTGCCTTCTGTGGTAGAGAATTCCACAGGTTCACCACTCTCTGGGTGAAGAAATTCCTCCTCATCTCAGTCCTAAATGGCTTACCCCTTATCCTTAGACTGTGACCTCTGGTTCTGGACTCCCCCGCCATCGGGAACATCCTTCCTGCATCTAGTCTGTCTAGTCCTGTTAGAATTTTATAAGTTTCAGTGAGATCCCCTCTCATTCTTCTAAACTCTAGCGAATACAAGCCCAATTGTCCCAATCTCTCTTCATACGTCATTCCTGCCATCCCAGGTATCAGTCTGGTGAATCTTCGCTGCACTCCCTCCATGGCAAGAACATCCTTCCTCAGATAAGGCGACCAAAACTGCACACAATACTCAAGGTGTGGTCTCACCAAGGTCCTGTACAACTGCAGCAAGACATCCTTGCTCCTGTACTCGAATCCTCTCGCTATGAAGGCCAACATACCATTTGCCTTCTTAACCGCCTGCTGCACCTGCATGCTTACCTTCAACGACTGGTGCACAAGGACTCCCAGGTCTCGTTGCACTTCCCCTTTTCCCAATCTATTGCCGTTCAGATAATAATCTGCCTTCCTGTTTTTGCCACCAAAGTGGATAACCTCGCATTTATCCACATTATACTGCATCTGCCCAATCACCCAACTTGTCCAAATCATACTGGAGTTTCTCTGCATCCTCCTCACAACACACACGCCCACCCAGCTTTGTGTCGTCTGCAAACTTGGAGATATTACATCTAGTTCCCTCGTCTAGATCATTAATATATATTGTGAATAACGGGTCCTAGCACCGATCCCTGCGGTACCCCACTAGTCACTGCCTGCCACTCGGAAAAAGACCCGTTTATTCCAACTCTTTGCGTCCTGTCTGCCAACCAGTTCTCTATGCACGTCAGTACCTTACCCCCAATCCCATGTGCTTTAACTTTGCACGCCAATCTCTTATGCGGGACCTTATCGAAAGCCTTCTGAAAGTCCAAATACACCACATCCACTGGTTCTCCCTTATCTATTCTACCACTTACATCCTCAAAAAATTCCAGTAGATTAGTCAAGCATGATTTACCTTTTGTAAATCCATGTTGACTTTGTCCGATCCTGTCACTGTTTTCCAAGTGCTCTGCTATTACATCTTTTATAATGGACTCTAGCATTTTCCCCACTACCGATGTCAGGCTTACCGGTCTATAATTCCCCGTTTTCTCTCTTCCACCTTTTTTTAAATAGTGGGGTTACATTAGCTATCCTCCAATCCATGGGAACTGTTCCAGAGTCTATAGAATTTTGGGAGATGACCAGCAATGCATCTACTATTTCTAGGGCCACTTCCTTAAGTACCCTAGGATGTAGATTATCAGGCCCTGGGGATTTATCGGCCTTCAATCCCATCAATTTCCCTAACACCATTTCCCTACAAAAACTGATTTCATTCAAAAAATGATCGATCTAAGTATTATTTAAATGGTGAAAAGCTAGGAACATTGGCGGTCCAAAGAGATTTAGGGCTCCATGTATACAAATCATTATAAATGTAGTTGGGTTCAAAAAATAATCAAAAAGGCTAATGGAATGTTAGCCTTTATAACTAGAGGGCTAGAATATAAAGGAGTGCAATTTTTGCTTCAGCTGTACAAAGCCCTGGTTAGACCACATCTGGAGTACTGTGTAAATTGGAGATTGATCGTTCCTATGAATGCTGTTGTTTCACCCTTGGATTACATCGAATAGTTAGATATTGTACATTGAATTATATTAAAATTACAACACGCAAACAGGCCATTTGGCCCAACCAGTCTGTGTTGGTGTTTATACTCCACATGAGCAATAGTCCTAATCCCATGTGCCTATCTTGTTCTAATATCCCTTACCGTCAATCACCTATCTAATCTATTCTTAAATGTTGACAGTCACTAACTCTGATTGCATTCCACAGCCTTGCTTCTTTCTGTGTAAGAATAAGTTTCTCCTGCTCTTTGTCCTAAATCTCTTGCATTTAATCTTATCTATGTCCCCTGATTCTAGACTCCACCCCCCTCCCCCCCTAATCAATAGAAACATCTGTTTTTGCCCATTCAACCATCTTATCCTCGGAGCTTCCTTTGGTCCTCAGAATTATTTACTGTGCCTCCTATTTTAGTATTGTCTACTAAGTTGGACACCAGTACTGCCGCATCACTAAACTAAGACGCTTGGAGACTACTTACGAGAGTGACTATTATCACTATACCTGAGAGAATATCTAAAGCAAGATCCTAAACTTGTAACATGCTGACTCCTGCCTCCAATGCCTTGTACGAGTCACCATTCTCTATACATTTGCCAGCTGAGACAGATCCTGTTCTTTCTGGACATCCCTGCACGCGACCTTTTCACCATGAGTCACTGGATAGTAGCTGATTTTCTTTCTCTTCGTAGCAAAGAGAGCATTGAGGCCAAATGATTAGAACGCGGCTATACCCTGTTCCTTTACTGACTCTTGTTTTTTTTTTTAAAGCAATTCTTGCAAAATATTAAATAAGATTGAACTTGCTATGTAAAATTTTGCTTGGACAGCGCAGTTTGACAGTTCAGATTGTAATCTTGTCTGAAAAGAGGCTTCAAACAACCAACAGTGTGTTGGCAAGCTAATGTGTTGGGCATTATTTTACTTATTATACATACTGTAGAGATGAGATTGGAAGAAGATGTCTCATTAGGTGTTTTTGAATTTCTTATCTTCTGTTTTGTCCTTCAAGATGACAGTTTGATTTACATGGATCCTCATTACTGCCAATCATTCGTGGATGTCAGCACAAAGGATTTCCCACTTGAGGTGAAGTTTTGTATCTGGTGTAAAATGCTGACTTTATTTTCTTATTTTGATGTGAATTAAAATGATTTAGTTTTGTGCTAAAGTACACTTTATTCCTAATATAAACACAATTCCATCTTAGTCAAAATTACTTGTCAGTAATGTAGAAGTTGGAGTAGTTTTTGAGCTTTTGCTTTTTTCCATTAATTTTATTTTTTGTAAACTTGGTGAGGGATGTTCATGGTGGAGGAATGGAACATATTTCAATTTCAGGCCCTTCCAAGTGTGGTGTAGCACAAGTTACATGCAGATTAAAACTCCCTCTACAAGCTCCGGCTTCACAAGAGAATGCCTACTCCACCAGTGTGATAATTCCATTTACCACTGTAGCCATCCTGTGTCCTTTCTGAATGAGATTGGTACTAAATTACATGCAATTCAATACTGTGGATGTACACAGCTGGGTTGAGACTGGCTAAGACTCATTTCATGTCGGATCCTTACAGTGATGAGAATGAAAGGAAGCTTTCATCCCATCAGCCTGGCTGGACTGGAACCCAAACCCCAATAGTGTCCAACTCACTGTACACTGCCCCACATAAGTTTATTTACATAGTGTTGTACAGTGAGACAATTGTGGAGTGGATGTTGTAACAGTAATTATTACCTGGAGTGAGTTTTCCCTAGAAAAATACATGTTAAGGAAAGAATGTTGATGTTACATATAATTGTATTAGACTAATCTGTTAGTGAATCAGTGGAACTGGCAGAGCTTTTGCTGATGGACTAATTCTGCTATTTTGTACTTTCAGTCATATCACTGTCCTTCTCCGAAAAAAATGTCATTTGGTAAAATGGATCCCAGCTGCACAATAGGGTTTTATTCACGCAGCGAATGTGATTTTGAAAAAATAATTGATGAAGTAACAAAGGTGAGCGATAAGAATTGTTGATGGAATAAGCTGGGACACTGCCACCAGTTCTGGGACAGGAAGGAGCTGTACCGATGGGGCAGGAAAGAGCTGTACCGATGGGACAGGCTCCACCTGAACCGGGATGTGACCTGTGTCCTAGCGGAAAGGGTAAATAGGGAGGCGGCAAAGGCTTTAAACTAGTAAGATGGAGGGGAGGGATCTACAAGAAAGGTAGCCAGCCTAATTATAAACAAAACAGGAAAAGAGAGCATAGGAAAGAATAAAGTAAGGGAGGACATTGATGGCAAGGGAATAAATAGAGATATAGAACAGGAGTCTAAAAAGATGGTTAAACATAAAGTGAGAGGAAATCCTATTAAAATGAGTTAAACTGTCTGTACAGCAATGCACACAGTGTTCGTAATAAAACAGGGAAGCTGGAGGTGAGGAACCAGACATAGTAGGGATTACTGAGACATGGCTACAGAAAAATCAGGACTGGGAATTAAACATTGCAGGGTATAACATATTTAGAAAAGATAGAGAGGGAAAAAGGGGAGGTGGAGTAGCTGTACTTATTAGGGATAACATAATGGCAGTAGAAAAAAGTGACGCAGCTATCAGCACGACAAAAATAGAATCCATATGGATAGAGATAAAAGATAATAAAGGATCAATCACACTAATAGGCGTAGTCTACAGACCATCTAATAGTGGAAGGGAGGTGGAGGAAGAAATATGCAGACAAATTAGGGAAATAAGTAAAAAAAAAAAAAATAGAATAATAATCATGGGGGGTTTCAACTACCCCGCTATTAATTGGACAGAAGAGGTAGGTAAAGGGAATAAGGGAATGGAGTTTCTACAATGTGTACAGGACTTCTTTCTAACCCAATATGTAAAAAGCCCAACTATTCGCTATTGGATCTAGTAATGGGGAATGAACCAGAGCAGATAAGAGAAGTAAAAGTAGGGGAACATCTAGGCAATAGTGACCATAATATAATATGCTTTAAGATGATAATTGAGAAGGACATAAGTATGACAAAAACCAGGTTAATAGATTGGAGAAAAGCTGATTTTTGAGGGGCTGAGAATAGAACTTGGGGGGGGGGGGGGGGGGGTGAAATGGGCAACAATATTGGCAAACAACGATGTAGAACAGCAATGGGAAACATTTAAAATGGTGTTCAACAGAGTGTAGGAACAATATATTCCATTAAAAGGAAAGAACAAACTAAACACTAATGAGACTCCATGGATAAATAAAGCCATAAGGGAACAATTGAGGGTAAGGAAAGAGGCATATATTAAGTACATGGACAGCAGGGGAGTGCATGATAAGGGAGAATACAAAGAGATTAGGAGAGAAGTAAAAAAAAACAATTAGGAAGGCAAAGAGGAACTATGAAATTAAATTATCAAGGAACATAAAACAAAATAGTAAAATATTTTACAGGCACATCAATTAAAAAAAAGGAAGGTTGGGATGGGAATAGGGCCATTAAAGGATAGATAGGATGATACCATGGGTAACGATAGAGATGGCAAAATATTAAATAATTATTTTGCTTCAGTATTTACCAGGAAGATAGAACAGGTGGACATGACATTGGATGATGAGATTAGTAATGAGATAAGTGCATTTAAAATAAAAAGAGGGGATATATTAAATAAACTAATCAAACTCAGAGGATAAAACCCCTGGTCCGGATGGATTGCATCCACGCATTTTAAAAGAATCTAGGGAACAGATAGCAGAGGCATTACTACACATATTTAATAATATGAGGGTATACATATCAGGAAAGGATGAACAGGCTGGGTCTCTTTTCTCTTGAAAAAGAAGGCTGAGGGGTGACCTAATAGAGGTCTTTAAAATTATGAAAGGTTTTGATAGAGTGGATACAGAGAGAATGTTTCCACTTGTGGGGAAGAGCATAACTAGAGACCATCAATGTAAGATAGTCACCAAGAAATCAAAAAGGGAATTCAGAAGAAACTTCTTTTACCCAAAGAGTGGTGAGAATGTCGAACTCGCTACCACAGGGAGTGGTTGAAGCGAATAGTATAGATGCATTTAAGGGGAGGCTAGACAAGCATATGAGGGAGAAAGGAATAGAGGGTTATGCTGATAGATTTAGATGAGGAAAGATGGGAGGAGGCTCAAGTGGAACATAAACGCCAGCATAGATGGTTGGGCTGAATGGCCTGTTTCTGTGCCGTATATCCTATGTAATCCTATGAACCACTGAGATAAGTGCTCCTTCATTGTTTCTCTGGAAACATATAAAAACTGTTACTACACTTGAGGTAAAGAACTCCCCTGGTGGCTTAATGGGAAAATGCAAACATGGTGTGGTATTGAGCCATAACGACCTGCAAGGTCCCAGATTTAATGGGAGTTAGTTGCTCTCAGCCGGGACAGTGGTGGGGGTAATTTACAGTGAGCTTTGGTGTATTGATGCTAGGGAGTAGAAAAATAATCCAGGATTCCCATATCGATGCTGGAGGATAGTACATTTTTCATTTTGGGCATTTAGTGCCAGCATTAAGCAGCTCTAGGTCAAGTATAATACGGTTATATACATTGTAAAGCTCTGTGTACTCTGCCTCAACAATGTACTGCAGCCCCAACCTCAGAAGAGTATATAGACTACTGCAGTAGGGTGACAATTTGTTTCTTTCACCAGCCAATCTTTGGCCTTTCTGAGTGATGCTGTCAATTGAGTGCCAGTTATGTTTTGTGGTCCTGCACCCACCAGCTTAAAATTGCTCAAATACATTTTACTTAGGAATTTTATAGCCACCAGGCCGAAGAAAGCTACATTTGTGCCTCAGTATTAACATGCGTTAATCAAAATGAACAAATTCCAGAAACCAAAGTCGAGCTAACTGGATGCATAAACTAAAATATGGTTAGTTGGACAGCTGCCGTTCACACTTTATCAGGTGGTGGAGGGGGGCAAGACGAGCAGGGAAATTCATAGGAGTATAGTTATCAAGTGGATCTCATTTACTTGCTGAGTAAAACTGGCAGTGTATTGAGAAGACATCGGCAGGTTATCCTCTGTCAGAAGCTGGAGGCAGAAGGTGAAGAGTTGAGATAACCTCATGGTTGTATTTCAATTTCATAAGAACATAAGAATTCTTGGGAACAGCAGAAGATCAAGAGGCCAACAAGTCAGTCCTTTTTTGATTGACCTCTCCACCTTCTCACTATGTCCCTTAGTCCTTCTCTCTCTAGAAACTCTCAAAATTGCTTCTTGAAGGCATTTATATTATTCGCTTCAAGAGACTTCTCTGATGATTTATTCTACATCTCTGTTGCCTTTTCGGTGAAAAAGTTCTGCCTCATTTCCCTTTTTCATAACCTACCTGTTCTTAACTTGTGTCCCCTGGTATTTGAATCCTTAAGCATAATGAACAACTTGCCTGGGTCAACTATGCCAATTCCCTTCATAATCTTAAACTTGAATTAGCTCACCTCCTCAAGTTCAATTATTTTTGGGTCCTACTCCTATAATCATTATTGTTTCTGTTCTCTCCAACACATCAATGCTCTTTTGAAAGCAGTATGTTGAAAACTGCATGCAATATTCCAAAAAGCATCCCTGTCGATGAGTTGTCCAGGGTTGAATTAGCCATTTTTTTTAGCACTGTTCATTTGGCCTTGCAGCATTTTCCAAATAGCTGTCCAATATTGTCACCAGCAGGTGGCAATATTGAAAGTAAAATAAATTGAAGCTTAGCAAATCACATACATTAGTGCTCTGACTTAAATGAAGCTTTTCACTGTGCGGTTCTGATAAGTTATTTCATTTGTGCTACAAATTAAAGTTAGTTTGAATTGGGAAAAAATTATTCTATTAATGTGTGAAAATGTGCTTAACTGTATGGAAATTTAATTTATCTTGAAGATTCTATTCTGCATAAAAATTAGAATTAGCAATTTTAAATGTAAAAACTATTGATTTAACAGATATAAACCTATCCTTGGTTCAGATATAGTCAGAATATTAGCAAACTGTTGCTCAGGTGCTTTTTATAATGTATCCTACTTAATTCTTTATATGCTCCTTTTCTGCCTTTTGTTTTTTTCTAACTGATTCTTATAGCATGATCAGTCACAAACTTTTAATATGAAAACTAGCTTCATGTAGCTTAAGTAATTATTGTTGGGGAGTGGGTGGTGCAGTAAGTTAGATGCTGTACTTTCACCTCTGTTACTTGAGTTCAAATACAGCCCAGTAAGAAGGGATAAATATCTCCTGTTGGCTGTAAATGTGTAAAATGAATTTGGAGCATGTCGCAACACAGTTCCTAATAGGTGTGAGAATGCAGCATTTCACCCCCATGCTGTTTCACCCTAACTCCTCCATGAGATCCACCTACTTTTCCTTGATCCCTTTCCCTTTCACCTCCTGACCACTCAACTTCCCTTCCTAGCCCCCAGTTAGGTGGCATTGTTAATGGCTTCCTTTTCTCAAACAATGGGGGTAATTTTAAACTAACCCGCTCGTGGGGAAACTGGTGCAACGCTGGTTTTACACCCCGCCCAATATTTCAAGGAAGAGCAATATTGGCCGGAGTGTAAAATTGATGTTCAACCTTAACCCGTGGGTTTCCCGTCTGATGAGTTAAATTAAAATTACACCCAATCTCCCTTTCAAAACTGGTCATCAAGCCCTCCTTAAAAACCCAACTTGGCTCATTCATTCACTCCAACTATTGCCTCATCTTTAACCTCCCTTTCATCTCTAAGATCCTTGAATGCATCATTGCCTCACTGTTTTCTGTCCATCTCTCACAAAACAGCTTGTTCTAATTCCTCCTGTCCAGCTCCTGTGCTTCTCCGCACTGAGATGCACTGGCCAAAGTCACAAATGACATCCTATGTAACTGTAATACATTATCCCTCCTTGTACTCCTCGATCTTTCTGCAGTATTTGATGTGGTTTTTCTGCCAATGAAAAGCCAAGATTGCAGAGATTAACATGGTTGCAAAGTCAATTTTTAACATGGAAGTCATGCAAAAACCAGCAAGTGCTGCCTCCAGTCAGTAACGTATCTGTGGTGTTCAGAGGGTTAACTTGAGATTTTTTTTTAGTGTCAGATACTGCTAGTACTTGGCATGATTTGGAGTTCCTTTTCATAATTTAACACTGATTTGATAAATTTTCATGGTCCAGTTTTTTGCTCCATTTATACTGCAGATTTGGTGTCACGCATAGTGATATTTTGCAATACACCAATACCAAATGTGCAATATAACATTGAAAATTTCACTAAAATTTACAGTTTGCTGTCAGTAGGGAGATAACCTGAAAAAGGCAGTCTTACACAGTTAGTGCAGTGCATCACTGTGCACAGACCAAATTTAAAAACAACTTGGGCAGCCTTTAAATATATAATGTCAAAAAGGAGCTGAGGCTGCCATCCGCTCTCTTCAATCATTTGTAGTTTTGTCAGAGGTCAGTGAGCAACATTGTGAGTACGAGTACACATTTATGAAGTTCTATCTTCTGCCATCCAACGGTGAAGTGAATGGATGTAACCCAACTGTCTGCTTGCAGCATTGTTAAAATGTAACCACAGGCTCCCCCAGTGGCTCAGTTGGTAATAATACTCTCTGGTGTGATACTGAGCTACACAGACCAGGAAGATCCCAGGCTTGGTCACTGGTCCATGCTAAATTGACTAATTTCAGCTGGGCCAGTAGTAGGATGTTACAGTTGACCTTGTGCAGAAAGGGAAATATTAGCCAGGGTTCCTGCTGTAAATTACAATCTCTGTAGTCTGCTGAAAAGTGCATATATGTAGACATTGGGTATGAAAAGGATCAGGTTTGGGTGCTGTAGCCTGCTGATGCTCCCTAGTTTCCCACATTACAACAGTGACTCCACTTCAAAAGTACTTCGTTGGCTGTAAAGCGCTTTGAGACGTCCGGTCGTGAAAGGCACTATATAAGTGCAAGTCTTTCTTTCTTTAGGGTCATGCTTGAACAGCAACATTCTTGGTAGAGGTAGCAGAGCACAGCCAACTTGGGGTGGGAGGGGGGTGGAACTGAATGTCGAAGTCAAAAGTGAAATATAGTTTTTTTTTTAAATGAAGCGAATGTAAAAAATAATTCTGAAAGGTATTTTATTTCTATTTAAACTTTAGGTTCTGAATTCACCGTCTTCCAAGGAGAAATATCCACTGTTTACTTTTTCAAGGGGACATGCTAGAGATTATGATATTGATAAACTTTGCACGACGAAAACTGAATCAGCTGTACAGCTCTCAGACTCTAAAAGGAAGAAAGCAGAGAGGTTGAGTAATGAGGAGTTTGTCTTGCTGTAACGGAATTTCACGGTAAATGCGACGGGCCTTCCCTGTCAGTGCTGGCATCTGCTGCGGGTACCCATTAATACTGATGTACAAAGAATCTGTAATTATATAGCTTGATGCTGTTCATTTAAAAATACTTTGCAAAAGCACAAAGTAGGTATTTTACTGTAATTAAAAACATGTAATCTTCCCTGATATGGTAGATAGTTTCTAACTATGTATAATAATGAAAATAAACAATATTTTTTTCTGTAATTGACTATAAATAAAATTATGTAAATATTAGGGTTTTTTCACATCTGAACATCTTTCTCTTCTATAATTTCCTTCATGCATCTTTGTTTTCTCTGGCTTTCCAAGCTATATCAGCCACTTGAAACCAGAGGAATGATTGTTCAGGGGGACATCATGATGGGACTGACAACAGCATCAATAATTGAGCACCAGCCAAAGAATTTCTCTGCCATCCTATCTCACCCTTAACATAAATGCCCCCACCCATTGGCATGGCCACCCCCTTGACCTTGCTATCTCTTGTGGCCTCTCTGCACCCAAGGTCTCGATCACTGATAAGGCCACCTCTGACCACTTCCTCATCTCCCTTACCATCCATATTCCCTCCCCTCCCATAATTCCACCACGCTTATTGTTCGTTTGTGGGGAAGAAATCTTCCTTAGCTCGTTCAATATTACAACTTATCCAAAATGCAGCTGCCTGTATTCTATTCTGCACTCGGTGATACTTGCCCTTCACCTGTCCTTGTTGGCCTGCACTGGCTCCCTGTCCCCAATTTAAGATCTTTGTTCTCATCTTTAGACACCTCAATGGCGCTGCTCCTCCCTACCTCTGTAACCTCCTCCAGTCTTATATCAGTTACACACTCTTCGTTCCTGACCAGTGTATTCCTCCTCTTTAAAACACCATTGTTGACCGCCTTTGGTCACCTCAATCCTACTCTCTGCAACTCCCTCCCTGAATCCTTCCACCTCTCTAGTTTTCTGTCTTCCTTTTAAATACCTCTTGAAACCCATTTTTTCAACCTAGCATTCACCTCTCTTAACCTCTCTCTTATATTTCGGCGTCCATTGGTCCTATTTCTCTAAAGCCCTTTGGTTTGTTTTGTTCATTAAAGGCACTATACAAATGCAAGTTGTTGATTGTCATTCTGATGTGAAATGTCACCGTTCACCTTGGGTATTGTAACTTCTACAGGAGAGGGTGAAAACTACACTCCTCCGGTTACATCAGTCACCTACACAAGGTGCAAACATTATTATTTAATTTAAGTTTTCTTTGTTATGATTTGGGTTTTTATTAGTTGCGCCCTCTAAAAAGGGGCCACTTTTGTTAGATTTTTTTGGGTTGATGACAGTGGGGCAACCAAATCAAAGCTTTAAAAACAGCATAATTGAGTGATGTGATTGGTTGTTGATTGCAGAGTTTTCCTACATGTTCATTTCATGGTTTTTGATTGGTTTGCATCTAGTTAGTGGGATAATTGAGTGAATCATAATTTTTTGTCCAATGTACATGTGACACTTGAGAGCTACAATCCCGCCACCGCAAATTAGATGCAAAAATTTTAATTATATCGATATATCCTAGTTGGCATAGGTCTACAGATCATTTAGAAAAAAAATCTCTCAAAAGGTGCTTCATGTGTAAGCCTAGCCAAGTTATTTGACTGTGGGGAAATGTTCTTCACATGCAAGCTCAATCCTGTCCTTAAATGTCCATATATTCACACCTTTCAGCAGGAACCTCTGGACAGCGATTAGGCACAGGAGCCCTGGCAGGTTTTCCTTCTTTCCCAGGGTGCTGAGGCCAATTGCAGCATTCCTCTTGCTGTGCTGGATGAAATCAACAAAATCACCTCAGAGTAGGGACTGAACGTGGGCCTACCATATATTGCTGCACCATCAGGGGAGCTCCCCCCACCTTTCATCCAAAGAGTTTCAACCATATATGTTTCCAGAGGTGCTATCATATTAGTGTGGAGATTTATAATTATTCAGTGAAGAAAGACATGAAATATTTCAAATGTAAGAACTGGAGGCAGTAATGTGGAGGCAGTTAATGTAGAGATCTATTGACTGGTGTGGGAACAATTTTGATAATTTTTGAACACTTGTAAGAGATTAACTGGACATTTGTCAAAAGGACACTGATACAATTTACAGTAAATTGTCATGAAAGATATGTATGTGTGTGTGTGTGATTGTATTTTGTTTTGGGGGAGGGTGGCAGTTATTTTTGTGCTTATCAAGTCAATGTTGGGAATGGAGGAATTTCCATTTCAAGAACCCAGTGTCATCATCAAATGCTCTCAGGTAATTTTTGCCATGGTTTAGATGTAAACTTCCCTCTACATTGCCTTATCAAGCACTCCTAAGTAAGGTGTAGCATTGATTAGATGGAAGGTAAAGCTTCTTCTATACTGCCCTGTCAAGCACTTCCAGGGCAAGTACAGAAATATTTTTTCCTTCCAGTTTTCTCTTCATTTTTCTTCCCTTAGTCCTCTTGTAAAGCTCTAGTTCATGTTGGGCTACAGTGCCAATGCAGTGACGACCTTGAATATCTCACTCAAATGATCATTCTTGTGTGTGCCAAGACAGTGACTGTCCCAGACTGTTTGACCATGGATTTGGGGGGGAGGATTCACAATCCAATCCTGTCTTCACCCAATGTCCACACTCTAACATTCCACCAGGGACTACGAGATAGAAACCAGCAGCTGGCTGAATTTTCCCCTTTCAAGAGCAGGGATCCTGAGACCCATTATAGCTTTGCCACTGCTGTGCTGGCTGAGACCAACTAACTCAACGCAGACCAAGGATTGAACCTGGAACCTTCCAAGATCCATATAATTAAGTAACTCACCAAGCAAAAGTGTTTACCATCAATCAAGAACAGTAGTTCGCCTTGAACTGTTTTTAAAACATGTTGAAAGAGAGCAGCCTACCACACAAATGTTGAGCATGAGAAATGTGAAAAGGCTGTCTAGTTATTTCAACTTATAGTTGTACATTGAGCACTTAAACCGCGGGAAACGGCCCACATGTAAAATATGTTTTTACGATTATTCTGTTGGAGTGTAAGCAATGGTTTGTTGTCATGCTAAATACAAATTCTTGTACTTATGGGTCGGTGGCCTGGCTTTCTTCATCTGTATTTGAGAGCCCATTGAATTGATGGTAAACAAGGGAACAGAAGGATAATTCATTGTGGGCCTCTTGGTTACAGATTAAAAATGTTGGTATGAAGCAATGAAAGAATAATTTTTAATTTAATTGTGTGACCATGAACATTTTGTAATCGGTCAGAGGGGTTCATTTATGTCCTTTTTGGAAATGGCAGTGGGGAGTTACACAGACATTATAAATGCAAAAACATGACCACATGTTCTGAGGATTTTTTGTTGCAGTTTTTACATGAAAGGGTGCTTGTCCTGGGATGCTTTTCTCTGAGGGGATACACTGTTCAGTGTGTATTTACAGAGAGGTATGAATATTTGATTAAATGAGTCATGGTCTCTGGAGAAATTTAATAACTGTGGCATACACAGCACGCTCCTTTCACTGTTAACACAGCTGCCAATAATGTCAGTGACATTCAGACCTTCCAAATCTAATATATTCTGTGGAGTAAATTCCTGGTTACAAAGAGATCTATAAAGTGACACTATTCAGATATCAGTTTTGAACTATTATCAGACCAATTTACTGTGTCTAATTTGTAAAGATTTTTTTTCCTGCGGAAATGAGTAGCCATGGGAAAGAGACAGAAGCTTACACAGTGAGCACATGACACTTGGGGCTGCATAACTTCAGTCATTTTGCTTAAAAGAAGCTAATGATAGAAAAATAACATTAATGTGCAAACAATACCATGGAAACAATTTTCAGTTTGAGGTTCAGTGCGAATGAAGCATCGAGGTTTTTTTTTAAAATCCGTTTTCCTCCCCTGTTCGGCTCCAAGGGTGCATCAGCCCTGGGCTACTTTGCCCAAAGTGACCACTTTTCATGCATGAGTCCAGTCAATGACTGCTCCTAGCTATTCCCACATCAGGGGAGGGAGAATCAGAGCCAAACCTGATCTTGTCCTCACCTTGCGTCTACACACGTGTACTTTCCAGCAGGGATCACTGGATGGCAGTTATTAAATTGGAATTTGTTAAGGGGGTTACTCAGCCTACTTAAACTTTAACCCCAAACGTTAAGATCAGTTTTCTTTTCCCCAGTAGTGTCCAGTATTGATTTTTTGGGTAATGGAAGTTTTAAAACTCAAGAAAGAATGCAAGAAACAGAGAGATGGTGAAAAGGGCTGAATTACAAGTTACATCTACTTTACAAAATTAAAGAATTACCGATGGAATTCCTGCACAAATCTGGAAACTTTATAAGATGTTCAAATTCTGAAAATTATTGTTAATGTGCCTGTGTGATACCATTGCTGTCAAAAATAAATAATTGCTTTTTTGATACCACTTGGTCATGTGTTGGATTAAGAGTCAGGACTCAGACTTTGATGGGAAGAGACAGAGCAGCAGGGATGTTACAAGATCCTGCACTTCAAGTGTACCCAGGACGCCCACTTGCAGGAGTCTGGCAGCAGATCATCAGGGACTTGGTGAATAGGCAGCATCAGTGAGTCAGTAACCTCAACAATTCACGTAAAGCCAGCCTCGGGTGGGGGTTGGTCAAGGAATTAAGCAACAGTGAGGACTTTGGAAAGTGGCAACTCAGTTGATCCAGCCAAGTCTAACGACTGCAAGAAACAATCAGGAGAGGGAACCCTGCAGAATTTTTCATCTCCATTGCACAGGACCTTAAGGCTATTTGTAATAACACTCGTGCCACACCAGCTGAGATCAGATAACACAGCAAAGATTGGGTACAAATTTGGGACCTTCCTGGTCTATATAGCTCAGTAGCATTCCAGGCAGTGCATTTACTAAGTGAAAAGGTTATTTCACTGCATGTTAGAGGAACAGCAGATCCCATGCAGAGGAAAATAATTTCCAGGTATTTCAATTGATACATGTTTATTAGATTGTCTTCTAAATGTGCCTAACATAGTTGCTGTTATCCAGACAATGTAAAAAAAAATATTGAAATCTAAAACTTCTATTTTGGAAATATTCCTTTCAAGCTAAAGAAATTAGGAGAGGCAGTCATAGGGTTTATGGGGCTACCAACAAGAACTCCTTTGAATTGTTTGCACCACCACAATTTTTTATTTGGGACTATTGCAAGAATCTGTTAACTCCACCCAATCCTATTTCCAAATGCAAATTAAATGTCTGGTGCATAGACTTGCAAATTTTTTTTAATGAGCTTAACTTTTCTGAACAAGCGCACCAACTGTAAACTTACCTTTTCCTGTCCATGGGCAGCACTGAGGAAAGCAGTAAAGCAGGACGGCTGAGTCTTCAGCAGTGGCATAGGCTGCCCTATTCCAATATTCCAACCTCCTGGCAGTCATCACAGGAGCCCACAAATTAAACACGACCGAATGGGCCGATTTTATATGCACACTGTGGCTGGCAACTGAAGCGCCCACTCTGCTGCTTTTCCCAGTGTTGCCTCTGCACATGGGCAAGTGGGACTCCAGATCAGGAAGCCATGAAGTCGTGGCTGATGGGAGTCCCATTTGGTCATCTGGTTCACACCCCCTAAAATCATCTCTGGAGTTTGCTCAACCCAAATAAAAATAGAGGGCTAATGAGAACAAAAAGTTCTGGCAATGCATAGTAAGTCGATCAACATCTGAAAGAGAAAGACAAGTTAACGTCTCGATTGAGACCCCACATCACAATTGGTCTGAAGCCATGTAGCAAACCAAAGAAGGGGAAAGGTGGAGTGAGAAAGGCGAGGGAGCTAAAATAGAGAGTCTCAGAGAGCACAGGATCATGTTTACTGACAGAACGGAGATGTTCGGTAAAGCAGTCGTCCAATCTTCCGTTGGTCTCCCCATTCTAGAGGTAGTGATACTGTGTGCAATGAATACAGTTTACTAGGTTTAAGGAACCACATGCCACACATTCAAAGGGTGGTAGGGACCAGGCAGCGGTGTGGGTAGAACTGAAGGGACAAGTGCTGTAGTTGCTGTCATTACACGGGACAGTGCGTGAACTGTAGGGCTGTTGACTTCATTATAAATTAATTCCTTTTTAAAAAAAAAATGATCTGCCTTGAATTTCATGAATTTAGTTCAGTGTGGCAAGAAGAAAAATTTATGTAGCAACAAAAAGAAAAAATGCAAATGCTGGAGAATCAAAATAAAAACAGAAAATTGTGAAAATGCACAGCCATCTGTAAGAGAAAAAATGGTTAATATTTTGAGTGAGACTCTAAATTAGAAATTTTATTTTATGTTGTACAAAAATATTCAAATCTGATGCTTTAATTGCCTAATAACACTTGATAAAGATAACCTTGATAATGTATCTGTAAAGATTCATAACAACAGTTGCAGCTGTACCATAGAACAACAGTGAGTGGAAGAATTTCTTGCTTCTGTCCACCTTTAACACACAAGCAATTAATAGTTTGTTACAGGGTTGTAATAAACATTGTGGTAACTCAATGGCAGTCAGCTGTAATTGTGATCATGAATCAGCTCAATTGATAATCACAGTGAGCAAAGCACCATCAACTTAATGTTTTAATCCAACCTTTTGTCGAGCATGAACAGTTTATATTAAAAGCAAAAAGGGCAATGCTTCATGGGTAGAGACCTGAACATTAACAATTTTATCTTTTGAAATGTTCAAACATTTGGTTTTTCAAAAGAATCATTTTAGTTTTTAATGTGTTGAGGGTAATATTATTTTCAGGATAGATGTAATTGGTCACAATTTATAACCTAGAAAGGAACATTTTTAAGTAGGAATGACCAGATAGAAATGGTTTACGAATCAGGAGGGTCAAAATATTTTTTTTATTATTCGTTCCTGGGATGTGGGCGTCGCTGGCAAGACTAACATTTAATGCCCATCCCTAATTGCCCTTGAGAAGGTGGTGGTGAGCCACCTTCTTGAACCGCTGCAGTCCGTGTGGTGAAGGTACTCCCATAGTGCTGTTAGGGAGGGAGTTTCAGGATTTTGACCCAGCGACGATGAAGGATCGGTGATTATATTTCCAAGTCAGGATGCTGTGTGACTTGGAGAGGAACTTGCAGGTGGTGGTGTTCCCATGCGTCTGCTGCTCTTGCCCTTCTAGGTGGTAGAGGTCGCAGGTTTAGGAGGTGCTGTCGAAGAAGCCTTGGCGAGTTGCTGCAGTGCATCTTGTAGATGGTACACGCTGCAGCCACGGTATGCCGGTGGTGGAGGGAGTGAATGTTTAAGGTGGTGGATGGGGTGCCAATCAAGCGGGCTGCTTTGTCCTGGATGGTGTCAAGCTTCTTGAGTGTTGTTGGAGAAGCACTCATCCAGGCAAGTGGAAAGTATTCCATCACACTCCTGACTTGTGCCTTGTAGATGGTGGAAAGGCTTTGGGGAGTCAGGAGGTGAGATACTCGCCGCAGAATACCCAGCCTCTGACCTGCTCTTGTAGCCACGGTATTTATGTGGCTGGTCCAGTTAAGTTTATGGTCAATGGTGATCCCCAGATGTTGATGGTGGGGTATTCGGTGATAGTAATGCTGTTGAATGTCAAGGGGTGGTGGTTGGACTCTCGCTTGTTGGAGATAGTCATTGCCTGGCACTTGTGTGGCGCGAATGTTACTTGCCACTTATCAGCCCAATCCTGAATGTCATCCAGGTCTTGCTGCATTCGGGCATTCGGACTGCTTCATTATCTGAGGAGTTGCGAATGGAACTGAACACTGTGCAATCATCAGCGAACATCCTCACTTCTGACCTTATGATGGAGGGAAGCTCATTGATGAAGCAGCTGAAGATGGTTGGGCCGAGGAGACTGCCCTGCGGAACTCCTGCAGCGATGTCCTGTGGCTGAGATGATTGACCTCCAACAACTACAACCATCTTCCTTTGTGCTAGGTATGACTCCAGCCATTGGAGAGTTTTCCCCTTGTTTCCCATTGACTTCAATTTTACTAGGGCTGCTTGATGTCACACTTGGTCAAATGCTGCCTTGATGTCAAGGGTAGTCACTCTCAACTCACCTCTGGAATTCAGCTCTTTTGTCCATGTTTGGACCAAGGCTGTAATGAGGTCGGGAGCTGAGTGGTCCTGGTCGAACCCAAACTGGGCATCAGTGAGCAGGTTATTCGTGAGTAAATGCCGCTTGATAGCAATGTCGACGACACCGTCCATCACTTTGCTGATGATTGAGAGTAGACTGATGGGGCGGTAATTGGCCAGATTGGATTTGTCCTGCTTTTTGTGGACAGGACATACCTGGGCAGTGACGTAAGAAAACTACTAGGCACTTGGTCTAAGCGTTAAACAAAGCTTAAATCAACTGTTTTTCAACATGGAGGTCTAGTTGTGTCCTTCACTAGTTCCTGTTAAAGAATGTCCTGAGCAAGCTGGGCCCATGCCCGAGTATTTATACTCTCCCTGGACAGCGCCACCAGCAGGCCGCCCAGTATTATTTCATAAGTTATTTCCACATGAATGACAAGATTCATGTCAGGCAGTTTTCCACATTGTCAGATAGATGCCAGTGTTGTAGCTGTACTGGAATAGCTTGGCTAGAGGCACAACTAGTTCTGGAGTGCAAATCTTCAGCACGACAGCTGGGATGTTGTCAGGGCCCATAGCCTTTGCTGTATCTCGTGCGCTCAGCCATTTCTTGATATCACATGGAATAAATCGAACTGACCAAAGACTGGCTTCTGTGATATTGGGGACCTCAGGAGGATGCCGATGTGGATCATCCACTCGGCACTTCTGGCTGAAGATGGTTGCAAATGCTTCAGCCTTGTGTTTTGTACTCACGTGCTGGGCTCCGCCAACATTGAGGACGGGGATATTTATGGAGCCTCCTCCTCCCGTTAGTTATTCAATTGTCCACCACCATTCACGACTGGATGTGGCAGGACTGCAGAGCTTTGCTCTGATCTGTTAATTGTGGGATCGCTTAGCTCTGGCTATAGCATGCTGCTTCCGCTGTTTAGCATGCATGTAGTCCTGTGTTGCAGCTTCCCCAGATTGGCACCTCATTTTTCGGTACGCCTGGTGCTGCTCCTGTCATGCTCTTCTGCACTCCTCATTCAACCAGGGTTGGTCCCCTGGCTTGATGGTAATGGTAGAGTGAGGGATATGCTGAGCCATGAGGTTACAGATTGTGGTGGAATACAATTCTGCTGCTGCTGCTGATGGCCCACACTGCGTCATGGATGCCCAGTTTTGAGCTGCTAGATCTGTTCTGAATCTATCCCATTTGGCCACACAACATGATGGAGGGTGTCCTCAGTGTGAAGACGGGATTTCATCTCCACATGGATTGTGTGGTGGTCACTGCTACCAATGCTGTCACGGACAGATGCATCTATGACAGGTAGATTTCTGAAGACAAGGTCAAGTATGTTTTTCCCTCGTATTGGTTCTCTCACCACCTGCCTGCAGTCCTAGTCTGGCAGCTATGTCCTTCAGGACTCAGCCAGCTCGGTCAGTAGTGGTGCTACTGAGCCACTCTTGGTGATGGACATTGAAGTCCCCCACCCAGAGTACATTCTGTGCCCTTGCTACTCTCAGTGCTTCTTCCAAGTGGTGTTCAACATGGAGGAGTACTGATTCATCAGCTGAGGGAGGGCAGTAGGTGGTAATCAGCAGGAGGTTTCCTTGCCCATGCTTGACCTGAAGCCATGAGACTTCATGGGGTCCGGAGTAAATGTTGAGGACTCCCAGGGCCACTCCCTCCCGACTGTATACCACTGTGCCGCCACCCCTGGTGGGTCTCTCCTGCCGGTGGGACAGGGCATACCCAGGGATGGTGGTGGACGAATCTGGGACATTGGCTGAAAGGTATGAATCTGTGAGTATGACTATGTCAGGCTGTTGCTTGACTAGTGTGTGGGACAGCTCTCCCAATTTTGGCACAAGTCCCCAGATGTTGGTGAGGAGGACTTTGCAGGGTCGACTGGGCTGGGTGTGCCGTTTTCGTGTCTGAAGTCGGTGCCGAGGTCGATACCGGGTGGCCCGTCCGGTTTTATTCTTCTTATTGTTTTTCGTAGAGGTTGTGTACAACTGAGTGGCTTGCTAGGCCATTTCAGAGGGCAGTTAAGAGTCAACCACATTGCTGTGGATCTGGAGTCACATATAGGCCAGACCAGGTAAGGACGGCAGATTTCCTTCCCTAAAGGACATTAGTGAACCAGATGGGTTTTTACAACAATCCGATAGTTTCATGGTCACCATTACTGATACTAGCTTTTTATTCCAGATTTATTTAATTAACTGAATTTAAATTCCCCAGCTGCCGTGGTGGGATTTGAACTCACGTCTCTGGATCATTAGTCAGTATGACTGGAGGATGCTGGCAGTGGTTGGGGTGGGAGGCTGAAATATATTAATTAAATTTAAATGTTAATGTTACTTTAGATTAGAAATATAAAAATGGTTTAAAATATATAAATGAGTACTATTATCCTTACAGACTAAAGTAATCACTAAGTACACATCAGGGTACTGTTTCAAGAAGGGGCATTTAATATAATTTGTTTATCAGTTATCTCTTCTTACCTGAAGGCACATGGGGATGAAAATGGTCTTCAGCGATAGCAAATCGACAGCCCATTTTACACCCGCTCAATTGTGTTTTCTAATCGAAGAGAAAATCAGGCGGGTTGTAAAAGGAGTTCCCGATTCATTATCGCCCATTTTGCACTATTACCGAAGACCAATTGCACCCCCATTGACTCATGATGGAGCACAGTTCCACAAGTGCTGACAACCTCTAGTGCCTCATCCATGTAGCTATTTGTTATAGTTATGTTTGACCCAAGGCAGTGAGTGTTGTCTGGCTTTTGGACCTTGGGGCACAGCGGTTGAGCCCATTCCTGTCCTCACCAAATGTACATTCACGCGCGCACACATACACACACACACACACGCACGCAAAGGTTTCTGGATAGCAATCAGAAGCAAGAAACTTGTTTGATTTTTTTCACTTTACTTGCCCAGGGTACTGAGGACAACTGTTGACAACCCAGTTAAGATCAGTTAACTCAGCACACACCACAGTCAATGGGTAAATCTATGTAATAAAAACAGAAACTGCTGAGAACACTCAGCAGGTCAGGCAGCATCTGTGGAGAGAGAAACAGAGTTAACGTTTCAGGTCGATGACCTTACGTCATAACTGATGGGTAAATATGTGTAGTAGGAGTGTGACAATTAACCTCAGCGCCCTTAGAAAAGGTGAGGTCAATCAGCCAAGGTTCTCCTTCCTGATTGTTATCCAACATAGTAAACACAGCTTTAGATGGGGAAAATCCTGCCTGACGAATCTACTTGATTTCTCTGAGGAGATGACAACCCAAATTAACTATTGTAAACCCAATGATATTGTTTAAGTAGGCTTCCAGAAGGCATTTGATAAAGTTCCACATAAAAGATTATTAATTAAGCTCAAAACTGTGGGAATTCAGGGCAAAATTTAGGTATGGATAAGAAATTGGCTGAAGGGTAGGATACAGTGGCTACTAATTAGAGGGGTAATGTCAGCATGAGTGGGGGGAGGGTGTACTGACAGAGGTGCCTCATTGTTGGGACCACTGCTCTTTCTCATTTACATCTAATTTACATCAATGACTTGGATTCAGAAACTCAATATTGGCCAAATTTGCAGAAGATACCAAACTCGAAGGGGCAGTGGAAATGAAGCAGGCAGCCCAGACACTGCAGAATGAAATAAAACAAATTATGTGAGTGAACAATGGCAGTTGAAATTTCATGCAGACGAGTGTAAAGTCTTGTACGTTGAAAGGAAAAATGGGGAGCAGATATACTCCATGAATTGTGCTGAAATAGCTAAATATGAGGTTGAAGAGACCTGAGGAATCCTAGTAGTCTCTGTGCAACACATCCAATCAGTGCAAGGCAGCAATCAACAAGCCAATAGAATGTTGAACTAAAACAGTATAATACAAATCAGAGGATGTTGTAATCAAAAAGTACAGTGCTCTGGTCAGACCGGACCTTGAGCACTGTGTCCTGTTCTGGTCAGACTGGACCTTGAGCACTGTGTCCAGTTCTGGTCACACTGCACCTTGAGCCCTGTGTCCAGTTCTGGTCAGACCTGACCTTGAGCACTATGTCCAGTTCTGGTCAGACTGCACCTTGAGCACTGTGTCCAGTTCTGGTCAGACTGCACCTTGAGCACTGTGTCCAGTTCTGGTCAGACTGCACCTTGAGCACTGTGTCCAGTTTTGGTCATTCCGGTCCTTGAGCACAGTGTCCAGTTCTGGTCAGACTGCACCTTGAGCACTGTGTCCAGTTCTGGTCAGACCAGTCCTTGAGCACTGTGTCCAGTTCTGGTCAGACCGGTCCTTGAGCACCATATCCTGTTCTGGTCAGACTGCACCTTGAGCACTGTGTCCAGTTCTGGTCAGACTGCACCTTGAGCACTGTGTCCAGTTCTGGTCAGACCGGTCCTTGAGCACCATATCCTGTTCTGGTCAGACCTGACCTTGAGCACTGTGTCCAGTTCTGGTCAGACCGGTCCTTGAGCACTGTGTCCAGTTCTGGTCAGACCTGACCTTGAGCACTGTGTCTAGTTCTGGTCAGACTGCACCTTGAGCACTGCGTCCAGTTCTGGTCAGACTGCACCTTGAGCACTGTGTCCAGTTCTGGTCAGACTGGTCCTTGAGCACCGTGTCCAGTTCTGGTCAGACTGCACCTTGAGTACTGTGTCCAGTTCTGGTCAGACTGCATCTTGAGTACTGTGTCCAGTTCTGGTCAGACCTGACCTTGAGCACTGTGTCCAGTTCTGGTCAGACTGCACCTTGAGCACTGTGTCCAGTTCTGGTCAGACTGCACCTTGAGCACTCTGTCCAGTTCTGGTCAGACTGCATCTTGAGCACTGTGTCCAGTTCTGGTCAGACTGCACCTTGAGCACTCTGTCCAGTTCTGGTCAGACCTGACCTTGAGCACTGTGTCCAGTTCTGGTCAGACTGCATCTTGAGTACTGTGTCCAGTTCTGGTCAGACTGCACCTTGAGCACTGTGTCCAGTTCTGGTCAGACTGCACCTTGAGCACTGTGTCCAGTTCTGGTCAGACCTGACCTTGAGCACTGTGTCCAGTTCTGGTCAGACTGCACCTTGAGCACTCTGTCCAGTTCTGGTCAGACTGCATCTTGAGCAGTGTGTCCAGTTCTGGTCAGACCGGTCCTTGAGCACTGTGTCCAGTTCTGGTCATTCCGGTCCTTGAGCACCGTGTCCAGTTCTGGTCAGACCTGACCTTGAGCACTGTGTCTTATTCTGGTCAGACTGCACCTTGAGCACTGCGTCCAGTTCTGGTCAGACCTGACCTTGAGCACTGTGTCCAGTTCTGGTCAGACTGCATCTTGAGCACTGTGTCCAGTTCTGGTCAGACCGGTCCTTGAGCACTGTGTCCAGTTCTGGTCAGACCTGACCTTGAGCACTGTGTCCAGTTCTGGTCAGACTTCTCCTTGAGCACCGTGTCCAGTTCTGGTCAGACTGCACCTTGAGCACTGTGTCCAGTTCTGGTCATTCCGGTCTTTGAGCACTGTGTCCAGTTCTGGTCAGACTGCTCCTTGAGCACTGTGTCCAGTTCTGGTCAGACCTGACCTTGAGCACTGTGTCCAGTTCTGGTCAGACCTGACCTTGAGCACTGTGTCCAGTTCTGGTCAGACTGCTCCTTGAGCACTGTGTCCAGTTCTGGTCAGACCTGACCTTGAGCACTGTGTCCAGTTCTGGTCAGACTGCACCTTGAGCACTGTGTCTAGTTCTGGTCAGACTGCTCCTTGAGCACTGTGTCCAGTTCTGGTCAGACTGCACCTTGAGCACTGTGTCTAGTTCTGGTCAGACTGCTCCTTGAGCACTGTGTCTAGTTCTGGTCAGACTGCTCCTTGAGCACTGTGTCCAATTCTGGTCGGGCCGGACCTTGAGCACTGTGTCCAGTTCTGGTCAGACTGCTCTTTCAGCACTGTGTCCAGTTCTGGTCAGTCCGGTCCTTGAGCACTGTGTCCAGTTCTGGTCAGACTGCACCTTGAGCACTGTGTCCAGTTCTGGTCACACTGCACCTTGAGCACTATGTCTAGTTCTGGTCAGACCTGACCTTGAGCACTGTGTCCAGTTCTGGTCACACTGCACCTTGAGCACTATGTCTAGTTCTGGTCAGACCTGACCTTGAGCACCATATCCTGTTCTGGTCAGACTGCACCTTGAGCACTGTGTCCAGTTCTGGTCAGACTGCACCTTGAGCACCATATCCTGTTCTGGTCAGACTGCACCTTGAGCACTGAGTTCAGTTCTGGGTCAGACCAAACTTTACGGCAGTCCCGCCCGGCACCTGGCCAGTTCCACTTCCTGACTGGTGGGCAAGACCAGGAATTTGTTGGCAGCAGGCTGTAGCCGGTGACCCGTGCGTACAGTCTCCAGCAGTCAGTTGGAGGAGGGGTATGGACGGGATTGGAGGGGTGGGAGGGGAGGTAGTACTGCGATCGGGGGTAGGCCGCGGCTGGGGAGGCCCAAGGACTCCTTGCGGGGCCTGGGGAGCGCACTACTGTTCCTCTTGGCCCGCACGGAGTTCTAACAGAAGCAAATTTTCAAATCTTACCGCCTTGGTTCTGCTGCAGGGCTGCATACAGGGCGGTACACCCCCTGACTTTAAGTTAAGATTATATCGCTGCGCTGATGACATAATCAGGCTGTGACTTATTAATGTTAAGTAGGCCCCCCACCTCTCTGTAACGGGAGCCTCGTCGATTGCATAATTTGCCATCATTAACATTATGGCAGCCGGGAGCTCGGCAGGTTGGAGCCAGGAGCTAGAATTTTCAAATTTTAACCCTTCGCCAGACCCTTTCCTGCCTGTCGGGGGCACGGAGGGTTAAAATCGGAGCTCTAATGTCAGGGGTCTCAGTTCTGAGCATAGATTGGAAATCCGTGGGCCTTTCAGCCTGGAATGAAGGTGTCTGAGAGGTAATTTTATAGAAGTATATAAGATAGTAAATGGTATGGAAAACGTTAATCTGGAATACTACTTTTAAATAGACAATGGGAGTAGGACAAGGGGACACAGATTCAAACTAGTAAAAGATAACTTTAGGACTGATATCAGGAGGTTCTTCGCACAGAGAGTGATCAAACCTTGGAATGGATTTCCGAGCAGAGTGGTATATGAAAATCCTGGACTCATTTATGAGAAAAATTATACACTGCATTGGCGGGGTGGGAGTGGAGAGAGAGCATGTTCTGGATGGATGAATTAAGATGGTCCGAAAGGATTTCCTCATCTGCAAGTCTCTTGTTATTTTGTGATTCCTGGTAAAAATATGCATGTGGACGTTGTGTGAAGCCAGATGCACTTGGATGTGGTTTCTTTCCACAGTGTAATGGCCTGCTGACACTCACTGTTTATAGTCACACGTAAGGAAAGGCCACTTGGTTGAAGTACCAGAGGGTACATGGCATCCACGGAACTGTACCTCAGCGTGAGCCGGTTCCCTCGGCAAACGGAGAGGAGAAATTTTAGAACATTGGCGGGGGCGATGGGGGGGGGGGGCCGAGGATAAAAAATAGCTCCAGTTGTATGCTTGCTTGTTCCCTGGTCTAATTTCCTAAGTGAAAGAAATCCACTGCGTTGCTGCTGAAAACAGCAGGAACCTCAAAAGAAAGCGATCTTTCTGTTAACTAGATGGGAACATTTTATTTACATCGGGATCAAATTACAAAAAAAAACATACTGATCAATTCATCCCCTCATTTCCAGGAGCGAGTTGACAAAAGCCCTTCACTGAATTTGTCTAATATCTTGCACCTGTTTAAATTTTTAAAACGGAGAATGAATGAATCCCACAGTAACATTTTATAGAGCTTATTTCTGTATTACGCACCAATGCCCTGCAGCAATTTACTTTGTTTTCTAGGCCCTGTCCTGGGTGAGGCTGTTCGACTTGTGTACAGATGGGTCTCTGACAGGCCTACAGCTGTTCCCTAATTGTCCATTAAGTGTTCTATTGATTGTATGATTCAAACTACATGTGTCTTTCAGCGAAGAGCTCTCATGTAAAGTGGCAGGAACATTCCGGGCAGGATGACAGAGTCAGTCCAAAGCTAAAATGTGAGCTGCCAGTTTCAATAGAGGAGAGCCTGCGGTGAACAGTGAAGCCCACAGTAAAAAGGAGCTTTGTAAGACTGGTTAGGTTTTTATTTTTCCAAACTTTTAACATCAATCAATTAAACCCACAGCAGCCGCAAAACAAAAAGATTTTTCATTTTTCTTTTAAAAAATCTGCAGTGATCCAGCTGACAAATTCATTTTTAGGGGGTTTTTGGTTGTGAATTTTGTGCTCATCAAAGTGAGGGATGTTAATTCTAGGGAATAGAATATTTTTCTCATTTCAGATTCCCAGTGTTAGTTAGCATCAAGCACTCCTTGGCCAGGTGTAGACCCAACAATATATTCCAGCCCCAAACTTGAAAAACACCCCCTACTGCAAAACATTTTTCCATCTCCCAAACTAGCCATCCTGGGGCCTATCTGAGTGAGATTACCAATTGGTAGCATTTAGGGGCAGTTTGGTTTGGATTTGTACTGTGAACCCATAACCACCACAAATTGGAGTGAAACTGCCCCAACTTATTTCACACAAGACCTTCACAGCCTGCAGAGAAAGAAGACTTCCATCCTATCAGTCTAGACTGGATTTAGACCCAGAGCTCAGAGGTGAAAGGGTTGTGTGCTAAACCGATTAAATGTACTTAGCCATATCTAATTAGATGAAGCCAGCACATGCAAAGGCATCTCATTTAGTTGTTTTGTTAAGTGTTTCCATCAGTTTTCTCCCCTGCTCTCCTGAAGGCACTGACTCATACTGGGGCACAATTCTGCAGCACCAACGGCTACTCAGTACCCACCAACTAGACATTCATCATATCTGAGCCTAAACAGTGAGCATTAACAATTATTTGACCATGGGTGTATCAACGCCGAGCCAGACTGTGTTCCCATCTGATATCCACGTACATATCAACAGGGTCACAAGATTGCGATCAAGATTGGAAATCCTGGCTGATGTGGCCTTCTATAATCCAAGAGCATTCTTATCACTTACGATGAGTTAAAAGCATAGGGTGTGGATGGAATCTGAGACCATCCTGGCCTGTATGATTCAGTACCACACCAGGCATTGCAGCTATCTGGAGACATAATCTTTACAGAAAAGGGAAAGATCATCTGTGATTCAGAGTTATGTCAGTCAGAACTCAAACTTTTAATCTTTTTATTTTAAACTGAGAGCAGTAAAGAACCGTGAGTGTAAAGATACTTAAATAGGACAGTGGTCATGAATCTTTGAGAAATAAGCTGAACTCATTTAGATCCCCATAAACAGAGCAATATACATCACTTTAATATTTTAATACAAAGAGTTCTGTCATTCTAATGTTCATTGCAGTTTATTGCATTTTGTGCCTTAATTATAGCCTGTTTGAGCTGACATTTTCAGATTACAATGTGATTATTGAAACTTATTTTCATTACAGAATAAAGAAAAAGCAATGATAGTTACAAAGGATTTTTGGTTAGATCTACATTGCACAAAGAAAACTAATTGAAGGGGAAAAAGTGTATTCAATCCCTGGTGCATGAGAGGGAGGGGGAGTGAATGAGCAGAAGCTGATCTCAGCTGGTGGGGGCATTACAATTGGCCTCTCAATGCACTTGTCCCAGGGAGGGGAACAATCAGCTAGGGTTCTCACTCTCGCTCACTATCAGGCGACTCCGGCTAGCAAGTGTGTATGTGTGGATGTTGCGTGAGCACAGGATAGGACTCGGCAATGATTCTTTCTTTAAGGTTGAATAAGGATTTTTTTTTTTACATTCACTGCGCAGGCTCACACATGAAAAACAGTCACTTGAGCGAGGTGTCGGAGAGCGGCTGGTGAATATGAAATCGTACCTCAGCAAGGAGTCAACACCCTCAGGAGAGCAGGGAAGAAAATTGGAGGGGGTGGGGGGGGGGCAGGAAATATAAATAAAACTGCTAAAACAGAATTCAAGAAACTAGGCAGCCCGGTGGCTGAGGTGACTCCTGATGGTCAGGTTGTGATTTGAATGCTTGGTTAGTTGGTGTATTACTCTAAACGATTTGACTCAGTTGAGAGAGTTGTGTCAGTTTTCTCTGCTGAGCGACTGCAGAGGAGAAGAATGGAGAGTATGAGCCAAAAAGAAAAAGGGAGAGAGAAAATGAAGATGAATAAAAACAGTAGGAGAAACTACTGTACACTTTCATTTCTGGTCACATTTCAGCCTCACCTACCGGTAAGCCAGGGGGGGCAGCCCTGGCAGAGGCAATGTAGATATTTATACTGTTACCCATGGTGCTCAGGACTCATTGTCAGTACAGGAGGGAAAACAGCATTAGAATAAAGAAATAAAAACACTCCTTAGTAGAGCCACACTGACTGGGAAAGTCCTAGGTTCAATCCCCAATCTGTATTGAGTTAGATGATTTCAGCCAGGATGGCACTCCAGTTGGTCTCAATACCTCTGGAGACCAGGGTTCCTAAAGCTAATTCTAACCAGTAATATTTCCTCGAAGTGTTGGGTGTGGATGTCAGGAGGGGACAGGATTGGACTTGGATATGGTGCCCTCCTCTTCCACCCCCCCCCCCACAGTAGGGCAACCTACTGGCATTTACTGCCAAGTACATGGATAATGGCCATTTGGGCAAGGTAGTCGGTGGCATCCAGTGCCCACTGAACTTTAACTACAATAATAAGAGCAGAGAAGGAGGAAAAATGATTAAGTAAAATATCTGGTATTTCTTAATCAAAGAAGGGACCTGTGTTGAAGGTGTGCAGTGCAAATGGTGTTAACAGAACAAAAATAGATATTAAAAAATTAAATCCTTATTTTCTTAAAAAGCAGCAATAGACAAGAATGAGACCTAAAAACCAGACCCTTTTGATTGAAGATTGGGTAAGAATGGATTTTTAGTGCATTTTAAGAGGTAAAAGAATTGCAGGGGGATTAAAGAGATGCAGAGAGTCAGGCACTGAATGATAGAGCTCTTTACCCCAGTCGGCTTTTAACATTGTGGATAAGATGTTTATTGCAGATGATGGTTGCAGTGACAGTGTTTTGTCAGTGTCACCACTTTGCTGCTATGCTTCGTGTAATAATATGTGGTTTGGCACTGCTCCCTGATGTTTCAAATTATCATTTAGAGATGTGCTAAGTATATGCGGTATTAAAATGGAATCATTTAGTGAGATTACAGTGTGGTTGTCTGCATACAACAGGGGAGGAGGGTGGAGAGAGGAGTCTCTCTGCGGTGCATGGGGATTGGTAATACTTGCGATCTTTTGACCACACTCCTGATTCATGGCAGAATGATTGATGAAGCTTCAGAACCAAAATTGAGTAAGCTAACATTATTACTGTCTAGCATTTCAAGCTATTTTCTATTACAGGAACAGGGCTACATGACTGAAAATTATATGTGGGTCATCATGATGAGCACCTTACAACTTGACACCTGAATTTTTTTTTAGGATCTCCGCTCCTTCTTAAAGTGGTACTGTCTTCATGAGGCAGACATGGCAATTTTTTTGGGGAGGGCGGGTGGATGCAGGAGAGATTTATGGACCATGAGTTATTTTTATCAAAACATCACTTGCCAGTGATGAGATGATACATTTCAACATATTATCATGCTGTCTCCTTATACACAAATTGTGAAAGAGTTTGTTGTGGTTAAATAAGCGATGTCTTACTGAGCCATACAGTCCTAGGTTCAATTGCGCTGAGTTATCTTAGCCAGTGTGGCAGATGGGGTACCACAACATCTGGAATAAGGAAGGGAAAATTCAACCAGGATATCTGGTCTTGACTGGTATCTAGTGGCTCATACCTGAAAAGTGAGTGATTGAGTGAATGTGTGTGGAAATTGGGCTTGGACAGGATCAGGCTTGGCTGTGATGCCTTCTACACTCAACAGTCTGTCAACACTCACTGTGTTGGCTCACACATAAAGAATGGCCAATTGGGCAAAGTGCGGGAAGGCCCAGCGTGGGTCAACGTCTTCAGAAGAGGGGAGAAAATGGGGAAAAAATAATAAACTAGCCCTTTAAAGGCACTAATCCAATATTGTGTTGTGTAGAGTTCCTAGTTTAACCATCTTTGACTGCTCTTTTGTTTTCTCTCCTTTGTGAGTGGAGCTTATGCTTTAAAGGGGCACTCTGTCCCATAAAAAAAAAGTTTCTCAAACATTGGAATGGTTAGAAGGTCATTTTTGTCATGATGACCTCGATGACGCATTTTGGTAAATTTTAAATCATTGCTTGTTCCATTTTTCTAAAAACAAAATGGTTCATTTATCATAAAGAAGTATGATATCATTTTGATTCAAAACACTTTTAAGAGTTTAGTTTTGTTGAAAGATTATAATTTTGACCTTGCATTACACAGGTATACACTATGCAAGCTATGTGCAAAGAAGTTCTATATTTAATCACACTTGGATTGGTAATTCTCTATGTGATAGTTTCACTGTTTTCAAGGGATGAATGCTACAGTATTTTATCAGATTGCTTCTCTCACCATCTATTGTTTTGTCTCTGAGTGAGATTGACTATTAGCGCCAAATGAGATGCAGTTTTGTGCTCTGGGCTTCAGCTCACTAGGAACTGAACTGAGATTGTCCAAACCATTTCCTGTCAGTATGAGCTGGATTTGAACCTGCACCAAGAGGTGAAAGCTAAGTGTGCTATTTTCAATATTATCAAAATAGAGACATATTTACTGTTTATATTTTAGGTGTCATATTATTGAGAGATTACATTAATGAAGCCTTTATTAGTCCATATAAGCAGTAAATCCAGTAAAGGGCAGTTAGATGCAGGGTAAAGCTTCCTCTACTTTGCTCCAACAATGTGTCTCAGCTTCAGTCTCAGATGGGCAACCCCTACGGCATTGGTGACATTTTTGCATTTCCTATTCAGCCATTCTGTGGCCTTTCTGGGTAACATTACCAGTTTAGGTGCAGTTTTGTGCTGTGGGCCTACACCCACTAGGAACTGGATTGAGATTGCCCAAACTCATTTTACATTGGCCGCAAACAGTCAGTAGACAGTGGAGACTTTCATCTCACTGGTTGCTAGAAATAAAAGTGCAGGAGCTATCCCAATACATCAGTCTAAGCTAGATTCAAACCCAGGTCCAAACCCACTATGCCATCCACTTTCTTACTTTCTTTATATCACTACTTCTCTGGTCATTGCTTATCTGAACTTACTTTCCTTGTTTGTCCCATGCTTCAAATATACCATCCTTCACAATTTTCTTCCTCCTCCCTGCATCCTCACTGTGTTGAAATCAAGAATCATTGCACCATCTCTTATCCTAACTCATTCATTCCAAGCATTTCAAATCTATGGAACTCCTTACCTTACTTCTTGCCCAGTCTTCCCCTCCTCCTACAGTTCACAGCTTCACAAATTGCAAGATTGGCATCACATGACTGATCCTGTGATTGATCTTGTCTTCTCTCATACTTTTTCAATCTTGGCAATAACCTGCAGTGTAGGCTTTGGTTCTTCACTTAGGTTTCTCACATTTTTTGGCATATTCTAAGTGGCAGTGGTGTAGATTTCTTGCCTTGTAGGCTGCAAGCCCAGGAAGTGTTAGCACAGGCTAATTTATCATTGTAATATTATTGAATATATTAGTCTGAGCCCTTCCCAACTGTTTTGCAAAGTAAGCTTCTGTGTTAAGTAAATAAATTGTACCATAACACTATCTCACCACCAGGGGCACCATTCTAGCCTTGTTCCCATTGTGAAGGACAACATTGTTATGGTACTGAATTTTCCAGTTTTACCTCATGTATACAATATAGATATTTTTTATCTACTAAAATTTAATACAAAGTTGAAAGTGCATCAGGAAGAAGGTATAAATTCTTGCAAAACTGAATGTAAAATAAAATCCTCCTAGGCATTCCTTATGTTTACAAGATAGAAAAAATTAAAATACTGTACTCAGAAGTAGAGAAGCTTGAAAATTGCAGAATATTTCAACTTTAAAGATATACTTATTAAAAGAATTGTTTGCATGAACGTCCTCTTTTGTTCCTCCTAAGCTGTAAAGACACTAACTTGTGCTTCCCCATCCATCCTCACTGTTTTAAAATGAATATATATTACATCATCTTTACTCTAACTTATTCCTTCCAAGGACCTTACCAATGTAACTCCTTACCTCCCTTAGTCTCCCATTATTTCTACAATCTACAAGCTTTTAAAATTCAGACATGGCTTCACCTAATCGCCACTTCTTGATTTATTTTATCTTCCCCCTAAATTTTCAAATCGTGGTGGCTCTTTTGGCCTTAGCCCTTCACCCGGCTTCTCAGATTTAAAAAGTAGACCCATGGCTGGGAGAGGAGAGAAGAGGGGCTGAAGTTGTACAATCAGTCTGCTTTGCCTGCCCCTTCTCCCACCATATGTCCATGACGGTGAAGTAGACTTGATTTGGGTGGCACTCATAAGACCAACAGGATTTAAAGCTTTACTGACATAAATATTTTTCCGTTTACTGAGAAAAAACACTCTTGAGTTGAAATTAGACAAAGAATCAGAAGCTGCCGGCTCCTGTGGAACTGTATCCTAGTTGGTGCCTTCAAGAAAGGAGAGAAACAGAAGAAAATTATATTAAAAACATGATAATGCATTTTGTACTATAGACCAGTATGCGATAATGTATTTTGATTTGATTATTTTTAATATTCTCTTAATTTAAATGGAAAGTTTGCTGATATTGTCATAGCAAGTTATGGCAGAAGTTAGATATTCTCTTAACTTTAGTGTAGATGTTAAAACAGTATTGGTCTAGGCATTGACCAGTTATACAGTTCCACAGTTACAATGATATTTTTTTAACGTATGGTTTCAAAAAACAGACTATATAGGGTTACTGGGTGGCATAGTGAGTTAGCATACACTGCAGGTAATTTTCAATTTTTCCACCTGAACAGGGCAGGGCAGAGCTGATTGCCAGCTCGTTGTAGAACCTGCCCGATTCTCGTTCCATTGAGCGTTCCACTCTGCCAGGTTAATACCCAGGCAGCGAAGTTGAAAATTACCCCCACTGTGTTTGAAGCCAGCCCAGACTGACGGGATGAAAGTCTCCTTTCTCTACAAGCTACAGGGGCCTGCATGAATTGAGTTTTGACAGTCTCAATCCAGTTCCTACTGGGTATGGAACTCAAAACTGCCATTAGTTCAGCACTAATTGCTAATCTCACTCATAGAGACCACAGGATGGCTACTGTGGAAAATTGAAATGTCACATAGCTGCATTTGGGAGCATTCTTTTGAGATTGGGGTTAGGTCACATTATTGGGGTAAAGCTTTGCTCTGCTTCTAATCTGTGGTATACATAACCTGGGAGTGATGCTGATACACACAAAACACAATATTAATACAAACACACGTAGTATAGCACTAACACAGAATATATATGCTCAGATGAGTGTTACAGGTATCAATATATACACTGTGTACTAATATTGATATGCACCCACTACACTACTTAGCAATGGTGAGCAAAAGACAAATAGCAAAGGCAGTTGTAATATTTAGCTTCAGTGACATATTCCATTGTCTGTAAACAACAGGCAAAAAAAAAATAGCCATTCCTGTAATGGAACATTTTCTTCAAAATAAATTATTTCCTTCTGCATTAAAAAAATCTACGTTAGAGACCAACATTTCAAAAGAATTGTAAATAGATTTCCCAGTCAAAGGCATGATAAGTGTTGGCTGACTGGTCATCCGTACAATCTTCACATAACCACAAGTGATAATAACATAAAACTTGTCACATGTTTTCAAATAAGAAAAGCTAGACAGCAATGTTTCCAAACTGTACAGCGTACAGCTCCCTTAATGGCTCAGTGGGTAGAGCTGCCACCCAGCATACTACTAATCCATACAGACCAGAAGGTCACAGGTTTGAGTCCCATCTGTGATGAGTTAGCACATCTCAGCAGGGGCAGCAGTTGGAGTGCTACAATTGGCCTTGGTGCCCCTGGATTAGGCAGGCGAAAAACCAACCAAGGTTCTTACTTCTGATCGCTATCCTGTGACTCTTGCTGGAAAGTGGAGATCGGCTGAAAGCAGGGTAAGCCTCAGCAGTCACTTCTTTATTGCCGTTGAGGCCGACACATGAAGAATGATCATTTGAGTGAGGCATGTCTGGTGAATTGTTATGCAGTGACTTCTGTTGGAAAGTGAATAGTGTGTGGGTGAGGATGGAAACTGGCTCGGCTGTGATGTGACCTGTGGTGGAATAGCCTCTACTCATGGAGAATTGCTGCAGGGGTGAGGTACGGGAGGGTGCCCAACATCTGTGGAACCATATCCCAGCATCATGAGAGGAGAGCAGAAAACTGGGAAAATGTATATTATATTTTCCGAAATACTGAAGTTCAGACAAATATAGGATGCACAGTGACCTGCACTCACACAGCTGCAGCGCTTAAAGGGGAGCGAGCCTTTAGCTTAGCGGTAGCATTCCTGGATCTGAGTCAGACGGTGTAGGGTTCGAACTCTGCTTCCCAAGCAAGGGGAGACCAGAATTCTGAGATTGTATCCAGCAGAATACCTGCATCATGTGGGCACCTCCCCCCCCTCATTGTATGTGTAATGGGAGCCTATAAAACCCTCCTGCCGTATAGGACTAACCACCCTATTGGCTGGAGTAAAAATGGTTACAGCCATGGAAGGAGAATCCTTTTGCTGAGTAGTTCTCCGATGCCTCACCCAAGTGGCCAATCTTCATGTGTGAGCCTAGAGAGTGAGTCTTGGGGGCTATTCAACAGCAGGCGGCATTGACCCTGATCGTGCTCTCAGCCAGTGACTAAACATGCACACTATCCAACGGAGTTCAATGGGTAGCTATCAGGAGCAGACAGCCTTGGATAACTTTTCCTTTCTCTGACTCGGGGGTGCTAAGACTAATTGTATCATCCCCACCACGCTCTTGGCTGAGATCAACTAATTCAGTATTGACTAGGCATCTGGTCTACATGATTCAATACCGTACCATATGGTACTTGCTTATTAAAAAAAAAATTCTACATTATATAAGGATTTGCACTTGTATTGCACCTTATCACATCCTTTGGATACATTCCAAGGCACTAGACAGATAATGAATTGCTTTGGAGTGCAGTGTTGTTGTTGTGTAGGCGAATGTGGCAACCATTTTGCTCACAGCAAGACTCCATAGTGAGATGAATGACTAGTTAATCTGTTTTTGGTCGCGTCGGTTGAGGGAGGAATATTGGCCAGGACACTGGGAGAATGCCTTATCTTCTTTGAATAGCACCATGGGATCTTTTATGTTCACCTAGACAGGGCCTCGATTTAACATCTCATCTGAAAGTCTCATATATCACCGGTTAGTCTTTTTTAAAATTCAGTATTTAACACAAACATTATTTTGCTGATACAGGAAAGTTCAGGATGAAAGTGTTCCAATGTTCTGTTTTTAGTTTTTTTTTTATTTAGTAGTTAGGTAATGCTGTAAAATACTATTTAAAAAAAATAGAATATTAAAAAACACTTTGTAGAAAAGGCTGGCAAGATTCATAGCTGGTGCGAGTAATGAAGACCTACCTTAAAGCACACGTAGCATAATAAAAACTATGGGGTCACCGTAAAGTTTGGGTTTATTGACAAGAACAAATAACTTTAACATTTGGCAGAGGCACTGAACCCTGAGCAGCGATTGTATTTGACACATCAGCAGCCAACTAGCCGTGACTGTTCCTCCACTTGTGCTCATCTCCGACTACAATGATTCACGCTCTGAGCATGGCAGGTGTCCATTTATAGAGTCATTCACTTGGAAATTGTAGCATGTTCTGGGGTTTAGAGCCCTGGATAATTGTCAGTGCACAGATGTCGCCCCCAACCCTCCCCCCATCCCCGACCCTTACCCCTCATTTGTATCTATTGTGCGAGCAGCAGTGTGTCGGTTTTCACAAGTTGATAACAACCAATGTATAAATGAATATTATTTTTAACAATGGGATTAGAATCAAATACATTACATCCTTGAAACAATTAAATTAGCACAAAAAAAAATTAGAGTCCAGAAACGTGATAGCCACATCATGAGGCTCTTGCGGATTTACCCGGACACAGCTGCTTTTGCCAATTGCCTGTATTTGTCGAGCAACCACATCACTGTAATCTTTTATTTTTATATGCCAGGCATTGACTGCTGTAACGGAGTGGGTTGATGGTCTGGACTCATAACTGTTGGTAAAATGTTATGCTAATTTCTCCACGTGGTCACGGAGCTGGATACCCAAGGGACTGCTTGACAGAAGAGCCGTGATGATTATCATAATTAACACCAGCTTTGAAACAGGCGCAGATCCAAGAGTTTCCTGCAACCCTTCCTTGTCTACTAAATGTTTCCCTATTATTCTAAAACAATAGCTGGTGCTAATATAGAAAAACCTGGGGCCAGATGTACAATGCTATTCTCGGGGATTGCAACAACTCTCTGGTGACAATAAAAAAAGAAACTTTAGTTTAAACAAAAAAGTTCCACCATATTTGCTCAGACTAACTATGATGAAAGGCAATGAAGGCAAAAAGGCTTCTCATGTAAGTATCAATATAAATATTACTGCAAGGTCAATTAATATGTAAATTAACTCCTACATTTAATTAGCTATTTAACTATTTTCTGAAGCATGGACATATTAAATCATGCTTAAAGACCCCTCTAACTAGCCTCATGACAATAGTGCTGGGGAGTCGCAGGCTCATAAAACACCGACTTGACCTATAAAGGGCTTTGAGTCTGCTAATTCCATCTCAGCCTAATTTTATTACTTGCATAAAATAACCATAGTGTAGCTTTGTGGCTGTAAAACTGATAAGGATAATAAAACATACCCAGGAAAGCATCTGAAATCTCCTCTTTTTTCCAGTGTCCTCATTTATTATTCTATTATTCTTTGCAAGATACCAAACCCATGCAAAAGACAAATGACCTTATTATATTAAATAATTTGTGAGGATATTAACCGTTAATCACACATAAACAGCATTTAAAGGGTATTGATTTTCTGCACTCTCAACAGCTTGTAAAATTTATGTCCAATAACAAGATTATAGATAATCCGGTGAATTATACGAGTCAGAAAGGGACAAAGAGAGATGAGGTCAAGACGCAGGGGTCAAACTTGCACATGAGCAGTGCTATAGCATGGCCTTTGGGAAAACAATTTGCGCTGACCACATCCAACAATTTAGAATAACAACCAGAGATTTAAAAAAAAAAAAAAAATCGGAAATTAAAGATAGAAAATGCATAGCTGGTCAGTCAGCAGCTGAAAGAGGAAAATAGGTCAACGTTTTGGGCACAAGCTGGATCGGTCCACTTGCAGATGCTGGCTGAGCCGCTGTACATTTCTTGTTTTTTTTAATGTTTCTACATATCTCTCCTCCTATCCTGACTCGTGCTAGGATTTGGCTCTACAGGCACCTGCTGCCCTCTGGTACCTTGCCGAAGTGGCCATTCTTCTTGCATGAGCCTTGATAGTGAGCGCTGGCAGACTGTTTGACACTGGGAAGGCATCATTAGCTGAGCCTGATTCTTTCCTCACCTGATGTCCATGTACGTGCATTTTCCAGCAGGTGTCACTGGATAGCAATTAGAAGAGAAAAGCCTGGCTAATTTTCCCCTCCCTAGCCCGTGGGCACTGAGCGCTGAGACAAGGGCACTGAGCGCTGAGACAATTGCACTAACCCTAACTTCTACCCAGCAGAGATCAACTAACTGAGCACAGATGAGGGACCGAACCTGGGCCTTCCTGAACTGTATAACCAAGTGCCAGATTAGGCAGTGCACATATCCACTGAAAGGTGGAAGGAGCTGGGCCATTTTCTACTTTTTAATAACAACCAGTAATGGATATTTAGTTCTTTTCAAGTATTTTTTAAGTTAACATTTAAAAAATGAACGTGTTGATAATTTTTAGGCTGGTACGATATCTAATTTTACTGAATGGTATTAATATAGGGGCTGTCGTCACTTGTTCTGACCTCCCTCTTTTGATTCTGCAATACCGATGCTCCTGTCTGTTACAATCTTGTAATCAGGATGGCAAAACACGGCTCTCAGCATTCAATGTCTATGATTCTAACAGCATTGCTTTCTGCCCAGAATCAATTCCTTTCTGTTTACAGACCATTTCACAGCCCTTTACCTACACCGGCACTTGTGTCATTCATATAAACACTTTCAGATATAACGCTTGAATTAGCATAATGGTAAATGCATGGCACTCGAAAAATGCAAGAGAAAAAAAGGAAGTGTCAACATGGTTCTTTCACTGAGGCAATTAGAGCCCATTATACTGCTTCACTGGAAATACCATCAAGGTTAAACCCTATCCCAACAACCCCTCCAACCTTTTTATACCTAGTCTATTAAATGAAGCATAGAAACTGATATGTTAGTAAACAATTTTGCTTTCCAGCCTTTTTGACTTTCAGAGTTAATCAGCTCACTGATTTCCTGAACGTAGCCTGTAATAAGTTCCCAGATCTTAAGGTATCTGGGGTTTTCCTCTTCCCCGATATTTTTCCTCTCCTGAAGACGTAGCCTCCTGCTGAGGTGCATTTCCACAAGAACCATCAACCTTCCAGTACCTCAGGGAAGTAGCCATTCTTCACGTGTGAGACTGAACAGTGAATGTGGGTGACCTATTTGACTGTGGGAGGCATCACCGCTGAGCTCGATCCTTTCCTGACCCAATCTCCAGAAACACACTTTCCAGCAGGGATCACTGGATAGCAATCAGGAAAAAGAAACCTAGCTTATTTTTTCCCCCTCTGTAGACCAAAAGTGCTGAGACCAATTATGCAAGTGCATTTTGTTGTTAGAGTGTCCTAACTGTCTCAGTTTAGATCAACTAATTCAGCATATTCCAGGGGTTGAATCCGAATACTGTTCGACCGGTGTAGCCACATACTACATGGGGCTCTGCCTTTAACACCAGGCCATCAAGGGAGTCCATTTAATTTTGAGGATGCACTTTATTTTGGTGTGTTTAATTGCTGTTTCTCTTCTTTGTATTGTCCCAGACTGTGTACTCTAATCTCTGGCTGAGGCGAAGAGTGGACGATTGGGAATGTTGCCGTAGCCTCTGTCAGGCAATAGTGAGGTGCTGAAATGCACACTGAGGTAAAATCATGCCGCTCTGCCCCTTTTTTGTCAGCTAAGTTGAGATATATCCTGGGGTTTTCCACTCTGTGACACAGTGTCCTAACACAGTATGCTGACAGCTAACTGATTTTTATCTCAATCCCAAGCAACGCTTCATAGAATAAAGAGATTCTCTTTGTTATTTTCTTTTACTCCTCCTCTTTCTCATGCTGCCCTCTGGTACCTCACCTAAATATTTACACTTCGTGTGGAAGTCAAGACAGTGAGTTCTGGCCGGCTATTCAACACTGGAGTGCGTCACAGCAGTGCCAATCCTGTCCTCGTTCAGCATCCACACAGGTGCACTTTCCAGCAAGGGTCACGGGGTAGCAATTAGGAGCGTGAATCCTGGCTGTCTATACTAAGGATGGTGAGGCCAGTTGTAGTACTCTAGTTGCGGCCCAGCACAGAGCTACCCGTACAAACCGAGGAGTGAATTTGGGATCTTTCTAGTCTTATGGCACCTTACCACACTGTATGGTACATTTACCCACTGAGCCACCAGGAGAGCTGAATAAAGAGAATGGAGAGAACCTTTACAATGAGCTGGTATGTTCATGGCCTGTGAATTATGACTCCCTCACGCTGATAAAAGACTGGCTGTAACACACATCACTGGTACAATGTGCATTAGGCTCCAATTCTGCCTTTAAAAAAAATCCATTAAATAGGATCATCCATATTACTGTAATTTTTGATTGCAAAATCTGTATTATTGAATCGGAGACAGGTTAATAATAACAGCAAGAATTAAACTAAATAAACTCTGGAATTCAACACTAACACTGTGTGCGTGTCTCTTCTGAAATTACTTGCAAAATTTTTCCTTTCAGGATGGTCATTAATTTCTTGCTGGCGTTTGAACATTGCAATTTTTGCTACCTGGCGCACTTAAATTCTGTTAACCTGATGTGACGGATTCTGATATTTTGACTGTTAATACGTTTGAAATGAAAATTATTTATACATATATTTTGCGGCTGACCAGCTTGTATTTGATCACTGCTGCTGGAAATGAAAGCAGAACACCACGAAATTTACATGTCATCTCCTGATGTATTTCTAGATTACAAGATGATCGGAAACACGTAAAATAATTTGCATCAAACTATGGCTATCGTGATCCTCCTGACAAGCCCTCTTGATTTTCCCCCTCTGTTTTTGATGCATTTCATGCGATTTCAATCTATTGACAAGACCAGCTATTAAACACACTCAGTGGAGACAGCAAGAAGAATTTCTAAAGGTTATTTTTCCTTCACTCACCGTTGCACACATACACTGTGTAGGATCAGGAGTGAATCATATTTAGAATCTGCATGCATTATGATACGCTACATGGCATTCATCAACCCTGTTTAGTTATGGTTAGGCTGAGAGGTAAAGGATGCAATCTAGACTCCGCATGGGGTCTGAAATAGAGATGTGTGGAGCCACAATAAATTATTCACGTCTTACAAGGAAGGAGAAAAATTTCTTTTCAGCTGTATAAAATGACAATTTGCCACTGAAGGAAGAAGGAATGCCATCATTTTTTGTTCAATTACAAAGGCAAATATTTATTATTTATAAGTACTAATCTTGTAGGGGCTTAATGTTATTTATAAACCTGTTGCACGGTGATTTTCAATGTAACTCATTATTTTTAGCCTGAGGGTGTTGTAAAAGAGCAGGGATATATTTAATGACACCAGGCTAGTCAGCGCAATTACAGTGTAATCATTATGTAAAATGTGCTATTAATTAAACCAAATTCTTGCTGGTACGTGGTTGTCTGTCGAGGCTTTAATCTTGATCTCCCGCAATCTTTCTTACTGTTTTTCACCTGTTACTTTCTGTTGTTAGTTAGCGAATGGAATATTTCAGAAGGGGGAGGGGGAAATTATTCATTATCCAGTCTCTTTTTTTAAGCACCCATGTACTGTTAACCAGTTGTTGGATTTTCTTTTAGGTGGAAAGCAGACAGAACATCGCAGCGAGGGATTTGAAAAGTCAAAATGTTCCCCTCACAGTTTCTGATTTTTTTAAACTGGTGAAACCTAGATGAAGAGCCAAGGCCTGTAGCACAGAACAGAACAAGAGCTGGAGAAAAGTAGACGAGAAGACCAGGAAATCAAAAAGTAGTGATTAAGCTGAGGTCAAACCTGAGTTTTCAAAACCTGCAGATTGTAAGAGGAAGGAAAGATTGAGTTAGACGGAGTTAGGAAGGAGTCCCACACTTATAAGGAAAGAATGAGTTAGAGTAGAAGATGTAGTAATAATCTTAATTTCAACACAAAAAGAAAGACTTGCATTTATATAGCGCCTTTCACGACCACAGCCAATGAAGTACTTTTGGAGTGTAGTCACTATTGTAACGTGGGAAACACGGCAGCCAATTTGCGCACAGCAAGCTCCCACAAACAGCAATGGGATAATGACCAGATAAACTGTTTTTGTTATGTTGATTGAGGGATAAATATTGACCAGGATAAGTGAAGATGCAGGAAGATGAGTGGGTAGGAACAAAGAATGAAAGATCAAAGGGGCAACGTAGTATCAGTAAAATAGAGAGACAAGAAAGGTTGTGATGGACATAGAGGTTTGAGGCAAGACATGAGAGAAGAATCACCTATCAGACGACAAGTACTTTCTTGTATCCTATCCAGGAATGTTAGATCTATACATTAGAGCTTTGAAAAATTAAATACAGGTGCAAAAATGTACAAAGAGTCAGTTAGTATTACTGAAATATCGAAGAATCCTAGTGAGTTAAATTAACCAAACAACACAAAGGGGGAAAAATTCAGTTGGTTGCACCTCCCGTTAGCGCCTTAAGAGGGCGCTAATGGGGCGTAAAGCATCTAGCGCCCAGGCGCGGCAATGTTTGTGCCGCTCGCGAAATTAACTAGACATTTTGCGGCAGCGCTAAACACTACCGCCACGATCTCCTGCGCCGGCAGATCGTGACGTCAGTCGAGTGCGCAACGCCCCGGTATCGCCCCGGAGCAGATATTGAGTGGCGCCCCCTGCCTTACCGCCTGACGCTAGCAACGACAGGTTGAGGGGAGCGAATTGCAGTCATGAAGGGACTGGGGGAGCGCTATTTAAAGGCGACCGCTTCCTGCCTTTCATTGTTGGTGCCATTTTTGAACCACGCATTCTGAGAGAGAGAGAGAGAGACTTCTGGAGAGCTTCAACGCTGTGTGAAGGAGTTTTGGGTACTGAGCAGCACTTTGCAGGTTCATTTTGATTTGCCCTTCCTTGTATCGATTTAGAAAAGACTGTGGGGGCTGCATTCTAAGCTCTTTCCCTGGTACTCTCCATTGTTCTTTCCAGCAGATTTGATGTGCAGGTCTCTCCAGGCAGAGATTCAAGGCTGCAATGAGCAGGATGTGGATGGAAAGCAAGATCAACCATCCCCTTTAAGAACTGGCCGGTGCCATTGTGTGTGTGTTCCATTGCTGACTGACATCACATGAGCTTCGCCAGCGCTCTGAGGTAGCGCCTCGCTCCTCGGCCTTTGTGCCTTAAGACAGGTGTGAAGCGCCCGATTTAGCGCTCCAATCACCTCCAGGGGCGATAAAAGTCAAGTTTGCAGTCGGTGGCGATAATTAGCGCCAGGCGCTAATCTTTGCGCCCGGCCGATAATTGCGCCCCAAATGGGGCGATACTGAATTTCTCCCCCAAATAGTCTACAGATTCAGGGTGTTCTTTAATTATCATTGTCCCGTGATTGTTACGTAACTTGTAACCTGCTGGGGAGAGAGACATAAGAAAGGATGGAGCAGAGGGGCAGGGTGGTGCAGTGGTTTAGACACTGTCCTTTCACCTCTGGTACCAGGGTTTCAATCCAGCAATACTGACGTAATTAAAATTGCCTTTCCCTGCTGGCGAGAAAGGTCCAATATGAAATATTTGGCACAGACTCAATTAACTTTCTAGTCGGCATTGGGCCCATGGCAGAAAACTGCCCCATTTGTGGCACTAATATTTGCAATCTCATCCAGAGAGACCACAGGATGGCTGGTGTGGAGATATAGAGAAATGCCACACTGGTAGGACGAGCTCTCCTGCAGTTGGCACATTGTTATGGCACAGAAAAGGACATTTTAATTTGCATCAAACAGTGCTATACCTGACCTGGCAATGTATTTCATTACAGAGCATTATCACCCTGACTATAATGAGCAAAGGAATGTACCAAAAGAAAAGAAAATATTGAATGAGAAAAGGCTATTCGACCCCTCAAGCCACTCCTTCCCAGCCTGTTCATCGACCATTTAACCTACTGAGGGAAAGTTATGCGTAAATATTCCTGATCCCCAAAATTAGTTGAGTAAATTTGTTAAATATTCAGACACGATAGGCTGAATGGCCTCCTTCTGTGCCGTAAACTTCTATGATTCTATGATTCATCCATCCTCATATTTCTGCATATCAAACCTGGTTAGCTGCCTTCCATTGACAACATCTCATTTCCCTGCCTCCATTATATCCTGTGGAGTGTTTAATTATCTACCCCCATACTTACCCCTATAACACCAATCCCATTCCCAAAGGATATTTATGCAACTCATTTTTTGAAGGCGTTAATCAACACAGTAAGACAATACTGAACAGTGATTAACAGCTTCAGAAGATGAGAGGCAATTAGGTAAAAGAAATGTGAATGGAAAGAAATTAATTTTTGTTGTTGCTACATGACAGAAAATAATTATTTAGACAATTAATTGTAAAGTGATTTTTGTTTAGGGTCTTAACAGGGATTTTCTGGCAAGAATCTTAGGAACAAAATTGGGAAGATGAAAAGGATTGTAATGCCGAGGATTTTCACTCAAGTGCTCTTTGGGACAGAAACATTCACAGAGCTTACTCCTCTTGGAGAGTAAATAAATTGGAGAGAGTCCCTGATGTATAAATTTTACATGGTCTGTGAGAGGAGAGGACTTGATGGGCTGAATGGTCTTTTCATGTTAATAAATGTAATGCTTTTTAAAAAATTACTAAGTAGCGTTACCAGAGAATCCAACCAGAGGCAACTGCAACAAGCACTGATGTCTCATTAGTTTGACTTTGGTTCTTGCTGGGAGCACAAGAAGATTTAGAGAAATTATACTGGCCACCAATAGGCAACTCTCAGGGTCCCAAAACCTAATGCTTATTACAACAACTCTGGTTTTATCCTATTATGGTGATTGCTCCTCTGAATGTTCTCTTGATTGTCATAAGCTCCAAATACACATTGTGCATGCTCTTCTTCCTCACTGTCTCCTACTTCAACACATTTTTCCAGGACGTCAAAACTGTAGAACTCTACTTCCCTCAGTCTTCCCTCTCTGATACAAGCTTTTAAAACCTAAGTTCTGGGAAAGGATGCGCTGTAATAGATATTACAATGACATTTTTATCTCATGGAGATAATTATTTTAACAGTCGGCACTGAGTTAGCTAGGATAGCAGTGGGGCATTGTCATTGCCCTCAACATCCATGGGCTGGTGAGGGGGAAAATCAACCAAGGTTCTAACTCCTGATTGCTATCCAGTGATCCCTTCTTGATGCTATGCATGAGAGTGAAGACAGAATGTGATGCCACTCATGTCTGAATATCTCACTAACGCTCACTGTATAGACTCACACATGAGGAAAGAGTACTTGGGTAAGGGAACGGTAGCATAGTGGTAATGTCACTGGGCTAGTAATCCAGTAATCCAGAGGCCTGGACTAATGATCCAGAGACGTGAGTTCAAATCCCACCACAGCAGCTGGGGAATTTAAATTCAGTTAATTAAATAAATCTGGAATAAAAAGCTAGTATCAGTAATGGTGACCATGAAACTATCAGATTGTCGTAAAAACCCATCTGGTTCACTAATGTCCTTTAGGGCAGGAAATCTGCCGTCCTTACCTGGTCTGGCCTATATGTGATTCCAGACCCACAACAATGTGGTTGACTCATAACTGCCCTCTGAAATGGCCCAGCAAGCCACTCAGTTGTAACAAACCGCTATGAAACAAAATAATAAGAATGAAACTGGACGGACCTACTGGCATCGATCTCGGCACCGGCTACAGACACGGCAACGGCACACCCAGCCCAGTCAACCCTGCAAAGTCCTCCTCACCAACATCTGGGGAATTGTGCTAAAATTGGGAGAGCTGTCCAACAGACTAGTCAAGCAACAGCCTGACATAGTCATACTCACAGAATCATACCTTTCAGCCAATGTCCCAGACTCCTCCATCACCATCCCTGGGTATGTCCTGTCCCACCGGCAGGACAGACGCACCAGGGGTGGCGGCACAGTGGTATACAGTCGGGAAGAAGTGGCCATGGGAGCCCACAACATTGACTCCGGACCCCATGAAGTCTCATGGCTTCAGGTCAAGCATGGGCAAGGAAACCTCCTGCTGATTATCACCTACTGCCCTCCCTCAGCTGATGAATCAGTACTCCTCCATGTTGAACACCACTTGGAAGAAGCAACTCAGAGTAGCAAGGGCACAGAATGTACTCTGGGTGGGGGACATCAATGTCCATCACCAAGAGTGGCTCAGTAGCACCACTACTGGCTGAGTCCTGAAGGACATAACTGCCAGTCTGGGCCTGCGACAGGTGGTGAGTGAACCAACACGAGGGGAAAAACCTACTTGACCTCGTCCTTACCTGTCGCAGATGCAGCGGTGACCACCGCACAGTCATTGTGTAGACGATGTCCCGTCTTCATACTGAGGACACCCTCCATCGTGTTGGGTGGCACTACCAATGTGCTAAATGGAATAGATTCAGAACCGATCTAGCAGCTCAAAACTGGGCATCCATGAGGCGCTGTGGGCCATCAGCAGCAGCAGAATTGTATTCCACCACAATCTGTAATCTCATGGCCCGGCATATCCCTCACTCTACCTTTACCACCAAGCCAGGGGAGCAACCCTGGTTCAACAAGGAGTGTAGAAGAGCATGCCAGGAGCAGCACCAGGCTTACCTAAAAATGAGGTGGCAATCTGGGGAAGCTGCAACACAGGACTACATGCATGCTAAACAGCGGAAGCAGCATGCTATAGACAGGACTAAGCGATCCCACAATCAACGGATCAGATCAGTGCTCTGTACCCCTGCCACATCCAGTCGTGAATGGTGGTGGACCATTAAACAACTAACGGGAGGAGGAGGCTCCAAGAATATCCCCATCCTCAATGATGGTGGAGCCCAGCACATGAGTGCAAAAGACAAGGCTGAAGCATTTGCAACTCTCTTCAGCCAGAAGTGCCGAGTGGATGATCCATATCGGCCTCCCCCTGAGGTCCCCACCATCATAGAAGCCAGTCTTCAGCCAATTCGATTCACTCCACATGATATCAAGAAACGGCTGAGCGCACTGGATACAGCAAAGGCTATGGGCCCCGACAACATCCCGACTATTGTGCTCCAGAACTAGCCGCACCTCTAGCCAAGCTGTTCCAGTACAGCTACAACACTGGCATCTATCCGACAATGTGGAAAACTGCCCAGGTATGTCCTGTCCACAAAAAGCAGGACAAATCCAACCCGGCCAATTACCGCCCCATCAGTCTACTCTCAATCATCAGCAAAGTGATGGAAAGTGTCATTGACAGTGCTATCAAGCGGCACTTACTCACCAAAAACCTGCTCACTGATGCCCAGTGTGGGTTCTGCCAAGGCCACTCGGCTCCCAAACTCATTACAGCCTTGGTCCAAACATGGACAAAGGAGCTGAATTCCAGAGGTGAGGTGAGAGTGACTGCCCTTGACATCAAGGCAGCATTTGACCGATTCCGGCATCAAGGAGCCCGAGTAAAACTGAAGTCAATGGGAATCAGGGGGAATATACTCCACTGGCTGGAGTCATACCTAGCACAAAGGAAGATGGTTGTGGTGGTTGATGGTCAATCATCACAGCTGCAGGAGTTCCTCAGGGCAGTGTCCTAGGCCCAACCATCTTCAGCTGCTTCATCAATGACCTTCTCTCCAACATAAGGTCAGAAATGGGGATGTTCGCTGATGACTGCACAGTGTTCAGCGCCATTCACAACTCCTCAGATAATGAAGCAGTCCATGCCCGCATGCAACAAGACCTGGACGACGTTCATGCTTGGGCCTATAAGTGGCAAGTAACATTCGCGCCACACAAGTGCCAGGCAATGACTATCTCCAACAAGCGAGAGTCTAACCACCTCTCCTTGACATTCAATGGCATTACCATCACCGAATCCCCACTATCAACATCCTGGGGGTCACCATTAAACAGAAACTTAACTGGACCAGCCACATAAATACTGTGGCAACAAGAGCAGGTCAGAGGCTAGGTATTCTGCGGCGAGTGTCTCACCTCCTGATTCCCCAAAGCCTTTCCACCATCTACAAGGCACAAGTAAGGAGTGTGATGGAATACTCTCCACTTGCAGCTCCAACAACACTCAAGAAGCTCGACACCATCCAGGACAAAGCAGCCCGCTGGATTGGCACCCCATCCACCACCTTAAACATTCACTCCCTCCACCACCGGCGTACCGTGGCTGCCGTGTGTACCATCTACAAGATGCACTGCAGCAACTCGCCAAGTCTTCTTCGGCAGCACCTCCCAAACCTGTGACCTCTTCCACCTAGAAGGACAAGGGCAGCAGGCGCATGGGAACACCACCACCTCCAAGTTCCCCTCCAAGTCACACATCATGCTGACTTAGAAGTATATCGCCGATCCTTCATCGTCGCTGGGTCAAAATCCTGGAACTCCCTACCTAACAGCACTGTGGGAGTACCTTCACCACACGGACTGCAGCGGTTCAAGAAGGCGGCATTACCACCACCTTCTCAAGGGCAACTAGGGATGGGCAATAAATGCTGGCCTTGCCAGCGACGCCCAGATCCCAAAACGAATTTAAAAAAAGGTACCAGAGGGTGAGTGGAGCCATGGAACTGTACCTCAGCATAAATTAATGCTCTCAGGAGAGGAGCGGAGAATATTGAAGGGCGTAGAAGTAAAAAAGTATTTTTTTAGGGGGTTACAATCAGTGACATGAATTTCATCATGTCATGGATAAACACTGAAAATATTTCCCCCAAATTGTTCTGAGATGGGGATGGGGGAGACAACAATGTCCTCTTAATAATAAACAATTTTGTATGCTTTGACTATTTTAGAATAAAATACATTCCTCCCGCCACTCCCCACCCGATTGCAATTTTCTTATCTCCTCTCCTGAAGGCAGTGACTCATGCTGGAAAATGATCCCTTGGGCCCTGACCAGCCCTTTATTATCTTGCCCAAGTGGTCAACAGCCCCATCCTTTCTAGCAGCTATAACTAGCTAGCAATCAGGTGTAGGAATCCTGGCTGATTTTTTTTCTCCTTCCTCATCCAGAGATGCTGAGGCCAATTATAGAACCTCTCTGAGATCAGATCACTTGATCTTGAAGAATTGAATCTTCCAATTCCGAATGGCTCAGTACCACATTGGACAGTGCATGTGCCAACCGAGCTAACTGGGGAGTGGATAAATTGCCCTTAATTGATAGCTAGCCCGTGCAAACATTTTACATCATTATTAGTTCCTGCTAAACGCATATTTTTTTTTAGAACCCCTGTTTGTGTTTGTTAGTGAACTGGAGTATTGTAAGAAAATTCTGGACATTTACTCTATATTTTGGCTATCTTGATGCGACACTACAGTTACAACTTATGCAGAATGCAGTTATGTTAATATTCTGAAGACTAGTTCATGTTTTGTGACTCACCTTATGTGCAAGATGGATGTGTTATAAAAAATTTTATGGCACTGTGTGCACTGGGTAATATATCGACACCTTCAGAAAAGTAACATTAAGACAGAGACGTACAGTATTTGATGAAACATAAATCACACCCTGCTTTTGGTTTTAGCACTTGGTTTTTGTGAACTCGTATAAGTCACATAGGAGTATAAGCTGCACTTGATATATTATGGACAGGTGACATCAACTTATGGATAAAACAAATGTCAATCAAAAGCTTCAGTCACACATTTTGGGCTGTAATATTTATAAAGGTTTATTTGAATGTTTTTATTGTGGTAACGTAAGTAAACTTAGAGGCTATTTGCAGATTTGCAGAGACAATGTTATTTTGCCTTTGTATTTCTCAATTGGTGCTGCACTTAAATCGGAATAGATTTTTTGTCATTTTTCATAAGAACATAAGAAATTTTAGGAACAGGAAAGGCCATTATGCCCAACGAGGCTACTTCTTTATAATTAATCAATTCCACTTTCTCAAAGTATTCCACAATCCCTTTTCTGTTCAGTGATGCATTTAATTATCCCTTGCACCCAGTTATACACCTCACTGGTATGGCTTTCCCTGCAACGTAATCTACCTTTTGATGAAGAATTCCACCTCAATTCTTCACTTACTTCTAACTTCCTAATGTTTAACTTGTATCCTCTGATATTTGAACTCTTCATCAATTGTACTTATTAGGGATAAGCTGTACTTATTAGGGATAAAATAATGGCAGTAGAAAAAGTGACACAGCTATCAGCAAGACAATAATAGAATCCATATAGATAGAGATAAAAGATAATAAAGGATCAATCACACGAATAGGTGTAGTCGACAGACCACCTAATAGTGGAAGGGAGGTGGAGGAAGAAATATGCAGACAAATTAGGGAAATGAGTAAAAAACATAGAATAATAATCATGGGGATTTTCAACTACCCTGATATTAATTGGACAGAAGTGGTAGGTAAAGGGGATAAGGGAATAGAGTTCCTACAATGTGTACAGGACTCCTTTCTAACCCAATATGTAAAAAACCCAACAAGGAAGGATTCGCTATTGGATCTAGTAATGGGGAATGAACCAGAGCAGATAAGAGAAGTAAAAATAGGGGAACATCTAGGCAATAGTGACCATAATATAATATGCTTTAAGATGATAATAGAGAAGGACATAAGTATGACGAAAACCAGGTTAATAGGTTGGAGAAAAGCTGATTTTGAGGTGCTGAGAATAGAACTTGGGAAGATAAAATGGGCAACAATATTGGCAAACAACAATGCAGAACAGCAATGGGAAACATTTAAAACAGTGTTCAACAGAGTGCAGGAACAATAAAAGGAAAGAACAAACTAAACACTATGGATGAATAAAGCCATAAGGGAACAATTGAGGGTAAGGAAAGAGGCATACATTAAGTACATAGACAGCAGGGGAGTGCATGATAAGGGAGAATACAAAGAGGTTAGGAGAGAAGTCAAAAAACAATTAGGAAAGCAAAGAGGAACATAAAACAAAATAGTAAAATATTTTACAGGCACATCACTAAAAAAAGGAAGGTTGGGATGGGAATAGGGCCATTAAGGGATAGACAGGATAATACCACAGGTAACGATAGAGAGATGGCAGAAATATTAAATAATTATTTTGCTTCAGTATTTACCAGGGAGATAGAACAGGTGGACATGACATTGGATGATGAGATTAGTAATGAGATAAGTGCATTTAAAATAAAAAGAGGGGATATATTAAATAAACTAATCAAACTTAAAGAGATAAAACCCTTGGTTCGGATCGATTTGCATCTACGCATTTTAAAAGAATCTAGGGAAGAGATAGCAGAGGCATTAATACGCAGATTTAATAATTTGTTAGAAAAAGGTGTAGTGCCAGAGGACTGGTGGATAGCTAACGTAATACCTATATTTAAGAAGGGGGATAGAACATGTCCAGGGAATTATAGAGCAGTCAGCTTAACATCGGTGGTAGGAAAAATAATGGAATCCCTGTTAAAGGAAAAAATAGAAGAACATCTAGAAACCAAAAACATAGTAATGAACAGTCAGCATTGATTTCAAAAGGGAAAGTCTTGCTTGACCAACCTCATTGACTTTTTTGAAGAGGTAACAGGGAAAGTAGACAATGGTAGTGCAGTAGATGTAATTTATCTAGATTTTCAAAAGGCCTTCGGTAAGGTACCCCATAATAGACTGATGAACAAGGTCAGAGAATGCGGAGTCAGGGGACAAGTAGCAGAATGGATTGCTAGCTGACTTCAAGACAGAAAGCAGAGATTAGGGGGAAAAAGTTGTTACTCACAGTGGCAGAAGGTGGGTAGTGGTGTTCCACAAGGATCAGTGCTGGGACCACTGTTGTTCACAATTTATATTAACGATTTAGACTTTGGAATCAAAAACACAATTTCTAAATTTGCGGATGACACCAAATTGGGGGAATAGTCAATACTGAGGAACACTGCAATAAATTACAGGAGGACATTAATAAACTTGCAGAATGGGCATATAATTGGCAAATGAAGTTCAACACAGATAAATGTGAGGTATTACATTTTGGTGGGAAGAATAGGGAGGTCACTTATTACTTGGAGGGTGCACGTCTAGGTGGGGTAGAGGAACAAAGGGATCTCGAAATACAAATACACAAATCACGAAAAGTTGCGACACAGGTTAGCAAGGCCATAAAAAAGCAAACCAAGCACTAGGGTTTATTTCTAGAGGTCTAGAATTGAAAAGTAGGGAAGTTATGCTAAACCTGTATCGAACCTTGGTTAGACCGCACTTAGAGTACTGCATACAGTTCTGGTCGCCATATTATAAAAAGGATATAGAGGCACTGGAGAGGGTGCAGGGAAGTTTTACAAGGATGATACCAGAAATGCGAGGGTATACATATCAGGAAAGGATGAACAGGCTGGGTCTCCTTTCTCTTAAAAAGAGAAGGCTGAGGGGTGACCTATTGGAGGTCTTTAAAATTATGAAAGGTATTGATAGAGTGGATACAGAGAGAATGTTTCCACTTGTGGGGAAGAGCATAACTAGAGGCCATCAATATAAGATAGTCACCAAGAAATCCAATAGGGAGTTCAGAAGAAACTTCTTTACCCAAAGAGTGGTGAGATTGTGGAACTCGCTACCTACCACAGGGAGTGGTTGAAGCGAAAAGTATAGATGCATTTAAGGGGAGGCTAGACAAGTATATGAGGGAGAAGGGAATAGAGGGTTATGCTGATAGATTTAGATGAGGAAAGACAGGAGGAGGCTTGAGTGGAGCATAAACGCCGGCATGGACTGGTTGGGCTGAATGGCCTGTTTCTGTGCCGTATATCCGATGTAATCAATTTGCCTGGATCAACTTCAATCTTGAAAATATCATTCTGGTTATCCAAAGGCACTTCTTTTTCAAAGAGAGCAGACCCAGTTTGCTAAACTTTTCAGCTCACCTCAGATAGCTTATTGGGAAGGATAATAACCTCAAACTCACAACTAGAGGGTCATAAATTGAAGTCACGGGGTTGCCATGTTTGACCAGGTATAAAACTGGACTTTGACAGATTCCTTGGGGCCTTTCTCTACTTTTTTCCCTCCAATTTTCTTACATTTTTCTGAAGGCACTGAGTCTGGAATAAGAATCTAATAGGCATTTTTTATGTCCGAATCAGAAAGAAAGACTGACTTTTATTTATATAGTGCCTTTCATGACCTCAGGAAGTCCCAAAGCACTTTACAACCAATTAATTACTTTTGAAGTGGAGTCACTGTTGTAATGTAGGAAATGCAGCAGCCAATTTGCGCTCAGCAAGGTCCCATAAACAGCAATGTGATAATGAACAGAAAATCTGTTTTAGTGATGTTGGTTGAGGGATAAATATTGGCCAGGACACTGGGAAAAACTCCCCTGCTCTTCTTCAAATAGTGCTATTGGATCTTTTATATCCCACACTAAATAACGCAGTTGACAGCTTAGCTATCAAGAGGTGCTTAAAATACAAGGTTTGTATTTTTAAAATGTTCAGCATGGCCACAAGCTTCCATCCAGTTAAACACTGGATGGGGGCAACTGCAGGGCTGCCTACATTTTGAACACCATTACTCCAGGCTGCTTGAGTGTCATCATTCGGTTGCTTGAATAAAAGTGAACAGTTTCATCTCAGAATGTTTTGGAGAAGAGCCTGGAGGGAGAAAAACAGAGATTCTCCAGTTTGCATTGCTAGAATCATTTCTTCTGCTGGTCAGTTATGGTGGACCATCGATCAAAGTTGTGGAACAGGCCCAAAATCCACAATCTCTTCCCCTCCCTGATGTAGGAAGATGCAAAGGACCAAATAACCTACCAGGGAAGAAAAAAATAAATCTTAAAAAGTCAGCTCCTCTGATGACTCAGTTGGTCAATGCACCACCCAGTCTAGGCAATGAGCGCTACAGACCATGAACAAGTCAGATTCTAACTGCACCACCCAGCCTAGGCAATGAGTGCTACAGACCATGAACAAGTCAGATTCTAACTGCACCATCCAGCCTAGGCAATGAGCGCTACAAACCATGAACATGTCAGATTCTATCACTTGTCTGTGTTCTGTCAGCTGATTTTACCCAACCTGGTGGTCGGAACATTACAATGGAGTCAATGCCCCGGACTTGGGGAGGAATGGGGAATTTAGTCAGGGATCATATCACTATTCCACGACTGCTACTGTAAAGTGCAAATACATAAATTGGGGGCAAGGGCAAGAACATAATTGTTTCTGAAGTTTCCTCCCACAGTCAGAAAGCCTGTCGGCACTCACCGTCTAGGCTTATGAAGTAAGAATAGCTACTTGCCCAAGATTCTGGAGACCATCCCCCCCTGGAACTAGACAGCAGTATGAGTCAGCACCTTCAGCAGAGGAACAGCGAAAAGCCATCGCATGTCCACAAGAACAGCATAAGTTAATCTTTTACAAGCAATAAGCCCTAATAATCACTGTCTTAATTCTTACTTCAAGTCACTGTCCTCTCTCCCCAGCAGAATATCAATCAATACCTCATCAAGATATCATCTGGCTTCAATGTTTTAACAGTCAGAGTTTCCAAACCCAATAGGTTTTGTGTGTTAGGTAATTTAAAGGGAATGTTCTTTACAGAAAAAGTATTTGGCAACATTTTTTGTTTGTTCACCAAGGCAATAGCATAAATCGTGTCCAAAAGCAGCCTTATGTCACTTGCATATGATCGCAATGTGAAGGATGCGTGGCTCTTCCTCCCTGAAAATAATGGCATTTTTTATAAAGATGCTGCCCCTTTAATTTCATTCAATAATGATTAAGTTGCACAAAAATGCTAATTTATTTTTGGTGCAATTGTAGGATTATTTTCCTCCATGTTTTTGAATAAAAATTAAACATTATTATATACAGTACAGTATATTTTCACGGTACATCTTTTTTAAAATATTCGTTCATGGGAAGTGGGCGTCGCTGGCAAGGCCAGCATTTATTGCCCATCCCTAATTCCCCTTGCGAAGGTAGTGGTGAGCTGCCTTCTTGAACCGCTGCAGTCCATCTGGTGAAGGTACTCCCACAGTGCTGTTAGGGAGGGAGTTCCAGGATTTTGACCCAGCGACGATGAAAGAACAGCGATATACATCCAAGTCAGGATGCTGTGTGACTTGGAGGGGAACTTGGAGGTGGTGGTGTTCCCATGCACCTGCTGCCCTTGTCCTTCTAGGTGGAAGAGGTCGTGGGTTTGGGAGGTGCTGCCAAAGAAGCCTTGGCGAGTTGCTGCAGTGCATCTTGTAGATGGTATACACTGCAGCCATGGTACGCCGGTGGTGGAGGGAGTGAATCAAGCGGCTGCTTTGTCCTGGATGGTGTCGAGCTTCTTGAGTGTTGTTGGAGCTGCACTCATCCAGGCAAGTGGAGAGTATTCCATCACACTCCTTACTTGTGCCTTGCAGATGGTGGAAAGGCTTTGGGGAGTCAGGAGGTGAGACACTCGCCACAGAATACCTAGCCTCTGACCTGCTCTTGTTGCCACAGTATTTATGTGGCTGGTCCAGTTAAGTTTCTGGTCAATGGTGACCCCTAGATGTTGATGGTGGGGGATTCGGTGATGGTAATGCCATTGAATGTCAAGGGGCGGTAGTTAGACGCTCGCTTGTTGGAGATAGTCATTGCCTGGCACTGGTGTGGTGCGAATGTTAGCTGCCACTTATCAGCCCAAGCCTGAACATCGTCCAGGTCTTGTTGCATGTAAATGGCACTGAACACTGTGCAGTCATCAAGAAACATCCCCATTTTTGACCTTATGGTGGAGGGAAGGTCATTGATGAAGCAGCTGAAGATGGTTGGGACTTGGACACTGCACTGAGGAACTCCTGCAGCGATGTCTTGGGGCTGTGATGATTGACCTCCAACCACCACAACCATCTTCCTTTGTGCTAGGTATGACTCCAGCCAGTGGAAAGTTTTCCCCCCGAGTCCCATTGACTTCAGTATTACTCGGGCTCATTTGATGCCACACTTGGTCAAATGCTGTCTTGATGTCAAGGGCAGTCACTTTCACCTCACCTCTGGAAATCTAAACACTGCATAACATTTTTGTACAGAGACATGTCCAAATATGTAATATTTCAAGTTAAAAATTGGTTGCCAATACACTGCCATGTGGTACTGAGCCACACAGACCAGGAACATCAGAATGTAAAAAATCATGGAATGGGAAAAAGGTCATTCAGCCTCTTAAACCTTTTCTCACCAATGTGGGAAAAATCAGCCACAACTACATTTGAGGGGCAAAGAAAAAGGGGTAAGATCTTGCGGCCTCCTTCTGTGCCATAAATTTCTATGATTCTATATAACGCCTTTCATGCCCTCAGGATATTCCAAAGCGCTTCACAGCCAATGAAATACTTTTGAAATGTAGTCACTGTTGTAATGTAGGGAAATGCATCCAATATTGCACAGAGCAAAGTCCCACAAACAGCAATGAGATAAATTACCAGATAGTCTGTTTTTGATGGTGTTGCTTGACGTCCTCTCTTAACCTAACCCAATCTAAAATTGGTGAATTATACTCAGAAACATTTCCAAAAAAGCCAAAACACAAATTTATTCCACGCAGTCTTGCCATGTACTGAATAACATACCACAAAGTGTACCATAACTATTTAATCACTTTGGCCTACATCTATCCCTTTAACCTTCAATCCCAATCTCTTCCAGATAATCATCCAACTTCTTTTTAAAGGAGCTCAATGAATTAACACTAACTACCTCTGATGGAAGTCCATTCCACACATCACTCACTCTGAGAACAAATTCCTATGAATCTCTAGCCTCACTAGTGGTTTGACTATCTTCAATCTCTGTCCTCTGGTCTTGAAACCACAATTGAAGTAGCAGAATGACTTACATCAACCATTCTTATTTTCATTTTAAAGACTTGAATCGTGTCACCTCTCCATCCTCTATTCTCGAGTGAAAATAAATTCAGTTTCTTCAGTCTATCCTTATAACTTTTAAGTTTTAAGTCCCCGGCTTATCCTAGTCATTTTTCAATGTAAGGGAGAAAATAATCGATCAGAATTCCTGTTCCAAATGACCCATGATGGAAAGTGGTCATAAGAACATTAGAATCTTCAAAAACAGGAAAACCCTTTAAGGCCAACGAACATGTTCCTTTCTGAAATATCAGCACTACCTATCCATCTTATCACCATATCCTTCAATCTATCTCCTCTCCAGAAACACATTTAATTGTTTCTCAAACCCATTTACACTGCAATGGCATTCCCTGGTAACTTATTCTATAAATCTATGACCTATTGTTTAGAAAAGTTTTGCCTGACTTCCCTTCTTACCCCTAACTTCATAATTTTACTCCCACAATGGCATGGCTGAGAATATAAACTCAGCAAGGTTAGAGGCTGATCCTTCCCACCCCTCTGTTTGACTGCACATTGGTACACCATGTACCACATGTTTTAACCTTTCACCTTTGATGCTTGGCACTCACAACTGATTGAATAGCTGCTATCATTATAACTGGACCATCTGTGTCAGAACCCTAGGGATGTAGAACATCAATGTTCTGATGAAGGGTCTGCCCCCAAAATATTCATCTATCTTGTCTCTACAGATACTGATGGACCTTGTGTGCATTTTCAGTTTTTATTTCTTGCTGGGGTACAATTCTACAAAAACCGGCTTCCCTCTGGTAGCTTGCCTCAGTGTCCATTGATCATATGTGAACGTAGATTATGGGGATTAAATGCACCTTGGGCGGCAGCGCAAAATAGACGTTAGCAAATCGGCAGCCTGTTTTTACACTCTGCCCGATTTTCTTTTCCATTGGCTTCAAGAGATTTTCACCCCTGTGAGTTCTAGATGGCTATATGCTGGGGCGGCATCACAGCACAACCCAATCCTATCCTCATCCACACCGCTACATTTTCCAGTAGGCATCACTGGATCAGAAGTGGGAATCCGCACCTATTTTTTTACCCTCTGTAGTCCAGGGACACTGAAGTTACATTTTGCATACACACCATATCAGCTAACTGAGCACCTATCAGGGATTTCATCCTGAACCTTCCCCGTTTATTTGATTCAAAACCATACTGGGCAGTTCGCTCACTAAAATAATCATTCAGAGGGTGCACACCTTTTAAGTTTATATCTACAGGAAGAAAGGAAAACCTTAAATGTCTCCCAGTCTGCACTGTACAACTTGGATCCAGTATGAATGAGCAAAGTAGCCGGAATTGTGCTCAAGTATCCTTGATGTGACTCTATACATTCAGAAATAAGGTGGTAGATAAATCTCCAACCACTTCTTTACAGCATGTCATAAATGTCAATACAACATCACTTGAAACTTTCCAAATGCAGTGATATGTTTCTAATTTTTTTTCAGTACAATGCGGCTGAATTGCAGGGACAAGGTTAGTTGACCCTCCCATACAACTAGTAATATTTTCTTCTCACAGCTAAATCCCCATGGGTCTGTAGAAAAGATTGCATTGGGACTGCTTGTTTACACCCTCAAAGTCCAACAGTTCGACAGTCACATCACAGAATACAGAAATGCCTTATCAAGAAAAGTCTGAAAGGCTTCTAAAAATGCTTTTATTTTTTAATCTCACTGTTGAGTTGTATGGGGAGGGGGAGCCACGATCACTTAAAGATTAATGTGCTCTTGAGATGTACTGAAATGTACAAGAATTCTCCTTTCTTATTTTGTTTGGCTATGAGATTGAACCTTTGATGGATTAGCTAGTTTACATACAATTGGAGTAAAATTAAGTGCAAGACCACGTCCATTTCTTTAAACAGGGTTAGCCATTACCTTGACAATGAGGATTGGATAGAATATATTGCTCTTGCTGCTGGTTTAAGTATTAGTACTAGAAAATCAAAAAAAGAGGAAGATTTATGCTGTAATGTTAATTTTAGAACACACAGACTTAAGCTTCCTTTTCAAAACCCTTCTCCCATTTTTTTTAAACTTGTAAAAAGGCAAACAAACAGTTGTAGAATATTGTCGAAAACTACTCCAACTAACCAATGAAATGCATTAAAAATATAATTGAAATGAGGTTATACACCATGGTTGGTTAGATTAGGAAAAGATAGCATCAGCCAATCCAGGAGCCTGCTGGTCCGCAAGAACTGGCCATCTTTCTCTGTGTGTGTCAGTGAAAATAGACTGATGGATCACTTTGCTGTGTCAAAAGCTGCGACTGGTGACAATCAGGGAAATGATTGTGTCTGCCTCTACACATATTTGTAATTGATTGCCCAAACCCTAAGACTCTCTTTTGCTGTTGATATGATGGAACATTGTACCACAATCACTCCAGATGAGGAGGAGCTGAGGCCATTTGTTATTTACTTGTGTGAGTTGCTCCTCTCTCACTCTTTTCGAATTGTGCCGCAAGAACGCATTATGGTAATAGGAGGAAATGTGTGTACAGGAATCAATCAAAGAGTGAGTCTTCACAAGAGTTATGACGTTGCAAAGTCTGTTTGTAACTTTTGATTTATGGAAGAATTTCAATTTTATAAATTGAGAAAGAGGCATGGTGGGAAACTTTAACCCCTTGACTACTGTAGGGCTCATAGCTCTTACTCAGTCCATTAACGAAAGTCTTTTTGTGTAGCTTTAAACATCTTTTGTGTGTACTGCCAAAAAAAACTAAATGCAGCCTAAATTGGCATTGAAACTGTGGTGCTATATTTGTTGTTTCTGGTGCTTTTAGTTGTTGTTGTTATTTTGTTAAACAATAATAAATGTTTCATAGCTAGTTATCATTCATGGATAATTAACATTTAAAAAAAACGCTTCCAGACAGACTGACCATTGCTCAAATTGGAGAGTTGCATCCATTGAGGCAGGACTGATTGGCACTGAGGGGTGCGTATGCATGCGTATGGGGGGACGGGATGGGAGGGGGTGTGGGGGGGGGGGATGGACATCTCCCCACCTGGGCAAATTTTAACCAGCATTTCCATATGCATTCAGAAATTCCTGTGCAATCTGGAAGCCCGCGAACGTTAACCTGAGCCAATGATCTTAAATCGGTTTAATAAAAACTGTTTGGTTTCCATTGGACTGAAATGGAACCTAGTTTCCTCCCCCTCCCCACGTGCCCACAGAGTGATATATTACATGTGGCAAGAACAACTTTTAAGATATAGTTGTAAAATGCAAGCTACATCTTTTATTCAGAAAGGTTGTCAATGATTTCTGACAGCATTGAAACAACTCAGATTCCAGCTGGAATCTCCTGCCAGTGTATGTATCAGGACTGAGGCTGCTTTTAGTTGGAATTAGTATCTACAAAGACCAAGACATGGTCAATGATCTTTTTGTTAAAATGAATGAATCATTCAGTTCGTTTTCATTCAAAAATTAAAAAAAGAAATTGTACTTCCCAACTGCACGATATTTTTAAAATCAATTTCAGAAAGGGCAGAGACAAAAGGATCATCTAAATAAAGAAAAATCATCAGAGTTGCATTTCAGAAATAGCATAGCGAGATTGTGGCTACAGGGTAAATGCTGATATTTCTCTGGTAACGTCAATGTAAAACATTCCAATTACATCATGTTTAAAATCTACTGAATAAATAGACAAGAATCAGATAATATGAAAGGAAGAGCTGCTCTTTCTTTTAGCTAGTTAGGATTTTTTCTTTCAATTTAAATTAGAAAATGACCTGGCTCAGTGGGTAAATGCACCATCTGGTGTGTTACCGAGCCATATAGATCAGGAAGGCTCCATGCTCAAGGCCTTGGCTGTGTTGAATTAGCTGATCTTAGCAAGGGCAGCATGCAGAGAGGAGGGGACTCTACAACTGACCTCAGTACCTCTGGGCGATGGAAGATAAAAATTTCATCCAGTGTTCTTGCTCCTGATTGCTATCCAGTGAGCACTGCTGTAAAGTACAAATGTGTGGATATTGAATGAGGACAGCATTGGGTTCAGTCGTGATGCCCCCACAGGTGAATAGCTTGCCCACACTAAATTGTGAAGAATGGCTGGTTGGGCTACCCAGTCCCCATGGTACAGTACCTCAGCACCTTCAATAGAAAAAGTCGGGGGGTGGGGGTGGAAGTTAGCATCTTACATTTTACCACTTGCTTTCTATATGTGAATTTGGAGAGATAAGAATAACTTTATGATTTTATTTTGAGTTTTACCAATTTTATTTAACATTTTCTGTTTTATTATGAAACGTGGATGGTTGGCATGTATGAGACAGTCAGAGGCAATGAGATCTATGTAAAAAAGATTGTCTTGATGAGCCTTATGGCCTTTCCTGTTTCTAATAATTGTTGTGTTCTTAATGCAACATTCACCTGCTCAGGGTAATAACAGGAATATGGCACTGTTGTGATAACACTGGCTCTGGATGGAGATCACAAATTAGAGTTCATTTTTTAAAACTGAAATATCCTAGAGAAAGCGCCAAGGCCAAACATGCAGGGATCTGCCTCGATTGAAAAGGGTAGGAGCCAACACAACATAAATCAAGAAGAAGCGGTTAGATGATGCTAAGCTTGGATTTTAAAATTGTATGGAACGTAGAAAAAAGGAGGAGGCAAGGAGTTTAATGTATCAAAGTCTTGGGAAAGAATCAGTTAGACTATGAGGCAGAGTGATGAGTCTTAATTTTAATACAGCGGTATACAGGTAGGTGGAAGAGCATATAGGGCAGCTTATTTAGGGTTTAAGAGGAACAGGAGAGGAAAATTCAGAGCAGCAATGTCCATATTGGCATAGATAAAATAGAGAAAGGTAAGACAGGATGCAATGGGAAAGATAGAGAGAGGTTGGATGCTAGAGCTGAGAGAAGAATCTCCATCAGACGACAAGCTTCCTCCGGAATGCAGCAAACGGAATCATTCTGGTGAGCTGAAAATCACGTGGATGAAGCCAAACCCTTACCCCAGAGAGGAAAGCAGATTGGACAGCATTCCTAAAGTGTGGTGTCAGCAGCCCTGGGAACTTCGGAAGATATTAGGTCTGTAAATCCAAGGTGCAAATTGTTTGTGGGATCTTCATTAAGCTCCTTATAATATTGTCATTTGCAATCAGCTCAGTAGGAAAACAGAGCACTGAAAGGGGAGGAAAATCATTTGATCCACTGAACCACCCTGGGTCTGAATATGCAGATAAGGTCAATGGTCAGAGTACAGGTGACATTTTGGGTCAGAACACAGGACCAGAGAGACAGGACCTTTTTTATATATCTGCAAATGACCTGATGAAACAAAGCTCTCAAGAGGAATATATTTTTTTTATAAAGTCAGCTGCTTTCTTTGCAGAATGTTACCTTGGCCTGCAGATCCTGCTGACAGTACTAGTAACCGTGCCTCTAGGTCAGAGGCTGGGCGCCTGGCTTGATGGCAATTGATGTAGTAGAGGAAACATTTTGAGCAAACACTCTTTGCTTGACTCTTGCAGCCAAAGTCTTAATTAATATATATATATATTTATAGAGAAATTATTTTTCACTTTTTGACAAATTACAAAGAGAAACATCCAATGGTATAAATATAAGATTTGACAGACAATTAGATGTGTTTCTAAAGAGAAAAAAAGATTGAGGGATATGATGGGAAGGTGGGCTGATGGTGGTAATTTATCAAAAGGCATGGCCTGTTGGACCTAAAGGCCTTTTCCTGTTCCTAATAATTCTTGTGTTCTTGTGAGGTCCAGCCCATCCTGTAAGCAAAGTGTAGAACAAATGTTCTAATATAATTCAAACTATCCTCCTCCCATGTAACCCAATAAATGGAAAAAATAATAAAGGAAACAAAAGTGCTTCATGTTCTGCAGAATAGTATGTCTACAACCCCTGACAGCAAAAGAATGATTCAGTCCTAAACTAATACACAAGTTGGAGTCTCCTACCCCAGTGAAGAATCTCATTCATGTTACGCTCTGTCTATGGTGACTATATTTGCTTAAAACAGAGTAAATTAATGCAGTTACTTGATATCGCTCATGCTCACCCAGTAGATGACTTGCATAAAAGAGTGACAAGGTTTCTTTGATAAAATGAGTGGATTTAGAGTGAAACTTACTCATTTTGGTTTAATAAGGTAGCCCATTTTAATGCATCTCTCTCCCAAAAATGAACACAAGCAATATTGATTAAATGGATTTGTGATCTGTCTCACTCATTTTAATCAAAGCAACAACAACAACTTGCTCTTATACAACACCTTTAATGAATCAAAACATCCTAAGGTGTTTCAAAGGGGAAGGTGGTGTTGGTTGGGGTGGGGTGGGGTGGGGTGGTGGGGGGCAGGATTGGCCACTGTGCAGGAGCTGGGGATTAGGAGAAGTGTAGTGAACTGGTAACTTTTGAGGAGGCTTCTGAAAGTGGAGAGAGGTGTAGAAAGGTGGAGGGGTGTGGAAAGGGAATTTCAGAGAGCAGCACACGACAGTTGAAATCCATGCAACCAATGGGACAGAAAGAGAGGGAAATTCACAGTTTATCCAAATCATAAGAGCAGAGGGTATGAGCTGGGACGTAGAGGTAAGGGATGGAACAAGATCATGGAAGGATTTGAAGGTGAGGATGACATTTTGGAATCAATACACTGGGAAAAGGGGAATCAGTGGAAGTCAGTAAGGATGCTGGTTATAGACGAGGAAGACTTGGTCCAGGTAGAGTTCTGGATGAGGAAAGACAGCTATACAACCGCACATTATTTCTGTTACACTGATATTATGCACAAGAGACATGAGACAAATCTTTGCAGCACAGCAAATTGTGTCATCGTAACTGAGGGTTTGGCAAACCTTTTTGTTTGTTTGTCTGACAATTGCTTTCAAATTGTTCTGTAAGAATTTCAGAATTAGAATTCCAATTATTGCTCTGAAATTCAGTCCCTAAACCTCTCTACCTCGCTCTCCTCCTTTAAGACGCTCCTTTTAAAACCTACCTCTTTGACCAAGCTTTTGATCACCTGTATTAATGTCTCCTTCTTTGGCTCGGTTTCAATTTTTGTCTGATTATGCTCCTGTGAAGCGCCTTGGGACGTTTCACTACATTAAAGGTGCTATCTAAATGCAAGTTGTCGGTATTTCAAACACCATCTGGCATGCTTGAGATTTCAGGACCGAAAGATTGAGATAATGGCAGTGTTGTGATTGGTGTCACAGTGTTGTCATCCCTAGTGCACTCACTCACAAAATTCACATTTGTATCTTCACCATGGGCCGAGAATTTCATTGGAGCTGCTCCCACTTTGCCGGAAGTGCGATGGGAACACAGTTTACGCAAGTAGACGGGGATTCCGCCGCATGTCTGACGGAGTTATGGCGGTAGAGCAGAAGCAGCTCTGAGAATTCCTGGCCCATATATCCACCCCTTTGTAGAATGCATTTTCCTACTGCTAATGTCATTAACATTCAGATTTTCACTTTGAACTTTGTTGAATTATGTTATTAAAAAAATAACAGATTTGACGTTGCTGCTGTAGAGCTGGGTACCAATAGCATTCAAGAATTTAAATGCAGTTGTACATTGAGGGGTTTTCCTCACCTCCAATTTTCTTCTCTCTTCACCTGAAGGTGCTTACTGGTGCAGAGCTATTACTCCACAGACCATCATAACTTTGATGCCTCATCAAAGGTTGACGATGAGGGGCTTCACATGTGTATTTTCCAAAGTAAAAACAGAAAATGCTGGGAATACACAGCATCTAAAAAAGAAAAGTAGGATGACGTTTTGGGTGTAGCCTCCATCAGAACTCAGTTTAGAGGGCTCATCATCACTTAGACTGCTCTTCAGCACATCAGCATTTGACTGAACAAAGCAGAAAAAAGTGAATCTATTTATAGTTTGGCCACTGACTTTTTGAAATGCTTTCGATCAATGGAACAAAAAAAGTGGAAATCGCCTTTACTTACATGTAACGTTTTTCTCTGATGACACAGGCTGCGTTAAAAATATTTCTCACAGGAAATCAAGATGTATGAACAACTACTTTGTAATTTCTTTTTTTCTGTTATAGTACTTTCGTCCTTAATGTCTTAGGCTTCGGAGAGGTTCAATTTTGTATTTTAATCGCTTTTGGTAATCCTTCATCATCTGCTCCACAGCATACGATTGGAGCATTAAACATCAGCTTAGTGCAGAGTCCCACTTCTGTGAAATGTGGATAATGGGGAGAGATGCACAGACAAAACATTTGAACTCACTGTTGTTGTGTAAGGCATTGGTCAGACCCCATCTGAAAGTACCGTGTGTAGTCCTGGTCACCTAACCATAGGAAGGATATTATTGCTCTTGAGAGAGCATGGGGTGAGCAACCAATATGATTACAGGTCTCAGAAACTGAACTTACCCTCGAGGAAAGGTAAAGGCAATTGAGTTTGTTCTCTTTTGGAAAAGAGGAGACTTCGAGATGAACTGATTGAAATTTTCAAGATTATAAAGGGTAGCTGGTCTAGGCAAATTATTCACTGTGTTGAAGGCTTCAAATACCAGGGGACACAACTGAAAATTTTGGGTAGTTCGGAATAAGAAGGGAACTCAGGTAGAATGTGTTTTTACACAAGTGTGGTAAGTTACCAGGGAAGTCCAGTGAATGAGACACTATAATTGGATTTAGAAGGGAATTAGATGTGTTTTTAAAGGAGCAAAGAATTGAGGATATAGTGAGAAGGTGGGTATGTGGGGTCTCATTAAAATCGAAAGGGTTTTTTGGTGTAATGGCCTTTTCCAAATCCTTCAAATTCTGATGAAATCATCTGTTTAAACTAATGTCCTCTCTCAAGATGACACTCTGCCTGCTCCCCTGAAATACCCTTGTCCAGTGCCAGTACTGGTGCCGTAAAGCCAGCTGTGCCAGACTGCCCCAGCAGCAGCCGAGGTGTCGAGAGCCACCAGCCAGGCCTGAGCTCCTCGAGGTCACCGACCACGGCCATCTGAAGTGCCCTTATTGGAGGCCCAGCAGCCTTCTACCTCCCAAACTGAAGCCAATCGGGGAGCACCTCGTAGGAGCAGTAGAGTAGTTGAAGAGCACTTAGGACAGACACTGGCGGATTGCACCAGGGTGAACAGTAGTTAACTGTAAAATAGATTATTTTTCAAAATTCTTGTTGTTCAGAGCTTGCTTGATGTATATTTGATGGCCGTTTGTTTTTTCAGAAAACCATTGCTTGTGTTTGGGGCAATCCTAAGGATGGTGGAAGGACTGACACTGATGTTGGGAGGGACAGTTGGGTGCAGGTGAATAGTAAGTTTGTAGCCAACGTGCTCCTCAATGAGCTGTGGATGAAGAGCTCTTGCAGCTAGCAGCATGGCTGGGCCTTGCTCTTCCTGATCATCCTCAGTGTCTGACAACCCTTCATGCTCCTCTGGCTCCATGTCTCCCTCTGTAGCTGACTTACCAAATTACTTTCAAAACAATTACTGTCAATTCCAGGAGACAAAAGTCCGAAAAAGCTCAAAAGCAGAACACTAGCAGTCCAAATAAACTAACCAGTGATTTACCTGAGAGCAGCGGATGATCCCTATGAATATTAGTGGAAATGGCGCCCTCCGTGGTATTCCCGCCTATGATTTCTGTGAGTGATTTCGAATTGGCATCAGAGCTGTTGAGAAGGGTTTTTGGGTTCTAAAAGAGCACATGACCCTAATTAGCATGCTTAAATAGGCACCCGTCGATTTTAGGCAGGCACGCTGGACACCTAAAAGAAACCCTGATTCAAAATGGTGATTGGCGAATTCCGTGCGCAAAACAGGCGTTTGAGATTGGGACGTGATTTTCAGTGCATTAGTGCTCATTTATTGGAGGTAAAATAGGCATTCCCAAGTTGACAGTTCTCTCCGCTGTCTGGGGTCACACATAATAAATGATCACGTGGGTAAATTATCTGAGTGCACCCCAGCTCCTGTGGTGCAATACCCCAGTAAGAATCTGGACCTTTGAGAGAGAAGAGAGCAGAAAATTGGAGGGAGGGGGACAAAAGAAAAAAATTGTGCTTTGTTCTGGAAGCTAACAACTCGGAAACCTAAGTTTGAAATCAAACTCATTGAGCATTTCCACTCTCATTTCCTATTAGAAGACAAAGAAAAGCAATGTTTACACTTACAATGGTTAGATTAATTTTCCCTCTCTCACTATCTCCCTATCCATTGTGCCCTTCTAACTGAGGAACACTAGGGGAATTAGAGGGGAGGTAATAAAGGGGGAATTACACACAAAAAATACTTATATCATTTTAAGAATAATTCCAGGAATTCAATTTCAGTACATTATAACATCTCCCTTCAAAGGGGCACCACACTCATAAAAAGGTATTGATAAACCTTTATTTAGGATATCGTGACATAATTATCTAAATTAAATTAAAACACATCGCATCAAATTGAAAATGACACACACAAAAAAGGTTTGCCAAAACACTTTTTTACATGATAGCTGTGTCCCTTTAAAATATTTAAAGTCAGGTCATCACTTTAATTTATATTCAATAACCTCCTGCAATGTAAACCAATAGAAACAGCTATCTCTGTTGCCACAGCCTGTTTCTCGGGAGCTGCTATGTATAGATGTGTCACTGTTTGACATATATCAGATATGTCCAAGTTATTCCATATTCCACCATTATGAGAAAAAAAAGGGCAAAGGAGATGGAGGGTACAGATCCTTTTAGATATACCCTCTGACACTATCAGTATCAATTGTCTTTTGCTCGCACTAGTCATCACCTCAATTATCTGGTGTCCAGCCTACCTGATAGGTTTTTACCAAATATATCTCATCTGTTGATGGGCACTGAATAATGACAACCAGAGAAAGATGGGCAGCATACAAAAGAGTTGGAGCAATAATGACACAAAACAAGATGAGAAGGACTGAAAGATGAAAGAAACCACCTTGAAAAATTGAATCATTTAAAGCTGCTCTTGTACCCTGAAAGGTCTGATCTTTGTTTCTTTTTGACAGCAAATAGTTTAGATATAAATATACATTCAGTGATTCTCTTTCTTGTCTAATTTGCAGATTCTATAGCCTAGAAATTCGATGGCGCACAGCCATTTTTCAGGCGCAAAATGAAGCAACTAATATGGCGGACAGGTCGCACGTGCTCATTACGTGCCGGAAGTGCGCCGCCCACCATATTGGTGAAGGCAAAAATAGAGGAGTCCAGAGTCTCACCTCAAACAGACATTAGGGGCTAAAAATTTGGTTGCGTAGCGCCCATTGTTTGGGCTCTACGGGTGCATCTGAGCAGTGCGCACACACTTCTGGTATGGGCCGTGTCGGATGCCATTTTGATGAGGGCGTTAGCGTCGGTGCTGGGAACGTGCGCCGGAAGTATGCAGAAAACGCAGATCGTGATGTCAATCAGCATGTAACGCTGATTTGACACCAGCGCTGCCATTTTCGACCTCAACGCTGGAGCTAACTCATACAGCTGAGCATGTGTTCAGCAGCAGGAATGACCCCCACCAGTGCTATTTAAAGGGATCATCACTACTTACAGGTTAGTTGCTGATTGATTTCTACTAGCTGTTGCTGAGTTTGCAGAAGTGTTTGGTGCTTTCTAGACTTCTTTAAAGTTGCCTAAAGCCTACAAGGAGTGGTGTGGCACGTGCTCAGGGACTTGGTACTAACTTGCAAGGGGTCTGCTCAGACCAGTTGCTCCCAGACATGGGTGCAGTATTTTCATCCCTCTTGGCCTGCAGCATGACAGGGAGAATGAGCAGAGGCGACATAGAGCAGGACAAGCTGCTAGAAGCAGCAGGAGGCGGAGGGGGAGAACGGCTCTCAACAGGAGGCCATTTCCACCCAGGGTCTTCAGGGAGCAATTCTCCTACCTTAACTTCAGCGACGAACAGTGCATGCGACGTCTCCATTTTACTAAGGAGGTGCCCACTTAAATCTGCCACCTGCTGCAGGAATACCTGCAGCCACAGTCCAGGGCGAGAATGGCACTGCCAGTGGCTGTAAAGGTGACCGTGGCCTTGAACTTCTTCGCGTCGGGCTCCTTCCAGGCTGGAGCAGGCGACATCTGTAACATCTCCCAGTTTGCCGTCCACTCCTGTATAAGGGAGGTGAGTGAGGCTCTGTATGCAAAGAGAACTGAATACATTTCATTCTCTCTTGCCAGAGAGAAGCAGGTGGAGCAAGCACGCGGCTTTGCCAGGATAGCAGGCTTCCCCATGGTGCGGTGTGCCATTGACTGCACACACGTCGCTTTGCAGGTGCCGCATCTCAATTCGGAGATGTACCACAATGTCCAGCTGGTGTGTGACCCATACTCAGTGAACCATGCAGGTCAATGCTCAGTATCCTGGAAGTAGTCATGACACCTTCATTCTGTGACAGTCCGCTGCACCATCAGCATTTGAGCCACCACAACAAACCAGAGGGTGGCTACTGGGCGACAAGGGCTATTCGCTGGTCACCTGGCTCATGACTCCACCGTGCAACCCACGTACATGTAGGCAGCATGCACACAATGAAAGCCACGTTGCCACACGTAATCTGATTGAGCAGACCATTGGCGTCCTTAAACAATGCTTCTGCTGCCTGGACCACTCTGGAGGAGCCCTGCAGTATTCGCCATCATGAGGGCACAGAGCTTGCCACCAGGCATACAGTGACCAGCTAAGGAAGAGGAAGAGGAGGAAGAGGAGGAGGAGGAAGAGGAGGAGAAGGAAGCGGAAGACAAGGAGGAGGAAGCAGAAGAGGAGGAGGAAGGGAAGAGGCAACCAAAACAGCCGCTTTCTGCCCGAGCTGTCCATGATCAACTCATCCGACTGCAGAACCAGAGAACGCAACTCCAATTCCCCATTCACCAATAGTCCCACACCTAACCTCCATCTGTTACTGACCTTCACAGCATCCTCTTGGCCACAATGCTACAATAAAAACCACCACAAAACAAACATTCCAAACCAATTTTATGAATCAAACCATTACAATATTTCATTCATAAGTCAACTAATCATCCTTGTGCATTCCCTTACTGCCTGTCTTCCATGTGCCTTTGCCTGTCCTAGTGCTCCTACGCAGTGCCACCCCAATGGCTGCACCATGGCTGGTGGAAGGTTGCTGACTATCATTGGGGGAGACTGCAGATGGCCTTGGAGGATGACCTTGAGCAGCTCTAGGCCTAGTAGGCCCGGCTTCAGACTGACCTCAGCATGGGCGGCAGCAGTCTGGGCTGGCTGGCTGACAGGCAACAGCAAGGGCACTGGCGGAGTGGCAGTGGTGGGAGGACAAATGCTGTCATCCTGAGAGAGGACAGCAGGTTCATCCTCAACAGAGCCACTGCCACTCCCCAGGGCGGCGCCTCAGCAATCCTAGTAATCTGCTGGAGGACACATTGTTGGACTACTGTGATACCCTGCAAGCCCCTTTCAACACTGCTAACCGCAGCCATGGTGGCAGCAGTCTGTGCTTGCGTGGTAACAAGCTGAGCTTGCATGACCAGTCTGAGCTTCCATTCCAGCACTCAGACGTTGGGTGGCTTCTACTTGTGCTGCAATAGAAGCTGAGACATTGGACATCAGACGCTGCATCATGGTTGGGTCCAGAAGTGCACTCATGGATCTGCGCACCTCTTCCACGTTGGAAAGGATGGTCTCCAAGCTCTGTGCAAAGTCCCATGCAAGGTTGGAGCTGGACTCCTCCATGCTCCTTGATATTGCATTCAGGCTTTCTCGCAGGCCTGCCATTGCACCCAGAATTTTGTTGTGCATACCCATCAGTTTTGTTCTGTAGGCCGCCCCATCGAAGTCCTCATCTGAGTCCTGTGCAGCAGAACTCATGTGCGACCTCACCCTCCGGGGAGCTGGCACCTGTGTTACCCTTTCCCCCTGTCCTGGCTGCAGCCCACTCATGCCCGGTGACTCACCACGTGCAGATCCTGCCTCTAAGCTACCCTCTAAAGTCCGCGCAGTGCAGTATCTGAGCTGGTGGCTGTGAGTGTCAGATCGAGTGACAGTGTTTCTTCATCATCACTCTCCTCATCCACTTCCACCACTGCCTGGCCAGGTTGTATTTCTTGGGTCTCTGAAATGAGAAAGGCACAAGGGTAGGGTTGTGGTGAGAGGAGGGGGTGGGAAAAGCAAGAGGGGCATGCTTACACCATCTGCAGCTTTAAGTCAGAAGAGACTGTGAGATGAGGGGGAAGTGGGATGTGAGAAGGAGGATTAGGTATGAGCATACCGTCATCTTCAATGGTTTCAGCGCTGTCGCTGGCCATGGCCTCAGTCATAGGCACTCCAATTATGCTGAGCACCGTCTCCTCCAGTGAGGTCAGGATATGGAGGCACGCCTGTCCCCCTCCAATTAGCTGCCGCTGCATACAGTTATGTGCCACCTTGTCCTGCAAGAGAGAGGGAAGTATGTCAGTGAGTGTGGTTCAATGTGTTTGGCTGACATGGCTGTCATGGTTGAATAGCTGGCAGTGTGTGCAAGCTGTGGGATGGGGGTGTGAGGCTTGCAGCAGTGGTAAGTGTGTGAGGGTGAGATGGAGCATATGAATATCAGGTATGAGTCGTGATTGATAGAGATTGTTGGTAGGTGAGTAAAGGGGGGTGTGGTGAATTGAGCAGTGCGTGAGGCTAGTGGTGCAGTTTGTGGGATATAGCATTTGAAGATGAATTCATGACCTTGACCACTCGTGTGAGGTCATTGAACTTCTTCCAGCATCGCATCCAGGTCCTCGGTGCAATACTGTTGGCATTGACCTCCATGGCTATCTGATCCCACTGCCTTTGCAGAGTCTGTCTGCAGGGCCTCCTGGCCCCCTGTGGAAACAGGACTTCTGTCCTCCTCTTCACCTCCTGTACTAAGGCCACCAGTGCTGTGTCTGAGAACCTTGGAACCCTCTCTCTGGCCTGTTGTGCCATTGCTGAATGTTTCCCAATTGAAACTGCCTCCTAGTCTCGTCAAACTGCAACTCCCCTTTTCTTATATTCGTTCCTTCAATGTGGCCGCCATTGGCAAGGCCAGCATTTATTGCCCATCCCTAATTGCCCTTGAGAAGGTGGTGGTGAGCCGCCTTCTTGAACTGCTGCAGGCCCTGTGGTGAAGGTACTCCCATAGTGTTGTTAAAGAGGGAGTTCCAAGATTTTGACCAAGTGACGATGAAGGAACGGCGATATATTTCCAAGTCAGAATGACGTGTGACTTGAAGGGGAACTTGGAGGTGATGGTGTTCCCATGCACTTGCTGCCCTAGGTGGAAGAGGTTGTGGGTTTGGGAGGTGTTGTCGAAGAAGCCTTGGCGACTCGCTGCAGTGCATCTTGTAGATGGTACACACTGCAGCCACGGTACGCTAGGGGTGTAGGGAGTGAATGTTTAAGGTGGTGGACGGGGTGCCAATCAAGCGGGCTGCTTTGTCCTGGATGGTGTCGAGCTTCTTGAGTTTTGTTGGAGCTGCACTCATCCAGTCAAGTGGAGAGTATTCCATCGCACTCCTGACCTGTGCCTTGTCGATGGTGGAAAGGCTTTGGGGAGTCAGGAGGTGAGACACTCGCCACAGAATACCCGGCCTCTGACCTGCTCTTGTAGCCACAGTATTTATGTGGCTGGTCCAGTTGAGTTTCTGGTCAATGGTGACCCCCCCAGGATATTGATGGTGGGGGATTCAACAATGGTAATGCTGTTGACTGTCAAGGGGCGGTGGTTAGATTCTCACTTGTTGGAGATAGTCATTGCCTGGCATTTGTGTGGCGCGAATGTTTTTTGCCACTTATCAGCCCAAGCCTGAATGTCGTCCAGGTCTTGTTGCATGTGAGCATGGACTGCTTCATTATCTGAGGAGTTGCGAATGGCACTAAACACTGTGCAGTCATCAGCGAACGTCCCCACGTCTGACCTTATGATGGAGGGAAGGTCTTTGATGAAGAAGCTGAAGATGGTTGGTCCTCACTGCCCTGAGGAACTCCTGCAGCGATGTCCTGGGGCTGTGATGATTGGCCTGCAACAACCACAACCATTTTCCCAATTGCTTCCCGCCCTCTTCCAGGACCTACCTGAGAGCTGCTGCCAGTAACGCAGTGGCCCAAAATTGAAACCCTCTTTGCTTGAGGATGCCCAGCATGCATCTGCAGCTCGTTGGCCTCATGTAAATGAGGCCCAAGGCCTAATAGTGTGTGTGCCTCAGGCCTACCCATTCTGTGCAAACCAATTTCTAAGCTTAAATCTTCTAAGTACAAGACTTTAGACATTTTGGGGTAGAAATTCGTCTGGGGCGGTCGTGCGAACGGATGTTATCACATCAACTATTTTGCACCACCCTCCAAGATGAATTTCTACCCCTTTGTCTCTGTTCAATAATTGATTTGTAATTAACAATCTTTTTTATATGACATTAAAAATATATTATGCCTCCTTGTTGATAGTCACTGATTTTCCGTCAGATTAACATTGTTTTAATATGATTTCCAATTCATGCCACTCCCCTCCTCAAAATAGCTCAGAATATGAATTTATAACTTTATGAAAAGCAATTTGCAATCTAATTTCTAATTACAAACTATTTTTTTCATTGATCATGATATAATATTAAACTGCTTTAGTAACCGTTTTTAATTCCCTCTCTCAGACATTCACTGTTGCTGGGATATGACTCCATGGATGCTGACTATCCTCGATAACTTGTCCAATGGCCATTCTTGTGTGCGAACCTGGATAGTGAGCGTTGGTGCACTATTTGACCGTGGGCCGGGGGGAATTATAGGAGAATCCCATCCTCTACTGACCCAACCTCTGGAAACACAAATTTTCCAACGGGGGTCACTTGATGATGATTAGAAGCTGGAGCCCTGGCTGAAATTCGTGTCCTAATTATGGAATGAGGACCTTATGCTCATACCATCATATAGCCTACCGACCATCATTGTCATACATGAAGAATTGCCACTTCAGCAAGGTGCATGAATCAGTTACTGTTGAAGAGCAAGAGAAGAACTTGGTGAAGTCAATGGAAATGAAAATTGGGAGAGATGTACAACGGACGGCTGATCTGATATTGCCTGTTTTACACTACCGCCCAAAGTCATCGTTACCCCCATGGTGTGCAGGCGGGTAGGTGGGTTGAGATCTATCAACAGGGATTGTCTTGTTTAGCTGAATAGCTTCGTCCCGTATCTACAATATTTTATGTTGTTATTCCAAATATTGTAACTACACGAGCGATTATCAGCAAAGTGACACGAGGAACCTAAGTGAATGGCCAAAGCCCATAGTGTAAGACTGGAAAAAGTAACAGGGAAGACAAAGTAAATCAACAATTATTAGTTCAGTGTCACCAAGTTTGAGTTTTAAAAGCCTGCAGATTGTAGGAGGAAGTGAAGTCTGAGGGAGGTGAGGACTTTCACAGTTTTGAAGTCCTAACAAATGGTAATTTAATATAGATGATGTTACAATGCATCTTGATTTTAGCAAATTATCTAGAAGCCTTCTTAGCGAGAGAAGGGAATGAGGGAAATAATGAGAACCCAGAAAATGGGTATGGTAGGGGTCAGATCTATCAAGAAGTGTTGGGCTTGTTGAATGTAATAGCCTTTTCCTATTTCTAAATATTCTTATGTTCTTTGATCTGCTCACGCTGTCCATCTGCAATTGTTTAATCAGTCTCTCTGTTAATGATGCCTTATTTGTTGGAAGATCATCCTAAACGCAAAGTTTCTCTTTTCCAGTAAATTCATTCAATCTTTGCATTTTTCTGAAAGCCAATACCTCCATACAAGTGCAGCTGTAAATTAATAAATCCTCGGCTCCTCTACGGAGAACTTTCAGCCAAGAGTCTTTAAATGCAGTTTTGATTTAATCCAATTATTCTAATAAAGTGTAGTCAATTGTTGGAGTGGATTTGAAGGTCTAGTTCATCGTAATGATTAGGATCTCTGTATTAGACGGAGAAAAAAAGACGAGAAAAAAAATAGCATCTTAAGTCGATAGCCTCTTTTGCTGTCCATGGCTTCACTAATCTAAACTTCCTGAAGTTACTTTGAGTTCTAAGGACGGGTAATTTGGGAGCTGTCTGAGTGTTAATCTGCAGGAGGCCGTCTGCAGGGATCAGGCTCCTCTGCCTTTGCCAGGGCTTTGCTCAGGAGATTCCAGTCTTAATCCAATTTACTCAACTGTATCAGTATCACTGCTGCAGCCTGTCACAAAATTAAAACCTTTGCTTCATAAAAACACTTCAAATTTAGAACTTATCAGCCAAGCAGAGAGCCTTGAAACTTCATTTACTCTGGGTAACTTCTCAATTATCTTCTCAGCGCTGGAGATGTGTAAAACTGCAGAAATCAATAGGATTCTATTCTCCTTATATTGGAAAGGGAGAAATTAATGAGATAGGACATTCTCTTAATCAGAAATAAATGTTTTAATTCAGATAATGACATAGTTTTCGCTTGCAGAAGGATGACAAATAAGATGCTGCGCCCCCAGAAGAGGCAGTTTCAATTTTATTGTAAATATAAAAGGTATTGATTCGAGAGATGTACAAACCCTATTGCTTACAAAAGCCATTCAGAGGGACTGGGAAAACTATTAACCATCGGGTCAGAAATCAATAAACAACACTGAAATGTATCAGAGGTCGCCCTTTACAGCACCTTGGAAAGCAAAATGGCAGAGCTTGTGACAGAACTGTCTCTTGTGAGGCAATGTTAGGGATGAGGAGGTCAGACATTTAATCTCATCTGCGGTTTGACAGGTCCTTTGACAGTCCGAATGTAGTTCCAGCGAATCTCCAATTATTAAAGACACCGATTCTCTGTGTTAGACTCAGTTATGGTTTCTGTCCTGATGAGGCACACAACAAGACTGGGCTATTACTTAGCGTTGATTGCTTTGTGAAATTAGCATTACAGGACAATTACGTTCATTAAATACACAGTTAGCACTGAAATCAAAATGAGCGTCTTTTGTAGTTGAAATCGTTGTTGTAAGGGAAAGTGTGCTAAAAAATGTCAGTTAATATTTTATTTAAAAAGGCTTTTTTTAAAAAAGTGAATTTTGTGTTAATCAAGGTGAGAAATGTTAGCCTTGAAGAATGGAACACTTTCTATTTTGGATCACCAGTGTCAGTATCAAGCACTCTCAGGTCAAGTACAGCAAGGAGTTAGATGCAGAGTAAAATTTTAGCTTTAACAAATTGTTTTGTAACTTTCTAACTAGTTTCTTTTCCATACAACTTATTTCTACGGCAATACTATCAACCATGTAACTAGAATTAACTTAGAATTCAATAAATATTATAAGGCTGAGATGTAGGGATAGAAATGAGCTATAGGACTAATTGCTGGCCCAGTATTTTTTAATTCTTCCTAGTACAGGTAATATTATAAAATATAATTTATGTATTGGAAATGAACATGTTGGCTGAAATTCACCTGCGAGAATAAGTACTTGTTCCGAAAGTAGTAGTTTAGAATGCGATTAATTTAAAGATACAAAATATTCGCTTCATACGACACGTATTAAACTTAAGTAACAATGTTTGCAGTATTTTCAGTTCAAGTGTCATATTTTCAGCAACATTTTCTGTTTTAACTCTTCTATATTATGCCTGAAATTCACAGGATGCTATAGTATGAGCGTATACATGATGGAGAATTTCCCAAGATGCAGTAGTATAATCGTCTCAGTTCAAGTGCGCCTTTCCACAAGCTGTGAAAGGATTTCAGAGTTTCTTTGTTTTTCCAAATTATTTGAAAATTAGCTGCAGTGTGAATTTAAGATTTAGAGGAGCAGAGGAACCTTGGTGTGCAGATAATAGGTCCAGGTGGCAGTGCAAATAGATAAGAAAGAAAGAAAGACTTGCATTTATATAGTGCCTTTCACGACCACCGGACATCTCAAAGCGCTTTACAACCAATGAAGTACTTTTGGAGTGTAGTAATGTAGGAAATGCAGCAGCCAATTTGCACACAGCAAGCTCCCACAAACAGCAATGTGATAATGACTAGATAATCTGTTTTTGTTATGTTGGTTGGCCAGGACACCGGGATAACTCCCCTGTACTTCTTCGAAATAGTGCCATGAGGATCTTTTACGTCCACCTGAGAGAGCAGGTTTAATGTCTCATCTGAAAAACGGCACCTTTGACAGTGCAGCACTCCCTCAGCACTGCACTGCAGTGTCAGCCTAGCTTTATGTGCTCAAATCCCTGGAGTGGGACTATGAACCCACAACCTTCTGACTCAGAGGCGAGTGTGCTACCAACTGAGCCACAGCTGACACTGACATAAGGCCAAAAGTAGGCAAACAGAATTCTTAGCTTTGAAACATAGAAACATAGAAGATAGGAGCAGGAGTAGGCCATTCGGCCCCTCGAGCCTGCTCCGCCATTCGATGAGATCATGGCTGATCATCCAAACTCAGTACCCTGTACCTGCCTTCTCCCCATATCCCTTGATACCTTTAGCCTTAAGAAATATATCTAACTCCTTCTTGAATATATTTAATGAATTGGCCTCAACTGCCTTTTGTGGTAGAGAATTCCACAGGTTCACCACTCTCTGGGTGAAGAAATTCCTCCTTATCTCTGTCCTAAATGGCTTACCCCTTATCTTTAGACTGTGACCCCTGGTTCTGGACTCCCCGCCATCGGGAACATCCTTCCTGCATCTAGTCTGTCTAATCCTGTTAGAATTTTATAAGCTTCAATGAGATCCCCTCTCATTCTTCTAAACTCCAGCGAATATAAGCCCAATCGACCCAATCTCTCCTCATACGTCATTCCTGCCATCCCAGGTATCAGTCTGGTGAATCTTCGCTGCACTCCCTCCATGGCAAGAACATCCTTCCTCAGATAAGGCGACCAAAACTGCACACAATACTCAAGGTGTGGTCTCGCCAAGGCCTTGTACAACTGTAGCAAGACATCCTTGCTCCTGTACTCGAATCCTCTCGCTATGAAGGCCAACATAACATTTGCCTTCTTAACCACCTGCTGCACTATTTTCAAGATAATGAAGGATTATGATCAGGTAAATAATGACACATTTTTTCCACTGTTTGGCAAGGTGGTAACGAGAGGGTACAAATTTAAAATCACCACATAAAGAATAAAAAGGAGATTTTTACACAGAGTGTGATTAGAAGGTGTTTTGCCACAAACTTCTGTTGAAGCAGAGTCCTTAAATTCTTTTAAACATGAATTAGATAATTGCTTGAAAAAGAGGAATATTAAAAGATATGTGGATCGAGCAGATGAGATTAGAGTAGATGGTTCCTGTGGAGAAAAACACCAGTGCAGACCTGATAGGCTGAATTACCTATTTCTGTGCTGCAACATTTGATTGTATGATTATCCTTCCTGTGGTGTATATACCAATTTTAGATGAGTTTCAAAATCCACAATCCAGCAAATGCCCTTTTCCGTACTCGGATTGATACACAGCAGGGTCAACACCAAGGAGATACTAACTGCAATGAGCCGGTTATACTATTGTGTTTGCAATGATGCAAAAGGGTTTGGACATGTAAAATCTGTAGTGTAACTCAGGGGCCAGATTGGCAATCTGACTGGGGACCACACTAAAGGCAAGAAGTATGAGACCACTTCCAGCAGGTAGTCTCACACCATCTGCATTTCACAGAGTTTGCACCTTTTTAAATGGAACTAAATTTAATTTTAAAATATATTTTAATAAATTATGGTCACGGACAGTCTCGTTGGATTTGTTCTGCGTGTGCATTTTGATGTTTTGTAGACATTTAGCATCAAATAAGTTTTTTTAATTAATTACAAAGGTAACGATATTTTGCTAACTCCTGCCTAGTGACTTTTTAGTGGAAATGAAATTGGGTTCTGAAGAAGTTTTACACCTAAAACATTAATCGCTATTTCTTTTTCAGATGCTGATTGTCAGCATTTTCTATTTATGCAGATGATTTTCTCTCGATCATTTTGAAGGTGGAATTTATTTTGCAATGTGAGAATGGGTCTTGTTTTCATGGGACTAAGTAAGACTGAGGGAGACATGATCCAGGGCTTTAAAATGTTGAAAGGTGTGGATGATGTAGCTGTAAAGAGGTTGTTTGATTTATACAAAATTAGGAGATAAAGGTTGAAAATTAATAAGACTAAAGCAAAACTGGAGAATAAAATAAACTATTTTCCGCACAAAATAGTGGGTATGCAGCACAGGGCAAAAACAAATGAGGCCGAGACAAATACATCCTGGTAATTATAGGGATCTGAATTGACTGAGTCAATCAGATACTCAGTGGGAGGAGGGAGTAGGAATGGGAGGGAATGGAGCAGGAGGGGGAGGAACTGTTTTCTGGAGGACAGCTGGCCAGAGATGAATATTGGAAATGTAAGGATGGAAGAATATTTTGGCGTTTTCCTTGATTACCTTTAAGGATCAAGGAATATGTATGAACAATCTTCCTGCAGGTGATTAAATGGATGGGGTTCGCTGATGTCCTTTAGGGAAGGAAATCTGCCGTCCTTACCTGGTCTGGCCTATATGTGACTCCGGACCCACAGCAATGTGGTTGACTCTTAACTGCCCTCTGAAATGGCCTAGCAAACCACTCAGTTGTAACAAACCGCTACGAAACAAAATAATAAGAATGAAACCGGACGGACCACTCGGCATCGACCTTGGCACCGGCTACAGAAATGGCAATGGCACACCCAGCCCAGTCAACCCTGCAAAGTCCTCCTCACCAACATCTGGGGACTTGTGCCAAATTGGGAGAGCTGTCCCACAGACTAGTCAAGCAACAGCCTGACATAGTCATACTCACAGATTCAGACCTTTCAGCCAATGTCCCAAACTCCTCCATCACCATCCCTGGGTATGTCCTGTCCCACCGGCAGGACAGACGCACCAGGGGTGGCGGCACAGTGGTATACAGTCGGGAAGAAGTGGCCATGGGAGCCCACAACATTGACTCCGGACCCCATGAAGTCTCATGGCTTCAGGTCAAGCATGGGCAAGGAAACCTCCTGCTGATTATCACCTACCGCCCTCCCTCAGCTGATGAATCAGTATTCCTCCATGTAGAACACCACTTGGAAGAAGCACTGAGAGTAGCAAGGGCACAGAATGTACTCTGGGTGGGGGACTTCAATGTCCATCACCAAGAGTGGCTCAGTAGCACCACTACTGACCGAGCTGGCTGAGTCCTGAAGGACATAGCTGCGAGTTTGGGCCTATAACAGGTGGTGAGAGAGCCAACACGAGGGAAAAACCTACTTGAGCTTGTCCTCACCAATCTACCTGTCGCAGATGCATCTGTCCATGACAGCATTGGTAGCAGTGACCAACGCACAGGCCTTGTGGAGGCGAAGTCCTGTCTTCACACTGAGGACACCCTCCATCATGTTGTGTGGCACTGCCACCGTGCTAAATGGGATAGATTCAGAACAGATCTAGTGGCTCAAAACTGGGCATCCATGAGGCGGTGTGGGCCATCAGCAGCAGCAGAATTGTATTCCACCACAATCTGTAACTTCATGACCCGGCATATCCCTCACTCTACCATTACCATCAAGCCAGGGGACCAACCCTGGTTCAATAAGGAGTGTAGAAGAGCATGCCAGGAGCAGCACCAGGCGTACCTATAAATGCGGTGCCCACCTGGGGAAGCTGCAACACAGAACTACATGCATGCTAAAAAGCGGAAGCAGCATGCTATAGACAGAGCTAAGCAATCCCACAATAAATGGATCAGATCAAAGCTCTGCAGTCCTGCCACATCCAGTCGTGAATGGTGGTGGACCATTAAACAACTGACGGGTGGAGGAGGCTCCATGAATATCCCCATCCTCACTGATGGTGGAGCCCAGCACGTGAGTGCAAAAGACAAAGCTGAAGCATTTGCAACCATCTTCAGCCAGAAGTACCGAGTGGATGATCCATATCGGCCTCCTCCTGAGGTCCCCACCACCACAGAAGCCAGTCTTCAACCAATTCGATTCACTCCACGTGATATCAAGAAATGGCTGAGTGCACTGGATACAGCAAAGGCTATGGGCCCCGACAAAATCCTGGCTGTCGTGCTAAAGACTTGTGCTCCAGAACTAGCCGTGCCTCTAGCCAAGCTGTTCCAGTACAGCTATAACACTGACATCTATCCAATAATGTGGAAAACTGCCCAGGTATGTCCTGTCCATAAAAAGCAGGACAAATCCAATCCGGCCAATTACCACCCCATCAGTCTACTCTCAATCATCAGCAAAGTGATGGAAGGTGTCGTCGACAGTGCTATCAAGCGGCACTTACTCACCAATAACCTGCTCACTGATGCCCCGTTTGGGTTCCGCGAAGACCACTCGGCTCCAGACCTCATTACAGCCTTGGTCCAAACATGGTCAAAAGTGTTGAATTCCAGAGGTGAGGTGAGAGTGACTGCCCTTGACATCAAGGTAGCATTTGACTGAGCGTGGCATCAAGGAACCCTAGTAAAACTGAAGTCAATGGGAATCGGGGGGAAATCTCTCCACTGGCTGGAGTCATACCTAGCACAAAGGAAGATGGTTGTGGTGGTTGGAGGTCAATCATCACTGCCCCAGGACATCGCTGCAGGAGTTCCTCAGGGCAGTGTCCTAGGCCCAACCATCTTCAGCTGCTTCATCAATGACCTTCCCTCCATCATAAGGTCAGAAGTGGGGATGTTTGCTGATGACTGCACAGTGTTCGGTGCCATTCGCAACTCCTCAGATAATGAAGCAGTCCATGCTCGCATGCAGCAAGACCTGGACGACATTCAGGCTTGGGCTGATAAGTGGCAGCTAACATTCGCGCCACACAAGTGCGAGACAACAAGCGAGCGTCTAACCAACGCCCCTCCGACATTCAATGGCATTACCATCGCCGAATCCTCCACTATCATTATCCTGGGGGGTCACCATTGACCAGCAACTTAACTGGACTAGCCACATAAATACTGTGGCAACAAGAGCAGGTCAGAGGCTGGGTATTCTGTGGCGAGTGTCTCACCTTCTGACTCCCCAAAGCCTTTCCACCATCTACAAGGCACAAGTCAGGACTGTGATTGAATACTTTCCACTTGCTTGGATGAGTGCAGCTCCAACAACACTCAAGAAACTCGACACCATCCAAGACAAAGCAGCCCACTTGATTGGCACCCCATCCACCACCTTAAACATTTACACCCTCCACCACCGGCGTACCGTGGCTGCAGTGTGTACCATCTACAAGATGCACTGCAGCAACTCGCCAAGGCTTCTTCGGCAGCACCTCCCAAACCCGCGACCTCTTCCACCTAGAAGGACAAGGGCAGCAGGCGCATGGGAACACCATCACCTCCAAGTTCCCCTCCAAGTCACACACCATCCTGACTTAGAAGTATATCACCATTCCTTCATCGTCGCTGGGTCAAAATCCTGGAACTCCCTACCTAACAGTACTGTGGGAGTACCTTCACCGCACGGACTACAGCAGCTCAAGAAGGCGGCTCCCACCACCTTCTCAAGGGCAAGTAGGGATGGGCAATAAGTTCTGGCCTTGCCAGCGACGCCCACATCCCATGATCGAATTTTTAAAAATGGGTGGAGTCCACAAAAGGGCAGATTGTACATGGGCTAAGGAAGGAGTGGTTCGATGTTGTAACTGGACTTTTAAAAAATTTGTTCTTGGGTTGTGGGCGACATTTAGGAAGATGATACTTATTGTCCATCCCTAGATGCCCTGAGACAGTGGGGGTGGGCCTTCTTTTTTTTTGTTCCATAATTCCTTGTGTTCGTAACGTCACTATTGAGTAGGTGCTGTGAAAGAGATTGAATTAGACGATCAAAAATTATGAAGAGAGCAGATTATCTTAGTTTCATCCTCTTTGATTAAAATTATTTTTAGCGTGGCCCATGCAGTTTTTGTCGGGAATCAATATCTAACAACATGGACGGAACTTTCAACTCTGGTGGGTGCATAAAACGGGCTGCAGCGGATTGTCCGCCCATCATAAACGTTGGTCGATTTTCCTTTCTATTGATTTCAATGGAAACACAAATCGGACGGGGTGTAATACGGACGGCAGATCCACTACTGCCAGTTTTACGCACCCACTGGAGTTGAAAGTTCAGCGTTATGGAGCGTGAACTCATGCTGCAACGCCCTGCAGTCTCACGGAGGGGGGAGGTGAACCAGAGGTCAAGGTGAGATTAGGTCACTTCCTACCACTTGAGTCGCTCTGACAAACCTTCCATTGCCGAGTAACAGAACATCATTAGCAGAAATCTGGGAGCAGGTCACTTGCCTATTCATGTTTCCACTCAGTATGGTATCGCCCTAAATGTCATGAAGAAAGCTAAAAGAAAAAAGAAGATTGAGGGAGTAAGTAGTGCAGTGATTAAGACACTAGTCTTTCATCTCTTGGATCTGAATTCAAATCCAGCCCAGACTGAGGGGATTTGATACACTCTGTTGACTGTAAGGGATCTATAGTAAATGAGTTTGGGAAGTCTCAACCCAGTTTCTAATGGGCATGGAAAGCTGATTTGGCAGTCTCACTCAGGGTACGAGCTGGCTTGTGTAGGAAATGGAGCAATATCTGCCTGGTACATATGGATGTTCCTCTGAGATTTTTGTGTTATCTCATATTGTCGTGACAGTTGCACTCTGCACCTAACTGCGTTGGGAGTGCTTGTTGTCACTGGATGCCTGAAACAGTAACAGAAAATGTACCAGTCCCCAGTCCCAAAATCCCTCTTCTTAATGAGCACAAAGTTTTATACAAATAAAAGAAAATCATTTTTAAAAGAAAAGTTAACAATCGCACAAAATACTGGAGAAAAATAAGATATACCCCAGATAATATCTGCGCCATAGAGTATGAAGATGCAATCTTTGCAAAAACTTTTTAAAAAAACACTTTGGCAACTATGTCACAGTCTAATTTTAATAGTATCAGCAGCAGAATAAAAGTACTAGAATATTCTGTTCTATCATTGGAATTGCAGCCAGCAATGAAGGCACAGGCACGGTAAGCCTGGTCAGGGGTCAGGCTAGCTATCAGCAGGTGCAATGTTCAGCAGCAATGGATTTTAGTCCCATCTCACCTCAACTGAAGATGGGGGATTGTGTCAGCTTCATGTCATTTCCATCACCAAGTGAATGATTTCAGGGGGCTTTCTGTGTCCCCTGTTATTACGGTCACTTGACCTCAGATGTAATTCCCATTTAATGCCATCATCTTAACAAAGCCTGGATTTTAGGCCACACATAGCGACCACTTGACCTCCCACTCAACACAATGCAGTTGGCTGCGGCTTGATTTCCTGCTGTCCTGATCGCTTCAAACAAATAAATTTAAAAACCCAGCGAATGAATTAGGTTAACATTTAAAACTTATAACATCTATTATCTGTTATCATTTCGAAAAACATGTGGGTAAACTAGCTGCCTCTCACTGGAAACAGGAAATAAAAAATTGCTTATTACTTAAACCATACTTGTATATATGTGAGTTGAGAGATTCTTCCTATTATAGATTTTCTACGTAGCATATTCATAACAAACGTGCTAAATGTTGTGCACAAAATATATATTTTGAAATATTTAATTGTTTTCCAAAATCATATTGGGTTATTATCAACGCAGACTGTTAAGGATCCCATCTGAAACGTTAACACTATCTTTCCCTTTTGGATACTGACTGATCTCCTAAGCATTTCCAGCATTTTGCGTTTTGATTTAAAATTTTCTGTTTTGTCAGTTTTTCTTTTTGCCTTTATTGTTAGCAGCTTTGACCTCTGTATTTTCCTTCACCATTTTTGTCATCTCCTGAAGGTGGTAAACTCCTTCCTAGGGTACAGTTGCCTGGGCACCAGGGTCCTTCCAATACCTTACCAAGAGGTTGTTATTCATGTGTGAGCCTTGACTGTGGGTTTTGGAAATATATTCAACACAGGGGGCATCACAGCCAAGCCCTATCCTGTCCTCACCTGATGTCTACGCACTAGATAGAGATCTGAAGTGGGAGCCTTGGCTGATATTTTTCTTCCCCTTTATAATCCACTGCGCTGAGACCAATTGTAGCAGACCCACCGCTATCCAGTCTGAGATCGACTAATTCGACACAGGCCGTGGATTGAATTTCAGACTTTCCTGGTCTGTATGTCTCTGCTATGCTCTGGCTGAGCCATCGAGGGAGCCCATCTGCAACCTTCTTTATCAAGTGTTTTAAGATTTACATTTTTTTTTTTGTAATTTGGAGTTACAAGGGGAACCTTAGAACTCAGTGCAATTGGGCGACAGAGAGATTCAGGTCGGAGTTAGGGGAATGGTAGCATAGTGGTTATGTTTCTGGTACTAGTAATCCAGAGGCCTGGATTAATGATCCGGAGACGTGAGTTCAAATCCCACCACGGCAGCTGGGGAATTTAAATTCAGTTAATTAAATAAATCTGGAATAAAAAGCTAGTATCAGTAATGGTGACCATGAATATCGAATTGTTGTAAAAACCATCTGGTTCACTAATGTCCTTTAGGGAATCTGCCATCCTTACCTGGTCTGGCCTATATGTGACTCCAGACCCACAGCAATGTGGTTGACTCTTAACTGTCCTAGCAAGCCACTCAGTTGTACACAACTGCTACAAAAAACAATAAGAATATAACCGGATGGACCACCCGGCACGGGCTATGGACAGGACAGCAGCACACCCAGCCCAGTCGACCCTGCAAAGTCCTCCTCACCAACATCTGGGAACTTGTGCCAAAATTGGGAGAGCTGTCCTACAGACTAGTCAAGCAACAGCCTGACATTGTCATACTCACAGTCTGTCCTGTCCTGTCCCACCAGGCGGCACAGTGGTATACAGTTGGGAAGGAGTGGAACATTGACTCCAAACCCCATGAAGTCTCATGGTGCATGGGCAAGGAAACCTTGTGGTGATTTCCACCTACCGCCCTCCCTCAGCTGATGAATCAAGTACTCCTCCATATTGAACACCACTTGGAAGAAGCACTGAGAGTAGCAAGGGCACAGAATGTACTCTGGGTGGGGGACTTCAATGTCCATCACCAAGAGTGGCTCGGTAGCACCACTGCTGGCCGAGTCCTGATGGACATAACTGCCAGTCTGGGCCTGCGACAGATGGTGAGAGAAAAACCTACTTGACCTCGTCCTCACCAATCTACCTGTCACAGATGCATCTGTCCATAACAGCATTGGTAGCAGTGACCACCGCCCAGTCATTGTGGAGGTGAAGTCCTGTCTTCACACTGAGGACACCTTCCATTGTATTGTGTGGCACTGCCACCGTGCTAAATGGGATAGATTCAGAACAGATCTAGCGGCTCAAAACTGGGCATCCATGAGGCGGTGTGGGCCATCAGCAGCAGCAGAATTGTATTCCACCACAATCTGTAACTTCATGACCCGGCATATCCCTCACTCTACCATTACCATCAAGCCAGGGGACCAACCCTGGTTCAATAAGGAGTGCAGAAGAGCATGCTAGGATCTGCACCAGGCGGACCTAAAAATGCAGTGCCAACCTGGGAAAGCTGCAACACAGGACTACATGCATGCTAAAAAGCGGAAGCAGCATGCTATAGACAGAGCTAAGCCATCCCACAATCAACGGATCAGATCAAAGCTCTGCAGTCCTGCCACATCCAGTCGTGAATGGTGGTGGACCATTAAACAACTAACGGGGGGAGGAGGCTCCATGAATATCCCCATCCTCAATGATGGTGGAGCCCAGCATGCTTTTTTTTCGTTTATGGGATGTGGGCGTCGCTGGCAAGGCAAGCATTTATTGCCCATCCATAATGAGTGCAAAAGACAAAGCTGAAGCATTTCCAACCAACTTCAGCCAGAAGTGCCGAGTGGATGATCCTTCTCGGCCTCCTCCTGAGGTCCCCACCATCACAGAAGCCAGTCTTCAGCCAATTGAATTCACTCCACGTGATATCAAGAAACGGCTGAGCGCACTGGATACAGCAAAGACTGTGGGCCATGACAACATCCCGGCTGTCGTGCTGAAGACTTGTGCTCCAGAACTAGCCACTCCACTAGCCAAGCTGTTCCAGTACAACTATAACACTGACATCTATCCGACAATGTGGAAAACTGCCCAGGTATGTCCTGTCCACAAAAAGCAGGACAAATCCAATCCAGCCAATTACTGCCCCATCAGTCTACTCTCAATCATCAGCAAAGTGATGGAAGGTGTCATCGACAGTGCTATCAAGCAACACTTACTCACCAATAACCTGCTCATTGATGCTCCGTTTGGGTTCCACCAAGACCACTCGGCTCCAGACCTCATTACAGACTTGGTCCAAACATGGACAAAAGAGCTGAATTCCAGAGGTGAGGTGAGAGTGACTGCCCTTGACATCAAGGCAGCATTTGACTGAGTGTGGCATCAAGGAGCTCCAGTAAAACTGAAGTCAATGGCAATCAGGGGAACACTCTCCACTGACTGGAGTCATACCTAGAACAAAGGAAGATGGTTGTGGTGGTTGGACGTCAATCATCACAGCCCCAGGACATCGCTGCAGGAGTTCCTCAGGGCAGTGTCCTAGGCCCAACCATCTTCAGCTGCTTCATCAATGACCTTCCCTCCATCATAAGGTCAGAAGTGGGGATGCAACTCCTCAGATAATGAAGCAGTCCATGCCCGCATGCAGCAAGACCTGGACGACGTTCAGGCTTGGGCTGATAAGTGGCAGGTAACATTCGCGCCACACAAGTGCCAGGCAATGACTATCTCCAACAAGCGAGAGTCTAACCACCGCCCCTTGACATTCAATGGCATTACCATCGCCGAATCACCCGCCATCAACATCCTGGGGGTCACCATTGACCAGAAACTTAACTGGACCAGCCACATAAATACTGTGGCAACAAGAGCAGGTCAGAGGCTGGGTATTCCATGGCCAGTGTCTCACCTCCTGACTCCTCAAAGCCTTTCCACCATCTACAAGGCACAAGTCAGGAGTGTGATGGAATATTCACCACTTGGCTAGGTGAATGCAGCTCCAACAATACTGAAGAAGCTCGGCACCATCCAAGACAAAGCAGCCCGCTTGATTGGCACCCCATCCACCACCTTAAACATTCACTCCCTCCACCACTGGCGTACCGTGGCTGCAGTGTGTACCATCTACAAGATGCACTGCAGCAACTCGCCAAGGCTTCTTCGGAAGCACCTCCCAAACCCGCGACCTCTATCACCTAGAAGGACAAGGGCAGCAGGCTGATGGGAACACCACCACCTCCAAGTTCCCCTCCAAATCACATACCATCCTGACTTGGAAGTATATCGCCGTTCCTTCATCGTCGCTGGGACAAAATCCTGGAACTCCCTCCCTAACAGCACTGTGGGAGTACCTTCACCACACGGACTGCAGCGCTTCAAGAAGGCGGCTCACCACCACCTTCTCAAGGGTCAACTTGCCAGCGACGCCCACATCCCATGAACGAATATAAAAGAAAAATTTCTGCTGCTGTATACTCTCCATGGTCAAACAGACAGCTGGCACTCACAACCTGGATTCACAAACAAGAATACTTACTTAGTCAAGGTGCCCGAGAGTTGCCATGGGGCTGTACTTTAATGCCACTTAGTACTTTTGAGCAGGGGAGAGTAAAGGAAAAACTTAACGAAAGACTTGCATTTATTGAGTGCCTTTCACAAGTTCAGGATGTCCCAAAGCGCTTTAAAGCCAATGGAGTACTTTTGAAGTCAATTTGTACACATCAAGATCCCACAAGCAGCAATTTAATAAATGACCAGATCATTTGCTTTAGGTGTTGGTTGAGGGATAAATATTGGCCAGGACACCAGGGAGAACTCCCCTGCTCTTCTTCAAAAATAGTGTCATAGGGTCTTTTACGTCCACCTGAGATGGCTGATGGAACCACGATTTAAAGTCAAATCCAAAAGAATAATTGGGGGCTAGAAAGATATTAAATTTTTTTTACGTAGAATGCAGCAGTTCCTTTTAACCTTCTTTGTGCATTATAATTTTAATATTTATCGTTACTGTGTTTTTTTTCCTCAACTCTGTGATACAGCTGCAATTGACCGGTGGTTAAAGCCCTGAGAGAAAAATGACCATTTTCTTAATTCCTATTTGTACATTTTTACCCCAAATATTTCTTTGAAATGCTCTAAATGTTTCTTTTAAAATCTTAAATATCATTGTGTATTTCCTTTGCGGGTTTCAAAATCCAGAGACCACCGCAGGCTTTTTTTCTTATCCTAGTGGTAACTACAACTACACTATGGGCATTTAAAAAAAAAAGGAGAAAGATTGCAAACTTTTACCTAGGGTGTAGGGTTGTCTTCTGTTTTATGGCAGAATAAACTCCCCATTTTTCATAATGCCTGATGTATACTATGCTTCTGACTAGTCCATAATTCAGTGTAAAGAATACAGGCACTTTCTGAGCATTGTTGCCTTATGAAGGACTGCCCTGGGAGCTGCTGCACTCGAGCACGAAGGGAAGACAATTTATGATTCAGTGACACAAGCAGAGGGTGTGATTTATAGTTTAATTTGCTGTCGTAATGGACACAGCATAATAACATGTAAAATATTAATCAATGTGTAGCTACAGCAGACACCATTTGCTAAGCTTGTTATCTGCTGGTCTACCCCTGACAGTGAACAATTAAACTGACATCGTATTGCTTCAAACGAGAAACTGAGAATGCATGGGCGACTGTCAGAAAAAAGCAGGCAGAAACCTCCCAAGGCCATGGGAAATTGGGAAAATAAGATACCCGATATTTTTCATAAATTGTTTCATCCTTACTTAAAAATGCAGAGATCTTTAACCAGGTAATTATTTTTTTTTTTTGGTATAGAGACAGCCAGCAGTATGTTGCTGCAGTTGTTCCTCCCACACCCCCACCTCCTCTCCAGTGCATGGAATCAATTTCTAAACCGTCTGCTTGTTTTTTTATAAATTCCATCAGCAATCTCTCTGCCAAGGGCTATGAAGGCAACAAGAAAGTATGGCACTAGATCTATGTAAGGTCAGCGCGGGAGATGAGCAATGCAATGAGAGTTTAACAAGAACCCTTCAAAAATTCAATTACAGCCAAAGAAATTAATAAATCTTTTCTGTTGGTATGGAACAAAAATTTGTCAACCTGTCCATTTTTTCAGCATCTCCCTCTGACCCCGGTCAATTACATTGCTTGTAAATAGTTTTTATACATGTTCAAATAATTGCTCATCCTAATGTGCAGTGATCTGTATTCGTCACGCTCCGCGGCCCTATCCCATCACTACGCTGCCACCAGGACCCATTACTTGCAGTTAAGTGAAATCGAAATTGAAGTTATAATTGATATCAGGGCCCATCACCATAATGGGTTCATCATAGCTCCCATCTAAAATATTAATTTTCTAATTATGGATAAATGATCGGACAAGCTGAGCCAGTGCTGGCAATGGAGCCCCTGGGAATTTAGACTTGCACGATGGGAGGACAGGGCCTAGTAATGCCTACAGATCTTTTATTATTCTCTTCCAAAGGCTGGTGAGATTCAATTCTATCCAATAATGGGCAAATAATAGTTAAGGATCAGTCTGTTAGGCTCAATTCTCTCTCTCTCTCTCTCTCTTGCTCTGTCTCTCTCTTGATTTTACAGCAATACTGTTGTAGCTGTACCGCATGTGGCTGTCAAAGCAGCCTAGTTAATCATTTAACTTTTAATTATATATATATAAAAGAAGACAGTATGTGATTAAGTCAGGAGCCATTTGTTAAGAAACAAATAATATTTGTTTACATTTGGTCCTGTTTTTTTTCAGAAATAATAATATATATTTTGTTTCATTATTTGATCTGATAATTGGGGGCTTTGACTTTGTATTGCTCACTCGGTTTGATGGCAGAGGGACGTACAGTTTTTCAGGGTCTCCTTCTCCTTGCTGAATGTCACGGCATCCATCCACCTCCCACCCACCCAGGCCGGGCCGGGCCGGGCCGGGAAGCGTCTGCTCACCATGGACACGTCCACTCGGCTCAAACCCTCAACTGCCATGGCAAAGCACCACATCCCCAGCCCGGCTGCCACAAGCGGCATTGCCGGCATGGACTGGTTGGGCCGAATGGCCTGTTTCTGTGCCGTATAGCCTATGTAAACAAACTTTATCTATTGTTTGGACCGGGTAAACTTTAAACAAAAAAACCCACACAAAAAAAAAGAGAAACCCGAAGGCAGATAGCTGAAGGTGTAATTTATATCAGGAGACGTGGTTTGCACTGGTGATTTCTGCAGGAGCTGGTTATCTGTTAACATGTTGGAGGCTGGCAGGCTTCATCAGCCTGAGGGGGACCTAATGGGGGCTGATCAGGTGCATGGATTCTTGCTCATTTCATGACTCAGTGGGGCTTCCAGACACAGAGTCGCTGTCACTGTGCTCACCAGAGAGTGCCCAAACAGTGGATGAGCTGTTACTTATGGTTAAACTAAAAAGTGGTAAATCCGCTACAATAGCCACCTCCTTTATTCTGTTACCTGCACGGCATTTCAAAGAATACAGCTTTTCAATGTCTCCAAAAAATACTTCAATAACATTAAGTTTTAAAATAAATCTGTCAGTAAGTTGATAAATGTCTCATTATCTAATTTGTCTTTAATTTTTTAAGTCATTCTCAGGTTGCAGGCATTGCTGGCAAGGCCAGCATTTACTGCCCATCCCTAGTTTCCCTTGAGAAGGTGGTGGCGAGCTTGTATTGGTATTGCCAGTTTTCACCCCTCCTCCCTTGAAGGTGCTGACTCTTGCCAGTGTACGGTTCTGTGCTTTACTGGTTGCCATATGGCCCCTCGCCCAAGTAGCTGTTCCGCCGTGTATGAGGCACTGGGCAGCAGGCTACTCGACGACGGAGGGTCCATCAGTCAAGCCCAGTTCCATGTCACCTAACACCGACAACCCATGTACTCTCCAGCAGTGGTCATCGGACAGGAAATAGGGGCAGGGACCCTGGCTGATTTCCCCTCTCCCAGCCCAGGGGTGTTGAGACAAATTGTAACACCCCAACTCCCACTCTGAATCAGATCACCTAACAGCACAGACAGGGGGTTCTACCTGGCACCTTCCCGGTCCATATGGCACAGCTCTGCACCTCATGATACAATTGCCCACTAAACCCTTAGAGAAGCTACAATTTTTTTTAACTAAAGGATCACAATAATTCAAAGCGTATTTAGTATGGTTTTCATAGTTAGAGTTTCTTTTAAAAAAAGATCCAACATAGGTTGACAGAAGGAATTACTACTTCTGAAATTAAATGATGTTTCTTACATAATTACATTGAAGTGTTAAAGTGTGTGTCGCTGCCTAATAGTTCAATCTGTTCCAATTAATCTGACACACAGCACTTGTGAATGGCACATTTCTTAGAATCATTTTCTTAAACCTGTGATGGAAATCTTGGTCAGTTAACAGAGTTTAACTGTTTTCTGTCTGTGATATCCTGCTAACTACAAAACAAATGTTTTTGCCAGGCTCTCCAATGGCCGAGGGAGTTTGGGAATCCCGGTGTGGTGTTGAGGTGTACAGGTCGTATAAACCTCGGGTCTGAATCTGTACTGAGTTCGCTGATCTCACCTATCGCAGCGGTTGAGCACTGCAATTGGCCTTAGTGCACCTGGGCTAGGAAGGAAAAATTCTAGTATTCCTCCTTTGATTGTTATCAAATGACCCTTGCGGGAAAGTGGGCATGGATGGGTGTTGGATGAGGACAGGGTCGGGATCAGATTAAATGCCCCCACAGTCAGATAGTATATTAACAAATGTTCAAGTTCACACATGAAGAATGACCACTTAGGTGAGATTTTAGAGAGGGTCTGCAACTTGTGGAACTGTGCCCTAGGATGGGGTCAGTGCCTTCAGGAGAGGAAGGAAAAAAAAACTTTTCCAACTTTTCTAGGGACGATTTTAACCCTGTCCTCCCGGCAGGCAGTTAAAATCGCCCTGGGGACTTAACTGCCGAGGTCCCGCTATCTTCCTGCAGGTTCCGATTTTAACCTGCTTTTCTGAGCAGTCAGGAAGGACACCAGTCAGAAACCAACGGGGTCCTTCTTTAAATATGCAGATCGGGCCCCAATTACATCGACATTAGCCTGCTCAAAATAAATGGGTTAACACACAGAAACATAGTATAAGTCCGTTAAACATTTGTACATGAACTTCGCCAATCAGAGTTCATACCATTGTGGTTTCAAGACTGAATGTTTGGTACGTCACAGCAAAGTAGCACATATATTTCAGCCAAAGTCAAGACTATTTGCGAGTGTGAATCTGTTAGATTTGATCGTAGAATGACTATTAGAATTCCAGGAATGAAAGGAATGATCACTTGAATGAGAGAGAGAAAATATGTAATTGTACCATGTAGTGTAGCAATGAGCTACGCAGATCAGGAAGTTCAATCCTTGGTTTCTATTGATCTTACCCGAGATGGGGCACTACAACTATCCTCTGCATGCCCAAACTAGGGAGGTGAAAATTCAGCCAGGGCTCCCATTCCTGATTGCAATGCGTAATAGAACCCCCTTTCTTGAAAGTGTGTGTTCTAACTGGAGTATAGGCCCTATTAAGTTGTAAAGGGGGAGAAGGAAGCAGGTAGAGATCTATTAATGTAATGCACTCTCATAAAACTTAGTGACTTCTTGTTAAATTACTCCCTGCTCCTATATGGGTTAATATGTAAAAAAAACCAGGCAAACAACAAATGCTGATTATTCTTTATTTGCTAAGAGAATGTCCCTTTCTTGCAGTTTAAAAGCTGATAGAGCTAACAGAGCCCCTTGTAGTCACGGAGACTGCCACTATAACCATGCAAAATGTGTCTAATTGGCATGAAAGAACACTAACAGGGGGTTTTGGAAGACTTGAGCTGGGCTCCTTAGACATCTTATTCAGCTCAGCACAGGCACAGAACCTGGAGTGGTGAGCTCTCCATACTTTTGTATTTTAAATAATAAAGATAATTGATTAGGCATTGTGCACCTTAAACATTCATTTAGCAATTATCGGCCTTCCTGCTGTTAACAGATTTCAGAAAACACGTGTAAATTAAAGATTTATTTTAACAGTTTGTATAACAACTATTCAAAGAGATTATACTGACTGAGTGACCCACAAATCATGGTTTCTATGCAACATTATAATATATTTGATTAAAAACCATGACCTGAAAAAGAAGAATTAAGGTGTTAAATTGCAAGCCACGTGCCGTCGTATTATGCCAGTGTTACTATTTATTACACCACTGCAAAGTTTTATCCCACTGATCATACAAATAACACAATGCTTTTGAGTAGATTAATGGCAACCTCTGTGTCATAGAATTCTTCTTACAGCTCTCAAAACAGGAATGCATAACAGCTATTAAATGTAATTCACCCTCCCATTGCTCTGCATCTCTCCGGAAGGTGCTAACTCATTTCAGGGTATGATTCCAACAATTCACCTCAGCGCTGGCCAAACCTAAGCTACCTCACTGGAGCGGCTATTTCTTCACTTGCCTGGTCCTCTCCTAACCCAGTGTCCACTTATACGCACTTTCCAGCTGGATGGAGATCAGAAGCTGGAAACCCTGGCTGATTTTTCCCCTGCCGAGCCTGGGAGCACTGAGGGAAATTGTAGCACCTCTGCTCCTGCCCAGCTCAGATAGTTAATTCAACACAGATCAGGGATCAAACTTGGGATGTTGCTAGTCTGTATCCCTTAGTACCTCGCCAGATTTATTCACTAAACCATCGGGTAACTAAAAAAAAAAATGGAGAAAAACTATTTGCAGCCTCGAGCATTACAAAATTATACAGAATCATGTAGTATTTTTACATGTTAAGTTTCCTTTGAAAATATTAAACATGAAAATTTGAGCAAATATTGCCAATGCTTTTTTCTTCAAGCGCATGCCCCTTTAAAAATGTCACATGCAAATTACTGAAGTCATTGACTGAATTGCAGTCAATCGTATCGCGATGTTTAATCACGCCCATGGCATGCAATTCTTGTTAATTCATTTGAACCCTTACAGCACTATGGGCACACTTTCTGGGGGTATTGGTCTCTTGAGTCACCAAAGAGTACACTCAGCAAAGTCCCTTCCTGGTTTGACACAATATCAATTGTAGTGCCCCTTGGAATACATCTTCCCAGCTCGAACCTGCAAAGAATTATTATTTGCACCCCTAATCCCACCTCAACTGAGATCAGCTGACACAGCACAGATCAAGCATTGAACATGGGACCTTCCTTGTCTGTATGGTGAATCAATTCATATTTGATTGTTTTTTTTCTAATTTGATCCCCCTTTCCGCCCTCCTGTCCTAATATCAGTGACTTTTGCAAGGTGACAGTTCCACAGGTACATCGTCCAGGTGGCCATTTCATGTGTGATCCCAGATAATGAGTACCAGCAGGCGACTCATCGTGGAAGGCATCCATTTTGAGTCCGGTGCTGTCCTCGCTCAATGGACACATGTCCACACTTTCCAGCAAGAGCCATGAGATAGTGATCAGGAACAGGAATCCTCGCAGGTTTTCCCCTCTTTACCACAGGGACACTCAGACCAAAGGTAGCTTCCCAATTGCTGTCCCAGCTGAACTCATCTTACTCACAACAGACTGAATTAGTTAACCTCAACTGGGTTTGTGTCATTTAGTACTACATGGGTGGCACCCATATCCTTTAGGCCATCTGGGGAACCAGTTAATATTTCTATTGTGGCTCTTATACGTTTTTCCTAACTGAGGCTTTTTCTTCTCCTTTTGAGGAGTCAATCTTCTCTGTATAGCACCAATGGGATGATAATAAGGTACATTTGTGGGATTAAGAAGGTTTTTCAAATAGCCACTGCCCCTTCTGCGATTATGTTATATGGCACAAGGTTGGTCATAGACACCACATGACCTCACCATTGCCCCTCACAGTCACATCGCTGTCTAGTCATTGTCATTTCATTCAGGTCTTTCTGCATACAGTCCCAATATTTCAACTTTGGCATTTCACATGATCGTTCTCCATTTGCAACTCACCCTTTCACCTTACAACAGTACTGATCTTCAGCTATATGTCACACACTCCGTGCCATCGTAATCTTCTCACTGTAAGATTGCTGTTGCACGCAGGCCACTCCTCATTAATTCACTATTGGTGGCTCTGCCCTCTCAGCTCACATCCAACATCCTTCTTGCACAGAACATTTCAAAGGGGTCTTGCCTCTGCTTCTGCGCCTTCATCAGCTTTGAGAGGCATATGCATTGAAATACGGCAGATAAATGAATAAATGTTACATTTGTATTGGAAGGACAGTTGCGAGCAACACAACTCCATGATAAACCCCAAACCAGGAAGGTTCCAGGTTCAATCCCAACTGGGGCCGCACTTGGGTCCCTACAAATGGCCCCAATGCCCCTTGGGCTAGGGAACAGAAGGTCTGCCCGAATTCCCAGTCCTGATCGCCATCCTGCGATTCCTGCTGGAAAGCATGTGAGTGTGGATGTCAGATTAGGACAGGATTAAGCTTTACTGTGACAACAGATGCCTGTGGAACCATTACCCCAGCACAAATCGGCATCTTCAGGAGAGGAAGAGAAAAACTGGAAAGTGGAATCCTTTTGTCTAAGAACAGATTGCAAGCATTACTATCTTCTAACCTTTCCCCTTACCTCTCTGGTTGAAATAATGCAGTTCATCCCTGTGCAATGTAGATCTTACAGGTTGGCTCTCAAGGCCAGGCAGACCATTTCAGCTGCGTTTTTCCTTATGCCGGTAGCAGTAGGAACTCCAGTGATATTGAGCCATTTGCAGCCTCTTTCAGTGACTTTTAACCAGTTTTTAAAGTGAAACAGCAATATATCAAAACTGCATGACCCTTTGCGCCATTTATGAATTATCTGTTTTAGAACGTTGTGATCCGACCATCTTTTATCTGTGACATAATAGATACTTTGAAAATACGGATCAATAAGGAGTAACTTCACTGGGTGTAGTTAATGGCTGTCATAGGGGCATTCTGACATTGACCTCTGACCTTTTGAAGAAAAAGAAATCTATATACACAAAGGTTGTGACACCGATGTTCATATTTTACAGATTTAGGGCCTGAATGCATTTAAATGTTATATATTTAACTGGTTTATTTCTCAAAGATGTTCAGCAGTTTGAGTTTGGGAGATGAATCCTGTATATTCCATTGATCTTGTGACAGAATTATTGAAATAAGTTCATCCCACAGCTCTGATGTAAAACATGACTCTCCAATTAATTACTTTTATAAATGTTATAACAATAGGTAATAGTGAGTGCAGTAAAGGGGAACTGTGAAATACTGTTGTCACCATGAATTACAAGCATTTTACTCTTATAGCCCCAACCAGGCTGTAACATTAATTTTGTTTTATATTAATTCCTGGGGATGTAAGAAGTGGGAAAAGTTTATGCTTTGGTACTGCTGAGCTTTAGTATCAAGAACTCTCCTGCTGTTAAGTATCATGGAAAACACATTTGTCCAGCCTGTTCTTTTCACTTTACCCCCTCCTGTAGTGCAAGACTGATCACTGCTTGATCCAGAATGATTCTTCTGTTAGGGACAGTTCACGGTGAGTTACTCTCAAAGTCTCCCACTGCTAAACATTCTTCATTAGTTTAATAAGACAAAGACAAACATATTAACTAAACACAGTCTGTGCTGTAAGGATGATCATTTCTAGAAGGATGTTATTTTATTTCAAAAACTCAAGAGTTGCTGCAGCAACATTCTGTGTGAATCCAAAATAAATCTATGCAGAATACCAACATTGAAGCTTCATATACTGCTTCTCCTGCCTGTTAATCTCTCTCCCACATACTCAGTGTTACTCCTGTTTTGTTCTTCCAAACCTGCAAATACACAGTCCTACATACTCTTTCTCCTTCCTCCATCCTCACTGTGGAGATATCAGGACTTACCGCACTGTGTTGTAATATAACTCATTGTTTTCTGGGACCTCAAAACTGTGGCACTCCTTCATCCTTCATTCTATCATTTCCTGCTACAATTTATAAAATCCAATCTTGCCATCTTCTAACCACTATTTTCCTATTTACCTCATGTTCTTTCCTACACTTTTTAACCTTGGCGGTGCCATGCACTATGGGTTTTAGCCCTTCACTTAGCTTTCTCAATAAATAAAAGAAGTGTAAGTGCCTGGATATCTCCCCTGTACACAGAAGTTCAAATACTAAATTAACTATCACTGAGATAGGGTAGTTGGAGAGTGCATTAGACCATGGAAAATCTGAGACTCGTGCACTGGTATCCAGTACAATTTCTCCAAGCCTTTTATGCCCACCGCAGACACTAGGGTCGAGTTCCTGAGACACCTGTCCTTGTTACAGTCATTTCCAGCTGCACCATGTTGCTGTGCCATCAAATATACAAAAAAAATACAAAAGCTCTTTCATCTCGAGGTTCAAAACCAGTCCAGACTGATGGGTTCAATATCTTTGCTACTTACGGGCTGTTCTACATGAAATGAGTTTGGACTTCACAATCCCATTCCTACCAGGCAAGGGTCACAACGTGGGCACAAAATTGGCCTTAATTCAACATTAATTGGTGCTAAATTGACAATCTCACTCTGATTTCTAACACAGGGAGTAGTTGAGGCGAATAGTATAGACGCATTTAAGGGGAAGCTAGATAAGCATATGAGGGAGAAGGTAATAGAGGGTTATGCTGATAAGAGTTAGATGAGGAAGGATGGGAGGAGACTCGAGTGGAGCATAAATGCCAACATGGACTGATTGGGCCGAATGGCCTGTTTCTGTGCTATATATTTTATGTAATTCTCTGTAGGTACCACAAGGTGGCAGTATGGGAAACAAGAGCCATACTACTGCAGTCGGGGATGCTCTTCTGAAGTTGGGTTGAGGCACATTGTTGGGGCAGTGTCGAAGGAACCTTGCTCTGCATCTAACCTTGGTATACCTGATCTAGCAGTACTTAATGCTGAAATGGGGTGCCTGAAATGGAAAAGTGTTCTAGTCCCCTGCAGTAACATACTTCACCTTTTTAAGCACAAAATTCACCAAAAAATGTTTAAAAAAGACAAACGTCAGCTGCAATGCTCCGGATAGAGTTGCCAACTCGAGTCTCCAGGAATGAAAGATTAATCTCCTGGACACTGCTGCGAGCAACCCGGGAGAAAAATTATAGGGACATTAAAAAATTGTGCGTTTTTAAAATTTTGTTTGAGCACTTTTGTTTACTAATTTTTAAAATATTGCAGATGAGAAAAAAAGCTGTTTGACTGGGCGGGGCGGTTGGAGGCGGGAGGTCATGTGATGGAACCTCCAGGAACACGTCCAACCAGAGTTGGCAACCCCAGCTCTGGATATCCTTGAACATAAGAACATAAGAACATAAGAAATAGGAGCAGGAGTAGGCCAATCGGCCCCTCGAGCCTGCTCCGCCATTCAATAAGATCATGGCTGATCTGATCCTAACCGCCAATCTACTATCTATCACAGAACCATCTCCTGCATCTAACAGAATTGCACACACGAAATAGGAGCAGAATCAGGCTACACGGTCCCTGGGCCCGCTCCACTACCCACAGGGCCATGACCGATCCGAACCTAGACTCATGTCCAAATTCCTGCCCGCTCCCCGTAACCCTTAATGCCCTTTACTTCTAGGAAACTGTCTATTTCTGTTTTAAATTTAATTAATGTTGTAGCTTCTACAGCTTTTTGTGGCAGCATATTCCATGGACCTACCACCCTCTGAGTGAAGTAGTTCCTCCTCATCTCAGTTTTGAAAGAGCAGCCCCTTATTCTAAGACTATGTCCCCTAGTTCTCGTCTCACCCGTCATCGGGAACATCCTCCCCGCATCCACCCGATCCAACCCCTTCACATTCTTATATGTTTCAATAAGATCGCCTCTCATTCTTCTGAACTCCAATGAGTAGAGTCCCAATCTACCCAACCTCTCCTCATATGACCACCCCCTCATCCCCGGGATTAACCGAGTGAACCTTTTTTGCACTGCCTCGAGAGCAAGGATGTCTTTCCTTAAGTAAGGACACCAAAACTGTATGCAGTATTCCAGGTGCGGTCTCACCAATACCTTGTACAACTGAAGCAATACCTCCCTATTTTTATATTCTATCCCCCTAGCAATGAAAGCCAACATTCCATTTGCCTTCTTAATCACTTGCTGCACCTGCATACTAACCTTTTGAGTTTCGTGCACCAGGACCCCCAGATCCCTTTGCACTTCAGTACTCTCCAGTTTCTTGCCATTAAGATAATAAATTGCTCTAGGATTTTTCCTGCCAAAGTGCATCACCTCACACTTTCCAGTGTTGTATTCCATCTGCCAAATCTCTGCCCACTTACTTAGCCTGTCTATGTCCCCTTGCAGGTTTTTTATGTCCTCCTCACTCACTACTTTCCCTCCCATCTTTGTATCATCTGCAAATTTTGATATGTTACACTTGGTCCCTTCCTCCAAATCGTTAATATAGATTGTGAAGAGTTGGGGACCCAGCACTGACCCCTGTGGAACACCACTAGTTACTGATTGCCAGTCTGAGAATGAACCATTTAGCCCAACTCTTTGCTTTCTGTTAGATAGCCAATCCTCTATCCATGCCAGAATATTACCCCCAATCCCGTGATTTTTTACCTTAAGCAATAATCTTTTGTGTGGCACCTTGTCAAATGCCTTTTGGAAGTCTAAATACACTACGTCCACTGGTTCCCCTTTATCCACTCTATATGTTACTTCCTCAAAGAACTCCAGCAAATTTGTCAAACATGACTTCCCCTTCGTAAAACCATGCTGACTTTGTCCTATTAAATTATGATTATCCAAATGTCCTGTTACTGTTTCCTTGAAAAGCCGACTGATGCATTTAAGAATTATAAATATCATATTCATGGGATTTCTCACTGATACACCAGGAAGTGTGACCTAGAACTTTGTTTGTGCAGTGCGTTTGATTCCATTAAAAAGACATCCAGGAATTGAGCTCTACAGACGTAGAAACATTGAGATTATGTGAAATAGGAATCATAGAATTATAGAAAGAGCTGCTGCTAGTTCCTGAACTGATGCTGGCTACTCCAATTGCATTTTACATGTTTGGAAAGCCCCAGGTTTAATCTCAGCCAAAATGGTGGTAAGGGTACAACAATTGGCATCCCTGGACTAGGAAGGAAAAAAATCAGCCAGGGTCCCAGCTTCTGATTACTATCCATTGACTCCAGCTGGTCAGTTTAATACTGGATGGAGGAATAGGATTCGGTTGGGATACGATGCCCCCACAGTTGAATAACCTATTGATGCTCACTAGGGTACTTAAGAAAGAATGATTACTTGGGTGAGGTACCAAAGAGTGATAACTGGCTGTGCAGCCATACCCACACATGAGTCAGCATCTTCTGGAGAGAAGGGAAGGAAAATGGGTAAAGAAAAAATCTAGCGTAAAGTAATCAAATTCTATAATCACAATATCAGCCTATTCTGTTTAAGATGCAGTTTTGATAGACTAAATAACCTTTTTTTATTCCATGCTTTCTGTCCTGTGGGGAAGTATCAAGCCTGCACTTGACACTTCTTCTGATGGTACAGCTGAGATCAGGAGTCTACCTTTGATGTACCACTCACTAACACGGTTCATTGGAACATCAATAATCTCCATCAACACATCATCAGTACAGAAATTAATTTAATTATACAAGTGGATTATATTTATAATAATAAGACAGGTTGGAGCAGCTGCAACAGATTTGCACTGTCTCAAACGTAGTTTTGAGTTGAGATTACAGAGGTAAGCAATTTTGGGCATCGGCAACCTAGAATATGAGGAAAGGTTAAGGCTGATGGGCTTGTTCTCTCTGCAAGAGAGAAGACATCAAAGTGATCAGACTCAGGTTTTCAAGATTATATAGGGGAGTTACAAAGTCAACTTTGGCAAACTGTTCAGTATGGTGAAGAATTCAAATAACAAGGGATATTGTTAACATTAGGAAGTTATGAGTAAGAAGGCAAATCAGACAAAACTTTTTAATACAAAGGTTATTAGGTTTGTGGTATAGTTAGAAAGGAAGACCAATGGTGACCATGGGGTCAATTTTAGCCCAGGGTGGGATTGGAGTGGGGGGATCTGAGGTGGGTGATTATATAGGGCAGACTTGTTGGATCTAATTTTTTTGCAGTACTGACAGGTAATTTGTACAAAATGTTCTCCCGCTTCCCTGCTCTTCTTTAAATAAAAATACACTGTAACATTCTGTCATTTGAAGTGAATGATTATTAATGGAATAAGCTGGATTTTGTGTTAGATTAAAAACAATTCTCCAGAATTGTGACTTATTTAGTAGCTGAGGTAATTTATGCATGCTGAAAGATAATGATTTAGCCGGTAATATCCATTAAAAACAGATGTGTACAGTAATTTGTAATCAATACCTCATAGATAAAACATTCTTGTAGTGATCTGGGTTAATGAGGAGGTAAAGTACTGGTGCTGGCACTTAGAATGAAGAGCTCGTTTGCTAAGAAATGTGATGTTAACCAGGTCGGCCCATCCATTGACAGAGCACCCACCTCTGTAAGCTGACGTTTCCTTTAAAATTTATTTTATAGCTCCCCCGAAGGGCTGCTGGGTAAAAGCACTGCTGGATGTCCCGCTAAGCCACACTGTCTAGGAAGTCACGCCAATGATTCCTGGTTTGTGCTCGTTTGTACTGAGTTGAGCTGATCTCAGCTGGGGCAGCGCCTGGAGTGTTATCATTTGCTGGGGAGGAGAAGGTCAGCCAGAGTTCTTGTTCCTGATGCAGTCCAGTGACCCCTGCTGGAAAATGTTACATGAAGATAGGATCGTGTTTGCCTGTGATGCCCTCCATGTTCCAGCAGCCTGCCAACACTCGCCAGTGTAGATTTTTCCAATAGTCTGCGGTGTGTCATTAACACCCAGCTGACTTATTATTGAGCTGACCCAGCCTGGTTTTGTAGAATCAGCCTCACTTACATAACATTGGCATTGGGAGCTTGCCAATAGGAGAGGCAGGAAATCGCTTGTAAGCAGTCTAGTCCTTAAAGGAATGCTCAATGTATATTTCAGCCTACGCAATGGCTGTTTGGGTAACACAAATGTCTGAAAAATCCCAATACATGACACAATAAATGTGGAGGCAGGAATCCAAGTCTTTGGTCAAAGGATAGGGCAGTGCAACACTCGAAATCCATGTTCGATGGCACGCAAAGTGGAAGTGGTGTTGTATGAAGTAATCGGAAGAAGGTAGTCCTGTTCCTGTTTGCCACTGCACTGTACCCTTCCCATCGGTAGCATTCCTGCACGGAGGCAGAGATAGGTGTCAGCCGTGGCTCACTGCTAGAATATTTGCTTCTGAATTAGAAGGCCATGGGTTCAGTCCCACTTCAGAGGAAGTGCTGCACTATTGGAAGTGCTGTCTTTTGGATGAGATGTTAAATTAAGTCCCCATCTGCCCTCTCAGATGAATGGAAAAGATGCCACTGCACTATTTGAAGAAGAACAAGGAGCTGTTCTGGCTGATATCTATTCTTAAATCAGCATCACTAAAACAGACTATTTCATTGCTGTTTGTGGTACCTTGCTGTGCGCAAATTGGCTGCCGCCTTTTCCTCCGTTACAATAGTGACTATACTTTAAAAGCACTTCATTGGCTGTGAAATGCTTTGGGATGCCCTGAGGTCATAAAAGGCACTATATAAATGCAAGTTATTTTCTTACTAGAGGGCACAGCTGGTCATTACTTGCATTGGTAGTGCCAGATCTATGGTGCATGTTAGTTGCTGGTGTGCCAGCTTCAGATGGCACCATCCTGTCACTGCTTTGCTGGTGATTCAGAGCATCTGCAAGCGGAGCTCCTCTGACAAATCCAGGTGCGGGTACCATGAGTTGGGTGCAGACTGCCTCTGTCGCAGGCCTGACCTCTTTTCCAAAAAAAAAGCAAAGAGGAATTCCCATGGAGCAACCCATCGCACCAATATTGTGACATTCCAAAGCAATGAGATCTACAAAATACTTGGCACAAAGCCCCCTACACAACTAAGCACTGACAAATTAAAAATAAACAAAAAACTCAGAAAAACAGCCTCAAAACACAGCAATACATTTTCTTAAATGCCACTTTAAATACATTTCTGGATACAATACAGCCTTTATCAACCCTGGATACCCCTTTTGTGTGGGTGGGTGGATAAATCAATGCTAATCCTGCGCAAACGCCAAAAAATTGCTTGGTGTCTAAATGACATCATTGAGACCTCATTTAAATATTGCTGTCTCTGTATTTCTGATAGATTGTGCCCAATTTACACCCGTTTATCAGGTGTAGCTGTTTGGAAAATCTACCCTACTGAGTGCTAACACATGAGGATTGTGGAGCTGTATCCCCTTTAGGATAGGAGTGAAGAAAATTGGAAAAACAAATAAAACAGAAACTTTCATTGCAACAAATAGATTGCTTCATGGAGGCCTGCATGATTTCTTTTATTTCCCTCATGACGCTGATCACAATTCATAAATTATATTGAACATTTGTAGAAATTCAAATCAGACTGATCTTGAGGAAGTATTTTTAAAACCCACATCCATCCAAGATTTGAATGTCTGGGAGGCTGTTCCTGCAACTCTCTCATACACCTACCTGGGATACAAGGAAAAGCTTGCTGTCTGATAGATCATCCTTCGCTCACTTCTTGCCTCCAATATCTCTCTCTCTCTCTCCATCACAATCAACACTTTTAATTTGGAGGAAGTCAGCCTGGCTGAACTTGTTCTCACATTGAACAATTTCTCCTTTGACTCCACTCACTTCCTCCAAATTAAAGGTGTTGCTATGGGAACTGGCATGGGTCCAAGCTATGCCTGCCTTTTCGTGGGATATGTGGAACATTCTTTGTTCCAGTCCTACTCAGGTCCCCTCCCTCACCTCTTTATCCGGTACATTGATGACTGTATCGGTGCCGTTTCCTGCTCTCGCCCTGAACTAGAAAATTTCATACTCTGTGCTTCCAATTTCCACCCTTCCCTCACCTTCACATGGTCCATCTCCGACTCTTCTCTTCCCTTCCTCGACTTCTCTGTCTCCATCTCTGGGGATAGGCTATTGACAAACATTCACTATAAGCCCAGTGACTCCCACAGCTACCTGAACTACACTTCCTCCCACCCCGCTTCCTGTAAGGACTCTCTTCCATTCTCCCAGTTTCTCCGTGTCCGCCACATCTGCTCTGATGATGCCACCTTCCATACTAGTGCTTCCGACATGTCTTCCTTTTTCCTCAACCGAGGATTCCCCTCTACCGTGGTTGACATGGCCCTTGACCGTGTCCGTTCTATTTCCCGCACTTCTGCTCTCACCCCTTCCCCTCCCTCCCAGAACCACGATAGGGTTCCCCTTGTCCCTTTCACCCCACCAGCCTCCACATTCAGCGGATCATCCTCCGCCATTTCCGACACCTCCAGCATGATCCCACCACCAAACACATCTTCCCCTCACGTCCCCTTTCAGCATTCCGAAGGGACCGCTCCCTCCGCGACACCCTGGTCCACTCCTCTATCACCCCCAACACCCCTTCCCCTTCGTCCGGCACCTTCTCGTGCAAGCGCAGGAGATGCAACACCTGCCCTTTTACCTCCTCCATTTCCACTGTCCAGGGCCCCAAACACTCCTTCTAGGTGAAACAACAATTTACTTGTACTTCTTGCAATTTAGTATACTGTATTCACTGCCCACGATGCGGTCTCCTCTACATTGGGGAGACCAAACGCAGATTGGGTAACCGCATTGCGGAACACCTCCGTTCAGTCCGTAAGGGTGACTCCGAGCTTCCGATCGCCTGTCACTTTAATTCTCCGCTCCACTCCCACTCTGACCTCACCGTCCTCGGCCTCTTACACTGTACCAATGAAGCTCAACGTAAGCTCGAGGAACAGCACCTCATCTTTCGATTAGGCACTTTACAGCCTTCTGAACTCAACATCGAGTTCAACAATTTCAGACCATAACCTCTGCCCCATCATTTTTTTTCTCTTTCTCTCAAATGGCAGCTGTTGATTATTCTGCCATTGCCATTTACACTTCATCTAGAGCCATCTTTTGTTTCTTAACTTGTTCCATTACCATCTCCTTTTGCCTTGCACCATCATCCCTTTTGTCATTTAATCTCTCCTGCCTTCCATCCTATCACAGACCTTCCCTTTTGTTCTTTCCTCCCCTCCCCCCTCTCTCTGCCCCTACATTTGCTTAAAAACCTGTTACATCTCCAACTTTTTCCAGTTTTGACGAAGGGTCATCGACCTGAAACATTGGGCTGGATTTTGCCAATGGGGCGCTTTTGGAGGCGGGGCTCCCACTTGTCGGGTTTTAGTCCCGCCTCCATCGACTTCAGGCCAACCCCCGCTATTTTCCCTTGATTGACCTTGTTAAGCCCACCCAGTGGGCTTAGCAGGCCAATTAAGGGGAAGCCAGTGACAGAGAACGTCAGCGTATGACGTTTCATCTGTCAAAAATTTTTGACAGATGAATTGTCATCGTTTGATCGCTCTGTGAAGCTGTCAAACACTGACATTCTCTGTTGTTTGATGAGTCCTTGTATTCAAGACTCATCAAACCTATCTGCTGAGCAGAAATCAGATGGCTGTTGCATCGGAGAATGCAGCAGCCATTCTGTCATCTCTGCCGGTGAGATGCGGGAGTCTCCGGTTCCCCAACTGTTGAAGCCTGCAGGAAGAAACAAAGGTAAGTAAACATTTTCTATCACTTTACACTCACCTCACACACTTACCTTTCCACACTTGCACCCATCACTCACCTCCACAGCGCACTTTTCGACCCCTCTGATCCCCGCAGACCCACTGCTCGTCTCGCTGACCCTGGCGGGATTTCCCGACGTCAGGAAGTCTGCACTTGCAGGGGTAAAATGGGGATAATCCTCTTAACTGCCTGTTAACTACCTGTTAACAGGCAGTTAAGTGGCTGTAATCCCCTTCCCGCCTCAGGGAGACGGGACCCGGCGTGGGTCGGGTACCCGCCTCCTGGGAAGATGGCACGGAGGCGGGTTGTGGGTGGGATGGGCACCCGCCCCCAGATTCTGCCATTTTCCCGGCAGTCCCGCCTCCAAACCCGCCTCCCCAGGGCTGACAAAATTCCCCCCGTTAACTCTGTTTCTCTCTCTACAGATGCTGCCTGACCTGCTGAATATTTCCAGCATTTTCTGTTTTTATTTCATATTTCCAACATCCGCAGTATTTTGCTTTTGCGCTTATATATAATTGTAGTTCTATTATGGACTGTACCCAGCCTACTCAATCTTCTGGGAGAAATGATCAACTGTGGGTAAAACTTCTGACAAGATAAAGTTCAGTGAAATTTCTCTCAACCTTTTGAAAATCAGGGTATGACTTTAACTCTGCAACCTACATTATTCATCTCTGACTTGTTACATTTCGTAGTTGAAATTTCTATGATCCCAACAACATTTGAACCATTAAGTTGCAGAGTATCTGATGATCTATGCCTGTACGTCTCAGTACAGCTTTCAACTCTTTCGCTAACCAAATATTTCTCTAGCACTTTTTTCTAAAGGAGTCCATTAACACAGCATTACTTATGGGAAAAAATCCAAGGTTCTAATATCACTGGAATCTAGGTTTTCATATCCTATAGTTCTTCTATCATAACCTAACCATTTAATTTGCTCTGCGAACACTGATTTTATGTTAAATTTAAATTAATTTTGCCCAATTTTTAGTGCACTTGCAGGAACATACAAATTTACTCATTTTGTGTTATGTGGAGATTAGGTGTGTTCTAACTAATGCACAATGGAGCAGCCAATCAAAAATCACCTGCTATAATGTAGCTGAATCACTCATTAACTCCTTAAATGTTTTGATACACTATAAATAATGCTCACTGCATTAATCTAAATGTGAAAAGCTCACTTCACAGATGAGTTCCTGCAGATCATTGTGGACAATGTGAAGAAATAGTCAAATGCCCTCTATGGATTAGAAGGGCAACCCATGACAAAACAAAGGATACAGCAGGTCTGGGGGCAATTGTGTGTCAGATAAATGTGGTGTCTACACCACCCGCAATCAAAGGATGTGCAGAGGAAGGTGTCCAATTTGAAGAAAAGCACCAGGCTAAGCAATGAGGATCACTGTCAGTTACTTCACACTGCCCTATATACATACTTCTATAAATGATCTTACATTGCTACATATGGGTACGGCTGCTAATTATCTTACAATACCCAAGGAGGTTTGTTTGCTTGAACAGCTTGACAGAAAAGTATTGTTAGTCTGAATACTGAAAGTGAAGCACAAAAGAGGATTGATGAGATATTTCAGAAGTATTACAACAGACTACAAAAGGCAAAGATCCTTCCTGACAGCTGAAAAGATTATTTACTAACTATCTTTATGTACAGAATGAACCAAAGTATTCACTTTGTTAAGTTTAGTTGGCTAAGTACTTGACATTTCATTCTATTAGCAATATATTGGGGCAGAAATTCCGTTCCCCACGGGTGTGTACGCGCTGTGTACTCACCTGTTGGGCCAACGGAAATGCCGGTTTCAGGCATGCACTGCGCATGCGCTGGAAACCGGCATTTCCGATCTGTCAAGAAAGCTCTTGACAGATCCTCCGGCTGCCCTGGAGCAGGGCCTCTGCGGGCGGATAGTTCCGCTTTTTGGAGACCCTCCGCCCGCAGAAAACACTTCCAATTCTTGTGCCTGGTAAAAGCAGGCGTAAGGCCTGCTTTTACCAGGATAAGAGTTGAAAAAAGTTAAAAAATATATTTTTTTCCACTGATTTATATTTTAAAATACTTTAAAGAAAGGTAAGTTTATTTTTAGCCCCGTTAAAAAATGTTATTATTTTTTTCAAAGAATAACATTTTTGTTTAAAATACTTAATTTATTTTAATTTAAAGTCATTTTAAAAATGTGATTTAAAAAAAAAATTATTTAATGTTTTCCTATGTTTTGGGGGTGATCTCTATTCATATATTTGACAGGTCTTCCTGTCAAATGTATGAAGGGAGATTCCCTTCTCTGATTGGCTCCCCATGGCCCACGTGATCCCAGGAGAAGTGGGAAAAATGGCTACAAAATATAAATTAAGAACAATTGCTGCTGGCCTTTTCTTCTTGCTCCTAACTTGTTAATTTGTGCCCCATGGTACTTGAACCCTATGCCATAATGAACAATGTAACTGGATCACCTTTGTCAATTCCCTTCATAATCTTGGTCATTCCGATTAGCTCACATTGTGGTCTTCTCTTTTCCAAAGCAAGTAAACCCAACCTCATCAACCTTCCCTCATAACTTAAGTTCCTGATACCCATAATCGTCGTGGTTGCTTGCCTCTGTAGCCTTTCCAGAGTAGCATTGTTGTTCTAGCTAGGTACACGAGAAAAGAAAACAGAATTCTTTCAGAAACGGGTGCCTAAAAATAAGCAGAAACAGTGTGGACTTGATGGCACAGTTGGTTAGAATAATGTCATTTCACTGAAAGCGGAACCTGGGTTCAATCCAGCCCAGACAGATGGAATAAAATGTCTCCTCTCTCTCATTGTCTGTGATGGCTGTTAAAGATCCTAGGGAAATTAGTTTAGACAGTCTCAATCCAATTTCTAGTGGATATAAATCCAGAGTACAAAACTGCCTAGAATTTTGTATTCATTGGGACTGATTGGCCAGTCGCACTGAGAGAAGCTGTGAGGATAGATCGCACTGGGAAACAAAGTGTTGTGTCACTGCAGTGGTGAGCTGTGTTGATGATGGGACTCAGTCACATTGATAAAGAACTGGGATAGTGAAAAACTCCAGACTGCATCTAATCCAGGCCTAAAATTACATTTTTGACAAGGGAGTAAATAGTTCCTAGCTTAAAATTCAGTCTTTATTTTCTGCTCCTTTGAAAAATCATCCTGTCGGCATTTTTCCTATCGTCAAACTTGCAATCTGAGTTGTAGTTTCAGCATCAAAAAGTAAATAAATTCTTGTGATAGCAATAAATATTAAACTTGAAATTTGCCATTGTGTTTCTGTTTTGCTTTTCTTCCTATTTTATGTTGCTCTTCTTGGCCACTGAACCTAATCTCTGACTCGATACTGTTTGTGCTAAAATTAATTATAGTAGGTGCAAATTTCAACCCTCAGTTAAAATACAGAAAATAAACATCTGTTGAGGCTGCCGCGAAACACGAATTAGGGCTGAATCCATGTGTGTAAAACAAGAGACTTCTTTAATGCAACCGCATGGTACCTAATGGCTGAACAGACAGCTCCCAGAATTCTCTGGAAAAATCCTGAGGCCCCGCCCACTCCTGCCTTAAAGGAAAGGTGCCTTAAAGGGAAGGTGCATCGATATATTGTCCACGGACGGAAAAGTGGGTAATGCACGTTTAGGTGGCGATCCGCCACACAGCTCCCCCCAGAATCCGCTTAGGAGGTGTGGACGAGACGGTGCGGCGGTCTGATGGGTCGGCCGGAGCGGCTCTTGTAGGACGCCGGTGGACGTGGAACGGCCGGGCGTGGAGCAGCCGGGTGAGCCGGCTTGAGGGCAGGTCGGCCGCGTGGAGGTGGACGAGCTACAGGGACCTGCTCACCGGGCTCCGAGCGTGCTAGCTTGAGTCGGTCAACCGACACTTTTTCGGTCCTGTCGCCCACTTGCAGGGTGAAAAATTTGTCCCCAGCCTGTAGCACCTTGTAGGGCCCGTCGTACGGGGGTTGAAGGGGTCCACAGTGGGCGTCGTGCCGGATGAAAACAAACCGTGCCTGGTGCAGGCTTAGTGGGACGTGTGAGGTGGATTCGTCGTGTTGGGCAATGGGCACCGGGGCGACCTGCAGCGCCGGTGAGGCGAAATCGTGGTGTTGCTGGTCGGCTGACCAGGGTGTCGTGGCGGTGGGCAGGAACTCGCCGGGTACGCGCAGCGGCTGACCGTACACGAGCTCTGCTGCCGATGCGTGGAGGTCTTCTTTAACCGCGGTGCGCAGGCCGAGGAGGACCCACGGAAGTCGGTCGGTCCAGGCGCCGTCCTGGAGGCTGGCTCGAAGAGATGCCTTCAAGGATCTGTGGAACCGCTCACACAGTCCGTTGGCTTGGGGGTGGTACGCTGTGGTGCGGTGAATGGTCACCCCGAGATTGCGTGCAACGGCGGTCCAGAGTTCAGAGGTAAATTGCGGACCTCTGTCCGACGTCATGTCGGAGGGGACGCCGAACCGTGCGACCCAGGTGCTGACGAAGGCTCTGGCGATGTCGACGGTGGTGGTAGAGGTCAGTGGAATTGCCTCGGGCCAGCGTGTGGTGCGGTCAACGATGGTCAGCAAGTGCGTGTGGCCTTGCGACGGCGGCAGGGGCCCGACGATGTCCACGTCGATGTGGTCGAATCTCCGCTAGGGGACGGTAAACTCCTCGAGGGGTGCTTTCGTGTGTTGCTGTACCTTGGCCCGTTGGCAGGCTAGGCAGGAGTTGGCCCAAGTACGCACATCCTTGCGAAGGCTGCGCCAGACGAAGCGGTTGGCTACCAATTTGATGGATGCGCGGGCGCCGGGGTGGGAGAGGTTGTGGAGAATGTCGAATACCCGGCGGCGCCAGGACGCTGGGACGACGGGCCGAGGTTGACATAGGGATATGTCGCACTTGACCGTGACTGCGGTCTGGCCACAGGCGACGTCGGCCAGGCGTAGCCCTGGTAGGTTGGTGGGTGCGGAGAACAGATCAGGGTCGGTGATCTGGTCCGCTGCGAGTTGAGTATAGTCGACTGCCAGGTGTGCGGCGTGGATGGCGGGGCGGGAGAGGCAGTCAGCTACCACATTGTCTCGGCCGGAGACGTGTTGGATGTCCGTGGTGAACTCGGACACTGCCACGAGCTGGCGCTGCTGCCTGGCGGACCAGGGGTCAGCTGTCTTTGCCATTGCGAATGTCAGGGGCTTGTGGTCGACAAACGCAGTGAAGGGGTGGCCCTCAAGCAAAAAACGGAAATGGCGGACCGCCAGGAACAGCGCGAGGAGCTCGCGGTCGAAGGTGCTGTATTTGACCTCCGGGGGGCGTAGTTGGCGGCTGAAGAAGGCAAGTGGTTGCCAGGCGCCGTCGACCCACTGCTCATACATGGTGCCGACCGCGTGGTCGGAGGCGTCCGTGGTGAGCGCTACCCTGGCATTGGTTGGGCTGAGCATGAGCCCGTGGTCGCTGAGGCGCCCGAACAGGATGCGAAGGTGTTCGAGGTGTTCCTGCTTGGAGGAACTGGCTACCAGGATGTCGTCCAGGTAGACGAACAGGAACTTCAGGTCCCGAAGGACCGAGTCCATGAGCCGTTGGAATGCCTGGGCCGCATTTTTGAGGCCGAAGGGCATCCGCAGGAACTCGAACAGGCCGAAGGGGGTGATTACGGCCGTCTTGGGGACGTCCGCGGGGTGGACGGGGACTTGGTGGTAGCTGCGCACCAGGTCGACCTTGGAAAAGACTGAGCGGCCGGCCAGTCTAGCCGAGAAGTCCTGAATGTGCGGCACGGGGTACCGATCAGGGGTGGTGGCGTCGTTGAGGCAGTGGTAATCCCCGCAGGGGCGCCAACCTCTGCCTGGTTTGGGGGCGATGTGAAGTGGGGAGGCCCAGGGACTGTTGGAGCGGCGGATGATGCCGAGCTGTTCCATGGTGGCAAACTCGGTCCGCGCGATCTCCAGTTTGGTCGGGTCCAGCCTGCGGGCGTGGGCGTACACTGGGGGGCCTGTGGTGGGGATGAAGTGTTCCACCCCATGTTTGGCGGCCTCCGCGGAGAAGGTCGGATTGGTAAGGGCCGGGAATTCGGCCAGGAGTGCCGAGTAGTCATCCGTGGCCCGGGCGTGGCACTGTGACGCCATGTCGGCGGGTTGCCGGGGGGCCATGGCACCCAGGATGGGGGACATGGTGTTCATGTTCACGAGGCGGTGACGAGGGATGTCTACCAGTAGGCCGTGGGCGCACAGGAAATCTGCGCTGATGAGAGGGGAGAGCACCTTGGCAGTGATGAACTCCCATCGGTAGCGGCGACCAGCGAGGTCGAGGGTGACTGTCCGGGTGCCATACGTCTGGATTTCCGAGCCGTTAGCAGCAGCCAGCGCCGGTCCTCGTTCGCCCTTTTGGATGTCGAGGGAGGAGGCCGGGATGATGCTGTGCTGAGCCCCAGTGTCGCACAGGAACCAGCGGCCGGTTTTGTCATCCGTGACGAACAGCAGGGAGCCCGCGTGGCCCACGGCCATCGCGGGGGCTGGTACGGGGGTGGACTTGAAAGAGCAGGGAGGTGTGCACCGTTGTGCCCTGGCGCCGAACCGTGCGTGGTAGTAACAGTGGCCCGGGTTAGTGGGGCGTGAAGGCCCCGTGGGCCTGGTGGCAGGCCCTTGTGGCCACGTGCTGGCCTGTGAGGGGCGCGCCCAGGCATTGGCTGCCAGGTCCGGAGTGACGTCGCGGCTGGAGTGAGCGGACAGCAGCTTGTCGGCCTCATCGGCCAGGGCTTCCAGGTTCATGAGACCAGACGCCACGATCGCTGGGCGGATGCTGAGAGGGAGCTGGCGGATGAACAGCGTGCGGAAGAGGGTTCCGGGTGGGCTCTCGTCGGTGAGGGAGAGCATGTGGGAGAGGAGGTCTGACGGTGAGGCATCACCGAGGCATGGAAGGTCGAGGAGGTGGCAGTTTCGCTGATATGCCGAGGCCGTAAATTTTTTAAGGAGCGCTGTCTTGAGATGTGCATACCTGCCTTCCTCTGGTGGGTTCTGCAGCGTTGTCCAAACCTTCGAAAATGTGGCGCTACCGAGTGATGTGACGAGATAGTCGTACTTCGTCCCATCTGTGGTGATGCGTTGCAGCCGGAAGCGAGATTCGGCTTGGAGAAACCAGGCTTCGGGCTGGTTTTCCCAAAACTCCGGCAGTTTCACGGAAACTGCGTTCGTGTCCGCCATTGCTGTGCTCGGGATATGTTCTGAGCGTCGGGGTCACCAATGTTGAGGCTGCCGCGAAACACGAATTAGGGCTGAATCCATGTGTGTAAAACAAGAGACTTCTTTAATGCAACCGCATGGTACCTAATGGCTGAACAGACTGCTCCCAGAATTCACTGGAAAAACCCTGAGGCCCCGCCCACTCCTGCCTTAAAGGTAAGGTGCCTTAAAGGGAAGGTGCATCGATATATTTACCACAGACGGAAAAGTGGGTAATGCCCGTTTAGGTGGCGATCCGCCACACATCACTCATAAAATAGCTGCAGTGCTTCCCCTCCCATCCCTATCATGTTCACTCCTCCCCTCCTTAAGGCACTTAAAACATAATTTTACAACTTCAAAAAAAAATGCCCTGTGCTTCCTTTTCCTCCACTTCTCTGTATCTCCAATTCATATTATTTTAATTTTAGAATTTCTTTAGCTAATCTAAGTGAGTATAATCAGCAGGTGGAATCATTGTTAGTAGTTAGACGTCAGGAATGGTAGCGTAGTGGTAATGTCACTGGGCTAGTAATCCAGCGGCCTGGACTAATGATCCAGAGACATGAGTTCAAATTCCACCACGGCAGCTGGGGAATTTCAATTCAGTTAATTAAATAAATATCAGTAATGGTAACCATGAAACTATCGGATTGTCGTAAAAACCCATTTGGTTCACTAATGTCCTTTAGGGAAGGAAATCTGACGTCCTTACCTGATCTGGCCTATATGTGACTCCAGATCTACAGCAATGTGGTTGACTCTTAACTGCCCTCTGAAGTGGCCTAGCAAGTCACTACGAAACACAATAATAAGAATGAAACTGAACGGACCACCTGGCATCGGCACCGGCTACGGACAGGGCAACGGCACACCCAGCCCAGTTGACCCTGCAAAGTCCCCCTCACCAACACCTGGGGACTTGTGCCAAAATTGGAAGAGCTGTTGCACAGACTAGTCAAGCAACAGCCTGACATAGTCATACTCACAGAATCATACCTTTCAGCCAATGTCGCAAACTCCTCCATCACCATCCCTGGGTATGCCCTGTCCCATCGGCAGGACAGACCCACCAGGGGTGGCGGCACTGTGGTATACAGTCGGGAAGGAGTGGCCCTGGGAGTCCTCAACATTCACTCCGGACCCCATGAAGTCTCATGGCTTCAGGTCAAGCATGGGCAAGGAAACCTCCTGCTGATTACCACCTACCACCCTCCCTCAGCTGATGAATCAGTACTCCTCCATGTTGAACACGACTTGGAAGAAGCACTGAGAGTAGCAAGGTCACAGAATGTACTCTGGGTGGGGGACTTCAATGTCTATCACCAAGCGTGGCTTGGTAGCACCACTACTGGCCGAGTCCTGAAGGTCATAGCTGCGAATTTGGGCCTGCGACAGGTGGTGAGAGAACCAACACGAGGGGAAAACCTACTTGACCTCGTCCTCATCAATCTACCTGTCGCAGATGCATCTGTCTATGACAGCATTGGTAGCAGTGACCACTGCCCAGTCATTGTGGAGGTGAAGTCCCATCTTCACACTGAGGACACCCTCCACAGTGTTGTGTGGCACTACCACCGTGCTAAATGGGATAGATTCAGAACAGATCTAGCAGCTCAAAACTGGGCATTCATGAGGCTCTGTGGGCCATCAGCAGCAGCAGAATTGTATTCCACCAGAATCTGTAACCTCATGGCTTGGCATATCCCTCACTCTACCATTACCATCAAGCCAGGGGACCAACCCTGGCTCAATAAGGAGTGTAGAAGAGCATGCCAGGAGCAGCACCAGGCGGACCAAAAAATGAGGTGCCAACCTAGGGAAGTTGCAACACAGGACTACATGCATGGTAAAAAGCAGAAGCAGCATGCTATAGACAGGGCTAAGCGATTCAACGGATCAGATCAAAGCTCTGCAGTCCTGCCACATCCAGTCGTGAATGGTGGTGGACCATTAAACAACTAACGGGAGGAGGAGGCTCAATGATGGTGGAGCCCAGCACGTGAGTGCAAAAGACAAGGCTGAAGCGTTTGCAACCATCTTCAGCCAGAAGTGCCGAGTGGATGATCCATATCGGCCTCCTCCTGAGGTCCCCACCATCACAGAAGCCAGTCTTCAGCCAATTCGATTCACTCCATGTGATATCAAGAAATGGCTGAGCGCACTGGATACAGCAAAGGCTCTGGGCCCCGACAACATCCCGGCTATCGTGCTGAAGACTTGTGCTCCAGAACTAGCCGTGCCTCTAGCCAAGCTATTCCAGTACAGCTACAACACTGGAATCTCTCTGATAATGTGGAAAACTGCCCAGATATGTCCTGTCCACAAAAAGCAGGACAAATCCAACCCGGCCAATTACTGCTCCATCAGTCTACTCTCATCCATCAGCAAAGTGATGGAAGGTGTCATCGACAGTGCTATCAAGCGGCACTTACTCACCAATAACCTGCTCACTGATGCCCAGTTTGGGTTCCGCCAAGACCACTTGGCACCCAACCTTATTACAGCCTTGGTCCAAACATGGACAAAGGAGCTGAATTCCAGAAGTGAGGTGAGAGTGACTGCCCTTGACATCAAGGCAGCATTTGACCAAGTGTGGCATCAAGGAGCCCTAGTAAAACTGAAGTCAATGGGAATCCGGAGGAAACCTCTCCACTGGCTGGAGTCATACCTAGCACAAAGGAAGATGGTTGTGGTGTTTGACGGTCAATCATCTCAACCCCAGGACATCGCTGCAGGAGTTCCTCAGGGCAGTGTCCTAGGTTCAACTGCTTCATCAATTACCTTCCCTCCAACATAAGGTCAGAAATGCGGATGTTCGCTGATGACTGCACAGTGTTCAGCGCCATTCGCAACTCCTCAGATTTTTTTTTTAATTCATTTTTATGGGATGTGGACATCGTTGGCAAGGCCAGCATTTATTGCCCATCCCTAATTGCCCTTGAGAAGGTGGTGGTGAGCCGCATTCTTGAACCGCTGCAGTCCGTGTGGTGAAGGTACTCCCACAGTGCTGTTAGGTAGGGAGTTCCAGGATTTTGACCCAGCGACGATGAAGGATCGGCGATATACTTCTAAGTCAGGATGATATGTGACTTGGAGGGGAACTTGGAGGTGGTAGTGTTCCCATGCGTCTGCTGCCCTTGTCCTTCTAGGTGGAAGAGGTCGCGGGTTTGGGAGGTGCTGCCGAAGAAACCTTGGCAAGTTGCTGCAGTGCATCTTGTAGATGTTACACACTGCAGTCACGGTACGCCAGTGGTGGAGGGAGTGGATGTGGATGAGATAATGAAGCAGTCCATGCCCGCATGCAACAAGACCTGGACGACGCAGGTAACATTTGCGCCACAGAAGTGCCAAGCAATGACTATCTCCAACAAGCGAGAGTCTAACCACCGCCCTTTGACATTCAACGGCATTACCATCGCTGAATCCTCCACCATCAACATCCTGGGGGTCACCATTGACCAGAAATGTAACTGGACCAGCCACATAAATACTGTGGCAACAAGAGCAGGTCAGAGGCTAGGTATTCTGTGAGTGTCTCACCTCCTGACTCCCCAAAGCCTTTCCACCATCTACAAGGCACAAGTCAGGAGTGTGATGGAATACTCTCCACTTACCTGGATGACTGCAGCTCCAACAACACTCAAGAAGCTTGACCCACCATCCAGGGCAAAGCAGCCCGCTTGATTGGCACCCCATCCACCACCTTAAACATGCACTCCCTCCACCACCGGTGTACCGTGGCTGCAGTGTGTACCATCTACAAGATGCACTGCAGCAACTCGCCAAGGCTTCTTCAGCAGCACCTCCCAAACCCGCATCCTCTTCCACCTAGAAGGACAAGGGCAGCAGGCGCAAGGGAACACCACCACCTCCAAGTTCCCCTCCAAGTCACACACCATTCTGACTTAGAAGTATATCGTTGTTCCTTCATCGTCACTGGGTCAAAATCCTGGAACTCCCTCCCTAACAGCACTGTGGGAGTACCTTCACCACACGGACTGCAGCGGTTCAAGAAGGTGGCTCAGCTCCACCTTCTCAAGGGCAATTAGGGATGGGCAATAAATGCTGGCCTTGTCAGCGATGCCCACATCCCATAAACAAATAAAAAGAAATTGATAAGAAACAGAAAGAGCTACAAAACACTGGAGCTTTTAATAGATCTCCTGACTGTGACTTAACAGAGGAATATGTGTACAGGGAGGCTTGCAAGAATTTTTTTTGGTAATAATGGGAAACTTCAATCTGTAAGTAGATTGGGAGAAAAATAGCAACACAAGTAGGAACGAGAATAGATTTATTGTTTGCATTCAAGATAGGTTCTGACAGAAGCAAATCTTTAACCTAACAAGGGAACAGATAATACTTGACTTAGTTATGCGTAGTGAACCAGAAGTGGTTAGCAATCTGGTAGTAAGTGAGAATTTTGAGAATTGTGACGATAATACCTGTATGAATGAATTCACTAGCAGGATTGAAGCCAAGGTTTGGACTTAAGTAAGTCTAACTTTAAGGGGATGAGAGAAGAACCAGTTGGAATAGAGTCAGAGAAAATATTGGTTGGTAAATCTATGGACCAAAAGTGGAATCTATTTAAGGAGGTAACTGGTGCACTATAGAGCAAGTAATTACCTCAGGGATATTTCTGGGGTGATTCAACCATGGTCTGTAAGAGTGGGTAGGACCAATATTAAACAAAAGAAGGAGGCTTACATAAAGGTGATAATTGTGGCAAAATTGAGAAATGGAGTATTATAGATACCAACAAATGGAGATCAAGAAATAATGATCGCAAAAGGGGAAAGAAATGAAGATAGTATCAAAGGTAATAGGTTTTTATGAGCACAGCAAAAAAAAGCCTTGGCAAAGGAGTAGGTGGGTCCATTAAAACAGATTTAGGTATAGCAATGGTAGAGGTTATGAACATGAGAGAACAGCTAAATAATATTTTGCCTATGTCCTCACAGTGGAAAAGGAGGACATAATACTCGAGTTAGGGAAAGGACAAGAGATTAGAGAAGGGGAGAAATGAATATGAAGAGAAAAATTGAAATGGATAACATCATTAAATTTAAATTGGGCAAACTTTCAGACCCAGATGGTTTCAACCCATGAGATTAAAATAAGTAGGCAAGGAAATTTGGGCTGAATTAGTTATAATCTTCCAATACTCACTAGAAAGTAGCAAACATTACATTTTTATTCAAAAAGGGAGGATAGGACAAACCAATTAACTACAGACCAATGAATTTAATATCAGTTAGAGGGAAATTACTAGAATCCACAGAGTCATATACATGGATTTTCAGAAGGCATTTGATAAGATTACACACAAGAACTTGCTAGCTTACATTGAAATGAATGGAATTGGAGATAGCCCTGTGGTATGGATAAAACCTGCTGAGAGATTGGGAGCAGAAAGTTGGCATAAAAGGGACATGGTGCTGAGCCCTGGCATTTTAGTATATATCAATTATCTGAACTTGGGAATAGAGGGGAATATATCTAAGTTTGCAAATCGTACTAAGCTCGGAGATAGAGTGAGTTGTGAACGGAGTGGAAAATTACAAAAGGACACTGATGGTTTAAGGAAGTGGAAAGAATAATGGCAGATGCAGTTTTAAGTAACAAAGCAAGAGGGAGTACATTTTGTATGTAAGAATGGCGAATAGGAGTATAATCTGAATGGGGACGTGCTTTGGGGGGTGGTGGATGAACAAAGAAGGTCCAGGTACAAAAGTACTAAAAGCTAAATAACAACAGAAAACGCTGGAAAAACTCAGCAGGCCAGGCAGCATCCGTGGAGAGAGAAAGAGAGTTAACGTTTCAGGTCGATGACCTTTCATCAGAACTGGGAAGAGCCGGAAATCAAATAGATTTAAGGCCAGGGTAAAGCTGGGAAAAGGGGGAGGGGATAAAGGAACAAAGGGGGAGATGAAGAGACATTAAGAGACATTAAGAGATATGCAAGGCTAGAGGTGGTGTTAATGTGACAGATTAAGGCTGAATGAAGTGTGAAATCCACTGGCAGAATGAAGGACAGCTGCCAGCTTCTAGGAGGAAAAAAAAAGGTGGGGGGGGACAAATAAAAGGGTGGATAAAATAAAATATAAATGTGATTGGAGCTGAGGTTATGATCTAAAATTGTTGAACTCGATATTGAGTCCAGAGGGCTGTAGCGTGCCTAAACGAAAGATGAGGTGCTGTTCCTCGAGCTTACGCTGAGCTTCCGTGGAACAGTGTAATAGGCCGAGGACGGTGAGGTCAGAGTGGGAGTGAAGCGGTGAATTAAAGTGACAGGCCACCGGGAGCTCGGGGTCCCCCTTACGGACTGAACGGAGGTGTTCCGCAAAGCGGTCACCCAATCTGCGTTTGGTCTCCCCAATGTAGAGGAGTCCACATCGTGAGCAGCGAATACAGTATACTAAATTGCAGGAAGTACAAGTAAATCGCTGTTTCACCTGGAAGGGGTGTTTGGGGCCCTGGACAGTGGGAAGAGGGGAGGTATAAGTACTAAAAGCTAGTTCAGAGGTGTAAAAATGATTGGAAAGGCTACTAGAATACTGGGCTTCATCACAAGAAGTTTAAAATATAAAAGCAAGGAAGTATTTCTATAATTATACAGAGCATTGGTGGGACCTCACTTGGTATATTGTGTTCAGGTTTGGGAGCCTCAGTTTAGGAAGAATAGACTGGCCTTAGAGTAGCTTCAGTGACAATACAGCAAGATGATACTTGGGATGTGGAAGGTAAGGGGTGATCTGACTGAAGTGTTTAAAATAATGAAACTAATTGACAGGGTAGACAAGGAATTACTCGTCCCTTGTCTATCTAACCTAATAGAGTTTTTTGACAGAGAGACTGAAGTGGTGGATCAAGGAGAAATAGTGGTTGTCACATACATGGATTTTCAGAAGGCATTTGATACGGTTCCTTTTATTAGTGCAATTCAGAACAAGGGAACATTTTCTTCAAACTCAAGTAAAGCCAGTTAAAAGTTAATCCAGGAAAATCTCTCTTCATGTGAAGAGTTGTGAGAATGTGAAGCACACTACCTCAGAAGGCTATTCAAAATAACTAGAGTAAATGAGCACCTGGAAAGATATAAACTAATTAGGGTGAATCAGCATGGTTTTGTTAAAAGTAGTTTGACTTTATGCAAAGTCAACTCAGATGAGGAAGAAGGAGATAGATATTTACTTGGGAAGTACATGTATTAAGGGGTGTGGGAGTCAATAATGCAGCCCAAGCAGAGCAAGCCAGCTCATATAGCTCAGGTTGTGATGGTCCTGGTGCACAGAGCATGACGTGCTGGAATCATGCTCAGTTCTGGTACCGCAGGTTCGGCTTCAGGCCTCATCACAGTCTTGATCCAGAAATCAACGCAAGAGCTGAATGCCAGAGAAGAGGTGAGAGTAGCTGCTTTCAACATCAAGACATTTGACTGAGTATATCCCAAGGGGCTGTAGCAAAACTGAGGTCAATGGGAATCAAAGGGAAAACTCTCCAGTGGTTAGAGTCATACCTGACACAAAATAAGATGGTTTTCATTATCAAAGATCAATCATCACAGCCCCAGGACTTCGCTGCAGCAGTTTCTATGGGAAGGATCCTCATCACAACCTAATCATGGGAACGGTGGCATAGTGGTTATGTTACTCGACTAGTAATCCAGAGGCCTGGACTAATAATCTGGGAAACGTGAGTTCAAATCCCACCACGGCAGCTGGGGAATTTAAATTCAGTTAATTAAATAAATCTGCAATAAAAAGCTAGTATCAGTAATGGTGACCATGAAACTATCGGATTGTCGTAAAAACCCATCTGATTCACTAATGTCCTTTAGGGAAGGAAATCTGCCGTCCTTACCTGGTCTGGCCTATATGTGACTCCAGACCCCACAGCAATGTGGTTGACTCTTAACTGCCCTCTGAAATGGCCTAGCAAGCTACTCAGTTGTAACAAACTGCTACGAAAAAATAAGAAGAATAAAACCGGATGGACCACCCAGCATTGACCTCAGCACCGGCTTCGGATACGACAACAGCACACCCAGTCCAGTCGACTCTCCTCACTAACATCTGGGGACTTGTGCCAAAATTTGGAGAGCTGTCCCACAGACAAGTCAAGCAACAGCTTGACATAGTCATACTCACAGAATCATACCTTCCAGCCAATGTCTCAGATTCCTCCATCACCATCCCTGGGTATGTACTGTCCCATCGGCAGGACAGACCCACTAGAGGTGGAGGGAGTGGCCCTGGGAGTCCTCAACATTGACTCCGGACCCCATGACGTCACATGGCTCCAAGTCAAGCATGGGCAAGGAAACCTCCTGCTGATTACCAGCTACTGCCCTCCCTCAGCTGACGATTCAGTACTCCTCCATGTTGAACACAACTTCAAAGAAGCACTGAGGGAAGCAAGGGCACAGAATATACTCTGGGTGGGGACTTCAATGTCTATCACCAAGAGTGGCTCGGTAGCACCACTACTGACCGAGCTGGCTGAGTCCTGAAGGATATAGCTGCCAGACTGGGCCTGCGGCAGGTGGTGAGAGAACCAACACGAGGGAAAAACCTACTTGACCTTGTCCTCACCAATCAACCTGTTGCAGATGCATCTGTCCATGACAGCATTGGTAGCAGTGACTACCGTACAATCCTTGTGGAGACAAAATCCCATCTTCACACTGAGAACTCCCTCCATCGTGTTGTGTGACACTACCACCGTGCTAAATGGGAAAAATTCAGAACACATCTAGCGGCTCAAAACTGGGCATCCATGAGGCGCTGTGGGCCATCAGCAGCAGCAGAATTATATTCCACCACAATCTGTGAACTCATGGCCCGGCATATTCCTCACTCTACCATTACCATCATGCCAGGGGACCAACCCTGGTTCAATGAGGAGTGTAGAAGAGCATGCCAGGAACAGCATCAGGCGTACCTAAAAATGAGGTGCCAACCTGGGGAAGCTGCAACACAGGACTACATGCATGGTAAACAGCAAAAGCAGCATGCTATAGACAGAGCTAAGCGATCCCACAATCAACGGATCAGATCAAAGCTCTGCAGTCGTAAGTGGTAGTGGACAATTAAACAACTAACGGGAGGAGGAGGCTCCATGAATATCCCCATCCTCAATGATGGTGGAGCCCAGCATGTGAATGCAAAAGAGAAGGCTGAAGCGTTTGCAACCATCTTCAGCCAGAAGTGCCGAGTGTATGATCCATATCGGCCTACTCCTGAGGTCCCCACCATCACAGAAGCCAGTCTTCAGCCAATTCGATTCACTCCACGTGATATCAAGAAATGGTTGAGTGCACTAAATTCAGCAAAGGCCCCGACAACATCCCGGCTGTCGTGCTGAAGACTTGTGCTCCAGAACTAGCTGCACCTCCGTCCAAGCTGTTCCAGTACAGCTACAACACTGGCATCTATCCGACAATGTGGAAAACTGCCCAGGTATGTCCTGTCCAGAAAAAACAGGACAAATCCAATCCGGCCAATTACCGCCCCATCAGTCTACTCTTAATCATCAGCAAATTGATGGAAGGTGTCATCGACAGTGCTATCAAACGGCACTTACTCACCAATAACCTGCTCACCGCCAGGACCACTCGGCTCCAGACCTCATTACAGCCTTGGTCCAAACATGGACAAAAGAGCTGAATTCCAGAGGTGAGGTGAGAGTGACTGCCCTTGACATCAAGGCAGCATTTGACCGAGTGTGACATCAAGGAGCCCTAGTAAAACTGAAGTCAATGGCAATCGGGGGGAAAACTCTCCACTGGCTGGAGTCATACCTAGCACAAAGGAAGATAGTTGTCGTTGTTGGAGGTCAATCACCACAGCCCCAGGACATCGCTACAGGAGTTCCTCAGGGCAGTGTCCTCGGCCCAACCATCTTCAGCTGCTTCATCAATGACCTTCCCTCCATCGTAAGTTCAGAAGTGGGGATGTTTGCTGATGACTGCACAGTGTTCAGTTCCATTCACAACTCCTCAGATAATGAAGCAGTCCATGCCCGAATGCAGCAAGACCTGGATGACATTCAGGCTTAGGTGATAAGTGGCAGGTAACATTCGTGCCACAAAAGTGGCAGGCAATGACTATCTCCACAAGAGAGAGTCTAACCACTGCCCCTTGACATTCAACAACATTACCATCGCCGAATCCCCCACCATCAATATCCTGGGGGTCACCATTGACCAGAAACTTAACTGGACCAGCCACATAAATACTGTGGCCACAGGATCAGGTCAGAGGCTGGGTATTCTGCAGCGAGTGTCTCATCTCCTGACTCCCCAAAGCCTTTCCACCATCTACAAGGCACAAGTCAGGAGTGTGATGGAATACTCTCCACTTGCCTGGATGAGTGCAGCTCCAACAACACTCAAGAAGCTTGACCCACCATCCCGGACAAAGCAGCCTGCTTGATTGGCACCCCATCCACCACCTTAAACATTCACTCCTTCCACCACCGGCGCACCGTGGCTGCAGTGTGTACTATCTACAAGATGCACTGCAGCAACTCGCCAATGCTTCATTGGCAGTACCTCCCAAACCCGTGACCTCTACCACATAGAAGGACAAGGGCAGCAGACGCATGGGAACACCACCACCTGCAAGTTCCGCTCCAAGTTACAAACCATCCTGACTTGGAAATATATTGCCGTTCCTTCATCATCGCAGGGTCAAAACCTTGGAACTCCCTCCCTAACAGCACTGTTGGGAGTACCTTAACCACAAGGACTGCAGCGGTTTAAGAAGGCGGCTCACCACCACCTTCTCAAGGGCAATTAGGGATGGGCAATAAATGCTGGCCTTGCCAGTGACGCCCACATCTCAGGAATGAATAAAAATAAACAACCATCTTCAGCTTCTCCATCAATGACCTTGCCTCTGTTCTAAGTTCAGCTGATGATTCCACAGTGTTCAGTTCCATTCACAACTACTCCAATAATGAAGCTGCACATGTCAGCCTACAGGAAGAGCTAGAGAACATCCAGGCTTGGGATGACAAGTGGCAGATAACATACCTGCCACTCAATGACCATCTGAAACAAGAGAAAGCCCATCCATCTCCCCCTGATCTTCAACAGCATCTACTATGGCCGAGTCCCCTACTATCAACATCATGGGGTCACCAGCAACCAGAAGCTTAACTGGACCAGCCATATCAACACCATGGCTACAAGAGCAGAGCAGAGCCTGTGTGCTCTGTGTAGGGTGATACAACTCTTGACCCCTCAAAGCCTGTCCACCATCTACAAGCCTCAAGTCAGGAGTGTGATGGAATACTCATTATTCTCCTGGATGGGTACAGCTGTAACAACACTCAAGAAGCTTGAAACCATTCAAGACAGAGCAGTTTACTTGATTAGCACCCCTACAGTGAACTCAGTATCCACCACTGGAGCACGGTGGTTGCAGTATGTATGATCTGCATGATGCACTGCAACAATTCACAAGGTTACTTTAAGCGCACCTCTCTCCAACTCCTTTACCATCAAGAAGACTAAGAGCAACATTGTTCTGGGAACATTACCCCTCCAAATTTCGCTCAGGTTACGCACTATCCTGACTTGGGCATATATCATTGTTCTTTTTTCCTGGCTGGGTCAATATTCTGGAATTCCTTATCTAATACTATTGTGGAAACACCCTAAGGACTGCAATGGTTTAAGGAGAAGGCCCACCACCACCTTTTCAGGGCAACTAGGGATGGGCAATAAGAGTGGCCTTGCCAGGTCACCTGTATCCCAAGAACAGAAAAAATGTGAATTTTGTTCTTTTTGTGTGTTCTTTCTTTTTTTTTTCTTTTGTCTGTTCCCATGCCTTCCGTCTATTGCCTCGCCCAAGCTCATGGCTAGTATCACTCCTTGCTTTTTATTCTTTGGGGTGGAATTTCCTTTAGGCTCGTTTTTGGTCCTGAAATGGGTGCTTGCGCATGGAGCACACACCCCAACCGGGAGGCTCAAGGCCAGGCTGAAATTGGGCCTCGGGACTCAATAACATTTTTTGGGCGAGTTGCCGGAGCCTGTTGCGCCTCCACAGGCAGCTCCCGCATTTAAAAAAGAGGAATTTCAGGCTGTTTGCCTAAAACAGTCGTTAGGCCCCTCCTTTGCATATGTAAGCCGCCTAAGGGAAAGGTGGTAGATTCACTCACACCACAGCCCCAGACCGGAATTTAAAGGTCTGATTATACGGGTGAAATCCCGGCAACACCAGGCTCTGGCCCATATTCCGCGCCCCTCCCCCCGGGCAGAAAAGGGACTTACATCCTGTCCAGACGCAGGAATTTCAGTTTCAAAGAATTTGATAGCAACTCATCTGTACTGTAACAAGTGTTCTAAACGCAAAAAGTATTCTGAGTTTAATGCTTGGTACAAACAGAATACACATCAGGGAATGGTATTGATGCAAACCGGACCATTTGTGTCACAGCTGTCATCACTCACTCGTGTTTGTGTGAATCGAGAGCAAAAGAATTTTACAAATTTCCAGTCCCCAATGTTTACCCGCTACTCAATGAGAAGAAAACCTCTTCTATTTACTTTAAAGAAACTCAGGTTAGCGTGGATATGATGAAGGGATCGGATTCAGTCTGGTTGGATTGCTTATCTGAGATAGATAGGGCTGGTAGAACCAGAGGGCATGCGTAAAAAACATTTTTTTAAAAATTCGTTTATGGGATGTGGGCGTCGCTGGCAAGGCCAGCATTTATTGCCCATCCCTAATTGCCCTTGAGAAGGTGGTGCTGAGCCGCCTTCTTGAACCGCTGCAGTCCATGTGGTGATGGTACTCCCACAGTGCTGTTAGGTAGGGAGTTCCAGGATTTTGACCCTGCGACGATGAAGGATCAGCGATATACTTCCAAGTCAGGATGGTATGTGACTTGGAGGGGAACTTGGAGGTGGTGGTGTTCCCATGCACCTGCTGCCCTTGTCCTTCTAGGTGGAAGAGGTCACGGGTTTGGGAGGTGCTGCTGAAGAAGCCTTGGCGAGTTGCTGCAGTGCATCTTGTAGATGGTACACACTGCAGCCATGGTATGCCAGTGGTGGAGGGAGTGAATGTTTAAGGTGGTGGATGGGGTGCCAATCAAGTGGGCTGCTTTGTCTTGGATGGTGTCGAGCTTCTTGAGTGTTGTTGGAGCTGCACTGATCCAGGCAAGTGGAGAGTATTCCATTACACTCCTTACTTGTGCCCTGTAGATGGTGGAAAGGCTTTGGGGAGTCAGGAGGTGAGACACTTGCCACAGAATACCTCGCCTCTGACCTGCTCTTGTTGCCACAGTATTTATGTGGCTGGTCCAGTTAAGTTTCTGGTCAATGGTGACCCCCAGGATGTTGATGTTGGGGGATTCGGCGATGGTAATGCCGTTAAATGTCAAGGGGAGGTGGTTAGACGCTCGCTTGTTGGAGATAGTCATTGCCTGGCACTTGTGTGACACAAATGTTACCTGCCACTTATCAGCCCAAGCCTGAACGTCGCCCAGGTCTTGTTGCATGCGGGCATGGACTGCTTCATTATCTGAGGAGCTGTGAATGGTGCTGAACACTGTGCAGTCATCAGCGAACATCCCCATTTCTGACTTTATGTTGGAGGGAAGGTCATTGATGAAGCAGTTGAAGATGGTTGGGCCTAGGTATGACTCCAGCCAGTGCAGCATTTTCCCCCCGATTCCCATTGAATTCAGTTTTACTAGGGCTCCTAGATGCCACACTCGGTCAAATGCTGCCTTGAGGTAAAGGGCAGTCACTCTCACCTCACCTCTGGAATTCAGCTCCTTTGTCCATGTTTGGACCAAGGCTGTAATGAGGTTGGGAGCCGAGTGGTCCTGGCGGAACCCAAACTGGGCATTAGTGAGCAGGTTTTTGGTGAGTAAGTACCGCTTGATAGCACTGTCGATTACACCTTCCATCACTTTGCTGATGATTGAGAGTAGACTGATGGGACGGTAATTGACAGGGTTGGATTTGTCCTGCTTTTTGTGGACAGGACATACCTGGGCAGTTTTCCACACTGTTGGATAGATGCCAATGTTGTAGCTGTACTGGAACAGTTTGGCCAGAGGCGCGGCTAGTTCTGGAGCACAAGTCTTCAGCACGATAGCTGGCATGTTGTCGGGGCCCATAGCCTTTGCTGTATCCAGTGCACTCAGCCGTTTCTTGATATCACATGGAGTGAATCGAATTGGCTGAAGATTGGTTTCTGTGATGGTGGGGACCTCAGGAGTAGGCCGATATGGATCACCCCTCGGCACTTCTGGCTGAAGATGGTTGCAAATGCTTCAGCCTTGTTTTTTGCATTCACGTGCTGGGCTCCACCATCATTGAGGATGGGGATATTCATGGAGCCTCCTCCTCCCGTTAGTTGTTTAATGGTCCGCCACCATTCACGACTGGATGTGGCAGGACTGCAGAGCTTTGATCTGATCCGTTGATTGTTGGATCGCTTAGCCCTGTCTATAGCATGCTGCTTCCGCTTTTTACCATGCATGTATTCCTGTGTTGCAGCTTCCCCAGGTTGGCACCTCATTTTTAGATACGCCTTGTGTTGCTCCTGGCATGTTCTACTACACTCCTTATTGAACCAGGGTTGGTCCCCTGGCTTGATGGTAATGGTAAAGTGAGGGATATGCCGGGCCATGAGGTTACAGATTGTGGTGGAATACAATTCTGCTGCTGCTGATGGCCCACAGTGCCTCATGGATGCCCAGTTTTGAGCTGCTAGATCTGTTCTGAATCTATCCCATTTAGTACTGTGGTAGCGCCACACAACATGATGGAGGGTGTCCTCAGTATAAAGACGGGACTTCGTCTCCACAATGAATGTGCGGTGGTCACTGCTACCAGTACTGTCATGGGCAGATGCATCTGCGACACGTAGATTGGTGAGGATGAGGTCAAGTAGGTTTTTCCCTCGTGTTGGTTCTCTCACCACCTGTCGCAGGCCCATACTGGCAGTTATGTCCTTCAGGACTCGGCCAGCTCGGTCAGTAGTAGTGCTACTGAGCCACTCTTGGTGATGGACATTGAAGTCCCCCACCCAGAATATCCTAAGTATCAGCTTCGGTCAGTGGCAGCACTCTTGCCTCTGGGTTCAATCCCACTCATCATATAATCTTTGCTGTAGGTTTTTTCCTGGTTTTTTCTTCTTCCAGGAGGTTGTGTGGTTAAAGGGTGGGTAACTGGTGTCTGTGGATGCACCGTTTTCTGCATGGGGCAGGCTTGATGGGCCCGATGACCTTTCTCCATTCTTCTTTCTAAATGCTCCTTTGAGTCAAAATCCTAGGGATTATTCTGTGGCTCAGCTATGGCACACAGGCCAGCACTGGAGACATCAAGCAGCCTAAAATGCAGCACACTCTACAGAAGCAATGATGTCATGCTGCAGAGTGTTTTTTGAATTCCCCCCCCCCCACCCCCACCCCCACTCCAGAAAGCTCCGGCCATTGGCCTATGGCTCCACAGGGGCTGGCTGCCTTCTGGTACCTTACACATGGTCCCTGTGATCCCCTGGGCTGGTTTTGATTGCCTGAGGGAGTGAGAGAGGAATTTTTCAGAGTAGTTTTCCCTTATTGTTCCTGGGTTTTTTGCCTCTTCCAGGATTTTACATGGCTATAAGGAAGGTGGGAAGTATCTAGTCATGATGCCCCAGCCATCATGAGTGTGGGACAGGCTTGATGGTCTTTTCCTGCCATGTTTTTCAAATGTTCGTATGCACCCATATGGCCATGTATAAGCCTAGAGTTTTTGTTAGGGACGGATATTAAAGGTGACGGAAGCAAGGCAAGGGTAGGTACAGATCAGGCAGGATCTAATTGAATGTCGGAGCATGCTTGAGGGGTTGAATGGCCTATTTCTGTTTCTATGTTCCTAGATAGTGAGTATCGGTAGACTTTTTGTCCATGGAGGACATGGCGCTGAACCTAATCCTGACCTCACCCTATGTCTGTACTGCTAGTTGATTTCAAGGCAGTAGTAGGGGCGCGATAATTGGCTGCAGTACTAGGATAGTCAAATCAGGCAGGGTTCCTGCTGATGAGTACCATCCAGAAAAGTGCATGTTGACGACAGGTGAAGACAGTGTATTCTTGACTGTGATGCCTGTGTGGTGGAATAGCTTGTCAATACTGATTGTCTATTACTATGACTCTGACTGAATATGAAGGATAGCCACTTGGGTAGAGCACTGGAGGGCTGCCAGTGCCCATGGAACTGTGTGCCAGCAAAAGTCAATACCTTTAGGGGTGGTTAGAGAAAATTATAGGGAAAAATACTTAGAAAATATTGATTCAACGTTAAAGTAGCTTGTGCATTGTTGAAGCAACATAAATGGCTAGACACATATTAAATGGTGAGAGGTATCCATACTAAACTGGAACAGCTTGCAATAACTCACTTCAGTTTACTGCCTAATAGCGCTGGACTCTTTTTAAGTCAGAGTACAGAGCAAGAAAAGGGTTTTGACAACTAGTAGCCAATGATGAAGAATGTCACATGAATGTGACCTTTGGCACCCAGTGTGCTTGGAGTAAGGTAATATTAGTACAATGTAGTCACAGCTGCTCCCCCGACCTGGAAGGAGTTCAGACAAACTAAGTGTAGAATCCACACATTCATCTGAGAGACAGAGAGAGGGAGACAGGGCTGCCGGAATGGAAAACAAGCCAGCGGATGAAAACCGGACTGTGTGCACATCTGTCTCTCTTTTTGATGTTGGAGCTTTAATACCTTCACGTACACACGGAAACAAGAAATATATGTGCACTCAACTTTGAGGCAATTCCTGTGGAACTATTGGTAAAATGCTGTCTTTCTCTAACCTTCCTTTATTCAAATTATTACCGATTTCTCCTACCTTGCAGGTCTTAACGTTTAGCTAATGAAACCATCAAAAAAATCACAAGCAAATGATATTTCCAGAAATGTGCAAAAAGAAGCTTTTTTTTTTATCATTGTGAGTTCTCTCAAAGTCAAGCTGATTTATAATGTTGTCCAGCTTCCAGCATTGGTAGTTTATAGTTTCTCAAGGCCAGACTTCTGCCTCTGGTGCTTTGCTGTGTCCTTTTTCTATTTTCTTTACACCAATGTCCTACTTCCCTCATCATTTTTATGATTTGTGTACAGCCAGCTGTATCTCCTCCTAAGTTCAACGTGTGGGTAAGTCTCAGCACCAGACAGTGATGAAAGCCATCTCCACCTTGGGCCCTCTGAGCAACCCAATGGCTGACAAATAGTTCCCCTCCCCATACTCTCATCACCCAACTAGATCTCCACTGTGAATTTCTTCAGCAAACAGGTCAATTTGATGGGCAAATGTTTGTCCACGATCCAAGGTGTATTTGGTCTGGAATTTTTTTGGGGGGGTAATTCTTTGCTCAGTTGTTTCACTTCTAAGTAAACCTGAACCTGCCTCTTGTTTTTTCTTCAAGGCCAGGATTTCAATGTTTGAAAAATATGTCATTTATATTAATAGGACAGAGGTTAATAACGCTTCAAAGATGGTTTATTCCAATTCTTTAGCATTTTTACAAAGATGTGACTGTTAAGATGGGAAGATTATTTCTATATCACGCACTTCCAAAACAGAACCAAAAATTCAGCATCAAGGTTGTCTAAGCACACTTCTTCAATGCACACTTTACAATTTTTCAGGGGGAAAAGGCCAAAGAAAAAAATCCAGTTTGTGAAAAGCTAAAATTCATAAGCGATTTCTTAAAAAAAAACGAACAATGAAAATGTCAAAAGCTAATGGCTGTTTTTGGAAATAGAGCCGATTTAATCAACTCATGACATTCACACATTTAATTGCGAGTCCATTCAATTAAACTGTGTTTTTACATCACCTCGCTAAAAGAATTAAAGCAACTTTTTAAAAGATATTTAAAAATAACTTTTTTTTAATAAAAACCTAGTATTCAATTATTTCTAGAGAAAAAAATTGAATTCATATTAATTTCCTTTCTAGGTATTCGCTATAGGTGTCTTCTAATAACAGATCATTTCTTTTTTAACTTTAATCTGGTCCTGCTTGACAAGCTCCATTCTTTTCATTGAAGGGTAAGACCACTTAAAGAAAGGCCAATAAGCACTTGCACAACCCCGCTGACTGGGGTGATTTGTCACCCTGTGCTCTGGTGGTCACAGGAATATATTTATCTCAAGGTAAATGGAGATGCTGAGGACCTGGATTCTGTAGCTGTGATTAAGCCCCCCCATTCCCCCCACCATTCTATTTTTTTTGTTGCCTTGATAGATGTTGCTTGTGTTTATCTATTTGAAACGCCACTAAATCTGCGAATACAATGTAGAAAAAGATAGCCAGAAAAAAATGTATAAGTGATTTATGTAGGTAAAGAAAGGACAATGAAAAGCCGGTGAATTACTGAAGAGCACCACTGTCGAAGAGAAATGTGTTTTTTTGCATAAATGTTGCATTAATAAAAAGTGCTCCACTTGGGTTATGGAGACTTCAGTAAGTTTCCTGCTTTAGCAGCCTGCTGTTAGACTCTCAGGCCTGCACAACACCTGGACATCATTTGCTTTGCTGTAGTTTTCTGACCTGATTGCTGATGGTGAGCATTCTTAAGGCCTCCCTTTCAGGCTTAGAATTATGACAAATTATTAATTGGTGTCATTATCTGCAGCAGCATGGCCCGAGATCTCTGCTGCTCTCTGGAGGTGAGATCGTACGTGAAAGACTCAACATGAAAAAGCAGGAACCAAAAGCACCGAAGCAAACTGCGCAACCCTGTGCTTGAAAAGGGATTGTGAGATTGTGAATAATTTATTAGAAAACATTTTTCTTTGTCCTTCCTGCAGAGCTACAAATCCTCTCTAAGCTCCCTTTACCAGGCCCAGAGATAATGTACTCACACATCTAAGAGCTTTGTGAAAGGGACTGTAGAAGCCTCAGGGTACTATCCTCCCCGGCTGTTTTGTAAAGGCCTAGTGCAGGCCAAGGATTTGACTATTTAAGCCAATGTGTTATCTCCCATCAGCAAGCAAGTTAACGTTGGTTTCTCTAGGAATGAATCGTGTGACTGTGAAGAGTTCACTTACACTTTAACACCTACTTTCCCTCTCTGGTTGCTTCTCATATAACAGACAGCTTTTTCAATGGTCCTTCCATCTGTGTTTTCTCTCCTGCAGTTGTTAAAATTTTAATTAACAACTCTAACTAATATGTCACTATTTTGTGGAGGGGTGTGAATTATGGCAAACACAAACTATGAATGATAATATGTCGTACTGATCAGGCTCTCCAAAACTCTTCGGTAGTGTAGCGAACTCTGTACACGAATAAACAACAGTGCAAATTTACAATGCTGCTCATTTGGCTCAATCATTCAATAGTTTCTATTCTAAATGATGCAAGATTTTTTCCAGTAATTCTCTTTCATTCCTGAAACTGCCCATCTTTCAGTACAGTATAAAAGTGATATTAATACTTTTGTCTCACTTTCCCTCTCATCGCTTTCTCTTTTTTCTTTTACTCCTTTTCTTTTCTTTTTCTGTTTTTTCTCTGTCTACCTTCTTTAACCCTGCTTTTTATCTCTTATTTTCTTTTCTGTCTCCACAGCTAACCTAGCTGCGGCTGAGCGTGCCACTATTGCAGGAGAGTAAGGGATAGCGAAAGAACGCTAGGTAGATGGGCCTATTGCAGCATTCATAGTACTGGTGAAAGGTCTATGTTAAAATGATAAGCCGTACAGTTTTAATAGGGGGCTTTCAATGCCACTGGGGACACATGGAAAGCTTCACTTCCATAGCAGTCTTTTAATTTCCCATGCTATCGATCAAGGAAAAGCACAAAGAAAATTGGAAAGTCAGGATTTACCAGTACTGATCCTGGGACTTTTCTGGTCTGTATAGTTCAGTACCAGATTAGGCAGTTTATCATGGCCAGCAGCTCCTTTCTAACCAAAGGGGCGCATATATCTCTAACAAACATCAGCCTGTTGCATGTTCAGTTTCATATAATGGGAAGAAAATCATTGGGAGATTTGAATGGAGTTGTTAGGTCTGATTGGGACTGATTTTCATTACTGTGATTCACAGGAAAGGGCTCTACCTGTGTACAATCAATATTTCAAAGCTACATTTGGTGCTCAATACTGAAAGGGTTAATGATTATAATCTGTGTTAACTGCCCTCAATACACAGCAATTACAGTTTTCTGTAATTAATTAATCAGAATGATAGCCCAGATCATGGCATTAGACGCAAAGGATTTGTAAATTGGATACAAGCAAATTCCTAATTTAGAAGCAATTCCTGGGCTTGTCCCAATTTGTTCATGACTCGGTTCGCTGACATTTTAACGCAAACAGTTTGGCATCGGGACTCACAGTTCAGGTCATGAAAAATGGGGTTGGCAAATCCAAGAATCAAGTGGATTTTTTGAAAATGGATAAACCTAAGTGAATCGCCAAGACCCATAATACAGGTTTGAAAAGAGTAGGACAGAAGATGGGAAGGAGTGGCTAAGCGATGCCAAACTCAGGCTTATAGGAGGAAGGTAAGGTAAGGAGGTAAAGTGTTACACAGTTGTGAGGTCTTGGGAAAGAATGAGTTGAATTAGAATGTAGTGAAGGTGCAGGGTGGAGGAACCATGTGTAGGATGATATAATTGCAGCTTATAACGACAAAGAGACGAAGATTCAGAGAAGCAAAGATCATCGTAGTACTGATAAAATTGCAGTCGAGAAACATTGTGATGGAAAGAGTTTGGAAACTAAAGGAGAGAAATCTAATGTTTATCAGATGACAAGTTCTGAGAGATCAAGGGGTCTGATCTAGTTTCCACTACAGTTTACACTATTCATGAATTATATAGGGAGGATCCTTTTAGTAATATAAAATTTGCTGATGACGTTAACCTATGTGACCACAGGATTTACATAGCTAAATAGTGTAACAGAGATTGCATTCAAATCAATCTGGATCAAAATCAAGTGGATGGGCTAATGAATGGTAGATGGACTTTAATGTAGATGGATGTAAAGTTATCCATATTAGGACAGCAAACATGAAATGTGGACATGATGAAGGCATGTCCAACTGCAAAGATGGAATAGTAAAAGGATTTTGGCGTGATTATTGACCATTAGCTGAATGAAGCTGGTCAATATGAAGCTGTTATCAACGAGGCTAATTGAGCACAGGGATGTATCTCAAGGGCATTTGATTATAAGTCAGAACAAATTATTCTAACCTGATATGGATCATTGATGTAACCACATTTGGAATATTACATGGAATTTTGGACAGCTTGCTTATTGATGTGTTGGAGAGGAATTATGGAAGGGAGACAAAGATTTAGAGAATTTAGAACGCAAAGTTATGAAAAGAGGTTCTCAGAACTGAACTTGTTTTCGTTGGTGAAAAACAAATTGAGAAGTTCTTTGCACACTGAAAAACAATGATGATATAGATGTAAGCTTCACACACTGTGATTACAGATAGTGGCCATGATGCGGAGATGCCGGTGTTGGACTGGGGTGGACAATAGTGAGAAGTCGCACAACACCAGGTTATAGTCCAACAGTTTTATTTGAAACCACAAGCTTTCGGAGCGGCTGCTCCTTCGTCGGCTGCTCACTTCACCTGACGAAGGAGCAGAGCTCCGAAAGCTTGTGATTTCAAATAAAACTGTTGCACTATAACCTGGTGTTGTGCGACTTCTCACTTTTGTGATTACAGAGCTAGAGGAAATTAGTACAAAATTACCAAGCCTCAAACAGGTCCAAAGATTAGAAAATGTATTTATTTTTTCTCTATAGAGCTCTGGTTCTGTGGAAAAAGGAGTTAGCATTGGGTCGATTAACTCCTATATAAAAAAAAAGCACGATTAGAATCTGGTTAAAAATGAAATTGAAAAGCTCTCCTTGGTATGTGGAAGCTGTTGGCTTGTTGAGGCAAATGGCCTTTTATTATTTACTGTGTAAATGCAATGCCCGATACAGTACTGAGATATATAGACCAGTAAGGTCCCAGTTTAACCCTTGGTCTGTGCTGAGTCAGCTGGCCTCAGCTGTGGTCACTACAACTAGCCTCATACTTTGGGCTAGAGAATGGGGGGGGAAAAATCAACCAGGATCCCAATTCTTGACTGCTATCCAGTGACCCCTGCTGGAAAGTATGCAGGTGACAATGTTGGATGGTATTGGGCTCCCTGTGATGCCTGCCATGGTTGAATAGCCTGCTGACACTCACATGCCTAGGCTCAGACACGAAGAATGTGATGTACCAAAGGTTGACCTGGGCCTGCGGAACCATATGTCAGCAGAAGCAACACTTTTGGGGGTGGGGGGGAGAAAATTGAAGGGAAATAGAGATAAGAAGCTGCTCCTGTTCACATGCAAGCTTTTTTCAAGTGATTTTAGGAACAGTAACTTTCCCTGTGAGTTTGCTACATCAAACAAAAGGAATAATCACCCAACATGTGTAATTGGTAGCATGGCGACAGTTCACTGAACACTGTGTCTGGTTTAACCAGTTACAAATGATTTTAAAATATTTCACCTGTGGCAGGAGGTCACTTCTATTGTCCTTTTTCAGATGTATTATAGAGAGATTTGTTGCTTTGGCAAGAAATTCCCCCAATGGAGGGAGAGGGTCTGCACAAGGCCAGAATGTGGAAAATACATTGGCAGCATTAAAAACAGCAATAAGAAAACAGTGGCAGTGCATTTCTGACATGTACAAGTACCAAGATGGCAGATTCACTGCTCGTGTTGCCACTGGGAGTTGCTTCACTTTTCAGCTAGTTTCATTCACCATGTGGCATTTATGTTAGCGAGTGTCCTCCAGTGATGCTTTGCTATCAGAGGCAACCCTTCAGCGTGCAGGAAGCACTAGTGGAAGGCTGGGCTCTCATTACATTTTTGGTTCCCTCTCTAATCTATTTACATTTCATGGTAACACACCATTTGAGCAACACTAAACGGTTCTGGCTAACAAAGAAGGTGCAGCTGCCATCTTGAAAACAGATTTTGTAAGAAAGGTTTCAGACCAGTGGCACAACACATTATGGCTTTGACTCACACATGTGATAACATAAGAGATATGGTTGGTTAATAAAACTCAGTCCTATAAGTTAAAGTCATTTAAAGTGTAGATTAGGTCATTATTTTTAGATAAATCTCAGGATGATTTATATCTATTTTAAAATTGCTAAACTACCCATTCTAGCATAAAAGGCAATAGCTGAGCTAATGATTTATCTTTTTTCTTGAATGAATGATTATATTTGCAGCAACTTGCAGTAAAGGAGACAAAGTTGTCTGTTAGTGGTAATGGAGGAGCCTTTCCTTTATTCAGTGCCCACTGATAAATAAATCGCATCACCTTTACATAGATTTACCACCGTTTGCCAATTCTAAAACTGGAAAGAGGTTGGAAAGGGGGTGGGGAGAGGAGCATGGGTCTGGGTGGGATCATGGGTTGAATGTTGATATTTCCTCAGCAAAATTCATTGAAAACCTTTAGAACTAATGCCTGCACATTATAAGGCATAGATGTAAATGAGAAAAAAATTGACTTTTTTTAAAATCAGACTTTTTAACACGGATTTTTTTTAACATAGATGCTGCTGTGAGGGTTGGGGAAGGCAGTGACAATATGAATGATAACAAACAGAGGACACTTGCTGGATGGTGCCATTTTGACTCCAACACACTCTCTCCAATGCGCCCAACAGCTTCACTGCCACATAAGGTGAGTGCTATCTTTTTATAGGTTTTCAGCTATTTCAATAGAGCTGGGCCTCCTGCTGTCCTTGTTTACTTCCGATGTGTTGGACAGCCTTGACCGATAAGAACAGCACATTAACGAACATGTTAGTTTGTGACGAACTGATGGAAACAGCATCTGTGTCTTGACAACTTCCCTCCGTGGTCCAGAAATCTCCCAGTTTGATGCTCGGTACCCTCTCCATCACTCTTAGCACCCCAGCCCTTTCTGCCGCTCTCCAACCCCTGCTTTGTGACCGTTGCCACCCCTGCCTCTGTGTCACATCCCACCTGCTACCCAATCCTTCTAGTGCTCTACGGGAAACCAACAGTCCTTGACTGACTGCGGTACATAAATTCTATCCCTGTTCCCTAGTACCTAGATGGTCCACGAGCCATGCACCTCGACTGCCAGAAAAAGAATCCATGTTTGGGAAAGGCCAACCTATTCCTGCACAAGTGTGGGGAGCGCATAAACAGTGTTGGTACCAACGGCACTGAAGAGGGGCAACATTATCACCGTCCCCCCAACACCCCTGCCTGGGTCAATAACAAGCACTCCCAGGTCAGATATAACAACAGCAACTTACATTTGTACAGCGCCTTTAACATAGTAATACATCCCAAGGCGCTTAATTTCCAGGTATAGCTAGGAAAGTGTGTTTTCATTGGGGTTTTTGGTCCTCTTTTACAGTATTTGTGTGGTTGGGGAAGGTGGTCAAGTTTCACGTGCTATGCATGAACGTCTGTTTTTCAGTGCCTACTAACAACAGCACTGTTGCAGTTTACTTGTATCTCAGTGGGTTGAAATCACACTGTGGGATAATAGTTTTTTTTTAATTTGTTTTATCGGATGTGGGAATCACTGGCAAGGCCAGCATTTATTGCCCATCCCTAATTGCCCTTGAGAAGGTGGTGGTGAGCCGCCTTCTTGAACCGCTGCAGTCCGTGTAGTGAAGGTACTCCCACAGTGCAGTTAGGGAGGGAGTTCCAGGATTTTGACCCAGCGACGATGAAGGAACGACGATGTACTTCTAAGTCAGGATGGTGTGTGACTTGGAGGGGAACTTGGAGGTGGTGGTGTTCCCATGCACCTGCTGCCCTTGTCCTTCTAGGTGGAAGAAGTCGCTGGTTTGGGAGGTGCTGCTGAAGAAGCCTTGGCGAGTTGCTGCAGTGCATCTTGTAGATGGTACACACTGCAGCCACGGTACGCCGGTGGTGGAGGGAGTGAATGTTTAAGGTGGTGGATGGGATGCCAATCAAGCGGGCTGCTTTGTCTTGGATGGTGTCGAGCTTCTTGAGTGTTGTTGGAGCTGCAGTCATCCAGGCAAGTGGAGAGTATTCCATCACACTCCTTACTTGTGCCCTGTAGATGGTGGAAAGGCTTTAGGGAGTCAGGAGGTGAGACACTCGCCGCAGAATACCCAGCCTCTGACCTGCTCTTGTTGCCATAGGATTTATGTGGCTGGTCCAGTTAAGTTTCTGGTTAATGGTGATCCCCAGGATGTTGATGTTGGGGGATTCGGTGATGGTAATACCGTTGAATGTCAAGGGGAGGTGGTTAGACGCTCGCTTGTTGGTGATAGTCATTGCTTGACATTAGTAATGAATGTATCAATGTACCAGTCGGAAATTTCTCTCTCCTATTTAACAAAAGTTTTAACCCATTTATGCCAAGCTCTTACAGTGCAGCTATGACACTGGCATCTACCTGACATTGCCCCGATAGTTCCTATTCACAAAAATTAGCATAACCCTAACCTAGCCGAATAGTGATCTATGAGCTTCCTCCTCAATAAAGAGATAGAAGGAGTCTTCAAAGGTGCCATCAGTTGACACCTACTCACAAATAACCTGCTCACCGACACTCAGTTTGGGTTCTGCTAGAAACACTCAGCACCAGGCCTCATCACAACATTGATCCAGATATGGACACAAGAGCTGAATGTCAGATTAGCTGACCTCATCTTCAAGGCAACATTCGACTGAGTATGGCAACAAGGAGCCCTAGCATAAGTGAGGTCAATGACGGTCAAATGGAAAACTCTTCAGTGTCATACCTGACATAAAGGAAAACGGTTGTGGTAGTTGGAGGCCAATCATGTCAGCTCTAGGGCATCACTGCAGGAGTTCCTCAGGGAAGTGTCCTCAGCCCAAACATCTTTAGCTGCTTCATCAATGACCTTTCCTCCGTCATAAAGTCAAGAGTGGGGCTGTTAGGTGATGATTCCACAGCGTTCAGTTCTATTTACATCTCCTCCGATAATGAAGCAGACTATGCCAGCTTACATCACAACTTGGATAATATCAAGGTTTAAGCTGACAAGTGGCAGGTAACATTCGTGCTACTTTAGTGTCAAATAATGACCATCTCAAACAAGAGAAGGCAAAACCGCCTCTGCTGACCTTTAACGGCAAAGCCGTCGTCAAGTTTGTTCACCATCAACATCTTAAGGGTCACCATTGACCAGAAGCTTAAGTGAACCAGCCATATTAACACTGTGGCTCTGAGAGCAGGGTAGAGACTGGATACTCCATGACGACTGACACACCCCTGATCCTTAAAAGCCTCTTCACCATCTACAAGGCTCAACCCAGAAGCGTGATGAAACCTATCACTGGCCTGGATATTGCAGCTGCAATCACACTCAAGCTTGGCATCATCTGGGACAGAACAGTTCGCATGATCAGTATCCTGCCACTGGATTCAACATCCACCCTCTCAACCAGCAGCGCACTGTGGCTGTGGTATGTACGAACTACAGGATGCACTGCAGCAACCGACCAAGGTTACTTTGACAGCACTTCTCTCCCCTGCAACCTCTACCATGGAGTAGGATAACAGCAGCAATGTAGTGGGTACACCATCACCTTCAAGTCACACACCATATTGATTTGGACATGTATCATTGTTCCTTCTTTTTGACTGGGCCAGTATCCTGGAATTCCTTATCTAACGCCATTGTGGGAATGGTATCAGCCCAAGGAGAAGGGCCACCACCACTTTTTCAGGGCAACTAAGGATGGGTAATAAGAGCGGCCTTGCCATGTCGCCCACATCCCGAGAACAAAAAAAAATTGTGAGTTGTGTTCTTTTTGTGCATTCTTTCTGTTTTTCTTCTTTAGTTTGTTCCTGTCCCTTCCTTCACCTTCATCGTGCATTTTGCTCTTGCCACAGCTTCTAAAGCAGGTGGAGGGCCCAGGCTGTTGTAAAGGTTCGTAGGATCACATGCATATTGCCCGTCTGTGCTCACATTTCTGGTGGCTTGGAGACATACATTGTTGGGTCTCCAATGAGTCCTGGGATTCTGGCAGCACTTCTGGTTTTACAGATATTATTTTGGGAGGCTGTTTACCAAAGCCCTTCTTGATTTCACAGATTCCATGCAATCTGCACATGTCATGAGAAATGTACAGCCCTAGATATAACATAACCTCAATGCACAGTAAACCTCCCTCTTGATTACTCTTTGAGCCATTGATTAAGATACTGGAGAGTTTCCAGTCCCATAGAACCACAGCTTCAGGAGAGACAGAGTAAGTGATACGGGCCATTGTACTGTGTATTTACATTTACTGAAATGAGTTGCATGCTGCAGTGGTCACTGGGCTGATCTCCTTACATTGACGGCTGCCTACAGTCAGTAGCTCCCTACAGCTTGGTTATGTTAATAGCATGCTTACCTCTGAATTAGGAGGCTTTGAACCCTATCTAGGCTGACACTCCAGTGGTACTCCAGGTACTGCGGGAGTACTGCATTATCAAAGGTGTTGTATTTTGGATGAGGTATTAAACTAAGATTCCATCTGCCTACTGAGGTAGATGTAAAAAAAAACCATGACACTATTTGAGGGAGGAAGAGTGAGGGGAATGTTCTTTGAAGTAGAGTAGGGAGTACTACTAATGTCCTGGTAAACATTAATTCCTCAAAACCACCAAAAACAGATGATCTGTTCATTCAAAAAGAAAATATTGCAGATGCTGGAAATCTGAAATAAAAACAGAAAATGCTGGAGATACTCAGCAGGTCAGGCAGCATCTGTGAAGAGAGAAACAGAGTTAACGTTTCAGGTCGATGATCTTTCGTCAGAACTGGAAAAAGCTGGAGATGGAACAGATTTTTAAGCAAGTGTAGGGGCTGGGAAAGGGGGGAGGGGATGAAAGAACAAAAGGGAAGGTCTGTGATAGGATAGAAGGCAGGAGAGGTTAAGAGACATTAAGAGATATTCAAGGCAAAGGGAGATGGTTATGGGACAGGTTAAGAAACAAAGGATGGCTCTAGATGAAGTGTAAATTGCGCTGGCAGAATGAAAGACAGCTGCCATGTGGGAGAGAAGAAAATACACAAACAAAAGGTGTGGATAAAAAATATATATATGATAGGGGCCGAGGTTATGATCTGAAATTGTTGAACTCTATGTTGAGTCCAGAGGGCTGTAGAGTGCCTAATCAAAAGATGAGGTGCTGTTCCTCGAGCTTACGCTGAGCTTCAGTGGAACAATGCAAGAGGCCGAGGACGGTGAGGTCAGAGTGGGAGTGGAGCGGAGAATTAAAGTGACAGGCGACCGGAAGCTCGGGGTCCCCCTTACGGACTGAACGGAGGTGTTCCGCAACGCAGTCACCCAATCTGCGTTTGGTCTCCCCAATGTAGAGGAGACCACATCGTGAGCAGCGAATACAGTATACTAAATTGCAAGAAGTACAAGTAAATCGCTGTTTAACCTGGAAGGGGTGTTTGGGGCACTGGACAGTAGGAAGGGGGGAGGTATAAGGGCATGTGTTGCATCTCCTGCGCTTGCACGGGAAGGTGCCGGGCGAAGGGGATGGAGTGTTGGGGGTGATAGAGGAGTGGACCAGGGTGTCGCGGAGGGAGCGGTCCCTTCGGAATGCTGAAAGGGGAGGTGAGGGGAAGATGCGTTTGGTGGTGGGATCACGCTGGAGGTGGCGGAAATGGCGGAGGATGATCCGTTGAATGTGAAGGCTGGTGGGGTGAAAGGTGAGGACAAGGGGAACTCTATCGTGGTTCCGGGAGGGAGGGGCAGGGGTGAGGGCAGAAGTGCGGGAGATAGAACGGACACGGTCGAGGGCCGTGTCAACCACAGTAGAGGGGAATCCTCGGTTGAGGAAAAAGGAAGACATGTCGGAAGCACTAGTATGGAAGGTGGCATCATCAGAGCAGATACGGCGGAGACGGAGAAACTGGGAGAATGGAATAGAGTCCTTACAGGAGGTGGGGTGGGAGGAAGTGTAGTCCAGGTAGAATGATCTGTTCATTCATTCATTTGCTGCTTGTGGGACCTTGCTATGCACAAATTGGCTGCTACCTTTACCTACATAACAACAGCGCTTTAAAAGTAATTGGTTGTAAAGTTTGAGAAGCCCTGAGGATGTGAAAGGTGCTTTATAAATGTAGGTTGTTTCTACAAAAAAACATACTTGAACATGTCTCCCATTATCCCCTCTCCCCTGAAGTCGCTGACTCACAAGGATACATTGGTGCTGTTAGCCCACCAGTAACATACCCAAGTGATGATTCATCATGTGTAAGTCTAGATAGTGAATGTCAGCATATTATTCGACCACTGGAGCATCACAGCTGAGCCTGTTACTGCTTCATCCAATGTCCACAAATGCACACTGTCCTGCAGGAGTGACAGGATAAAGAACATGTACCCTGGCTAATTTTCTCTCTCTCTTACTTCAGGGATACTGAGACCAATTGTATCATTTCCACTGCTGCCTTGGCTGAAATCAGCTAACACACCCTACGCTGGGGATGGCACCCTGCTGGTGTGTATGGCTCAGTTCCACACTCTGCAGTGTGTGTGGACCTTTAGCAAAGAGCAGATCTACCTATTATTTTTGAGGTACTGATCTGGATGTGATACTGATAAGACGGAGTTGTTTGAGTGATAGCACATCCATTGCTGTAGGGTTGTTCCTCACATTGTTAAAATTTGCACCCTTTGCCATATTGATCAATTTGCCTGGATCAGCTTTGTCAATACTTTTTCATGATCTTAACAATTTCCGTAAGATCTCCTTGAAGCCTCCTGTGTTCCAGAGAAAACAGACCCAACTTTCGTTACCTTCCCCATACATTAAATCTGTGAAATCCAGAGTCATCGCTGGATCATCTCGAGTGTATTAATTCCCTGTCGATGAACTGAGCCATACAGATCAGAATGGTTCCAGTTTCAATCCTTGGTTTGTGTTGAATTCTCAAACTCCCAACTGCTTAGCTTTTGGCCCTCCTCTCTTATCATTGATATCAAGGCAGCATTTGACCGAGTGTGGCATCTAGAAGGACAAGGGCAGCAGGCGCATGGGAACACCTTCACCTGCAAGTTCCCCTTCAAGTTACACACCATCCTGACTTGGAAATACATTGCCATTCCTTCATCGTCACTGGGTCAAAATCCTGGAACTCCCTCCCTAACAGCACTGTGGGAGTACCTTCACCACACGGACTGCAGCGGTTCAAGGAGGCAGCTCACCACCACCTTCACAAGGACAATTAGGGATGGGCAATAAATGTTGGCCTTGCCAGCGACGCCCATATCCCAGGAACAAATATATTTTTAAAAAATCACCACAATATCTCTGCAGCTCTTGATTTGTTCAACCATTTTCTAACCTGCACCTTTGATGCTCTTGTGCATGGCAGAATCTTCCTGGTCCCCCATCCTGGTCATTCCCCAGTACGGTCCCCATCTGTGCTTCTTCATGTCCAAGGGATGCAACCTTGAGCATATCTGGCTTAGTCACCATCACCAGATCTGGTTTAACCACAGCAAGCTCTAACGGGCCCCTCAATCCTTTGCCAAAATGGCCCATTACTTATCCAAGGCTCTTTAAACACTTCACTCCTGCCCCCTCCACCCTTATGTCTGACAACATGCAAGGAGCTCATGGATTTGTCACCAAGATAGAGACCATCTAATCAGCTGCCTCTTCTCCTTTCGCTCTTTCCCTTGCACGCTAATCTAAACCTTCCCCCGGGCCAATGTTCCCTTTAAGCTGCGCGGTCACACGTAGGGGTACCACACAACTGGTGACCCAACTTTTAAATTGAAAAAAACATGCATGCGTGGACTTTTGAGTGGGCCACGCAGCACGTTAAAGGGGCCGCGTGGCCCAAAAAAACATTGCCCCAGGCCCTCCCAGCCCTGAAACCCTGCCTTAACCTTTCTTCCTCACACCTCTGCAAAGTGCCTTGGGACATTTTTCTATGTTGAAGGTGCTATATAAATGCACCTTGTTGTTGGATGAGCTGATTGCAGACAGGGCAGCAGTTTGGGCATTACAATTAGCCTCAGTGCCCCTGGGCTACAGAGGGGTAAACTCAGCCAGGATTCCTGCTCCTTATTGCTATCCTGTGACTCAAGGTCAGCCCCGTATCAGATCAGCTGACTCAAGCATGGTTGGAGGATCAAACCTTCTGGTATTTTAAAAGGACACTACTGGCTCTGAAAGCATTTGCTGAAGCATGGAGATGATATCGTGTGTTACTGACATCATCCCCACAACAAAAATATTTACTTTTAAAGATTGCTAAAAAGTTGATCCTGTGAAGGCTATGCTTTTATTGAATCATTTCAGTTGCTAAACTACTTATTAGTTTTTAAGCTATTGCTAGTTCCCAATAGTAATGTTGGAATATTGAAAACCTTTACTTTTCCCAAAACATTTAGCACTTTTTATTATTTCCTGTTCTGACTCTCTTTTTCCCCTTTTTCCTTAATCTCCACGCTTCACATTTTCTCGTTTTGTAGGCACTGAGAGGGATCTTGTGATGCAGTTACTGTTGCCAGGCGACAGGCACTCTGTGTGAAGGCATGCAGGTCCATACGTCTTATACCTCAGGCTGTCATGGCCCATGGTGCCTTGCTTCCCTAGTGCTTGCTGTCGGCAATGCAGACCTTTTGCGTTGAGCATTTATCAAAGCACAGCATAGTAATGACCACTCACCAGAGGGGAAATTGAGATGACCCATAGGCCAAAGCTGTTAGGGAGACTGGTGGGAAGGGTAAAGGGGTCATGGCACCCCTGTCCCACCCACTTAGTGGCCAGTTAGCACCAGAACAGCAGTGCTCTGTTCTCCATTGTCTCTTAAGGCTCGATATCAAACAACAAACATTTACTTGACAACTACAGTAGAACAAAGAAAGAATAGAACAAAAGTTTAACTAACTCCACAGAGACTTTAGAATATTTTTTGCAATTATTCCTCTATATTAATTGCAACTAATATTTCAGTCTCCTATATGCTGTTTGTTAGGAAAGAAAGGAAACACATAGTTTTCTGGAGACGCACCCATGTATCTTCCTATGTAAGTTGTCTTCCATCGTGCCTCTTTGCTTCTGGCACCAGATTATTTAGTGTGATTTATGAGGCAGTGGGAAGCAGAGACACAGGTCTTTTAATTCTCAGTTGCCCCTCTACAACAAAGTCTTTGATAGCAGTGAGAATGTTTGGGAGTGTCTAACCTGGTCAATTGGTGACATAACCTCTTTTCTTAAAGAAAACGCCACAAAGTGATAAACAAACACTTTGATGTAAACCTTTAGTTTGTTCATTTGCAATCTTTATAATTGTTTTGTTCCATACTTGAATCATTCAGGTGCTCATTCCTCCACTCCCAAAAAAAGTGAAAGTCTGTCAAAGAAAAAGGAGCAATAAACTCATTTGTTTCAGTTAAGGCGATTCCCTTGAAATATTTCAAATAAAATCTGAACTTTAAAATTGATCAAGATTCACCATGCTAACATGATATCGTGACAGAGAGCTCTATAGAGAGGCATTATTTTGACTTTGGCACTTCTTTAACATTAGAGCAAAAATTAGGACAGTAATTCAGAATGCACCATCCCAGTCAGATTCTCAGTTCCATCAGTTTTCGGTTATACTATTGACAGACTAGCATGAAAACTGTATGGCCTAGAAATTGGATATGGCAATGAAAAGGGCAGTGTTAAGGCCCAACGATGTTAAGCTGCACCAGGTCAAAATGGTCTAGGTAGCATGCAAAATTCGTGCTCAGTCCTCATTAACATGATTATAGTCTTGATTTCAGCGATAAAACCGCTGCTGCTCATTGACTTATCGCTCAACAGGTGGGGCAATATCGGGTCCAGTCTAATTCCCAGTCATGTTTGCCACAGGCTTTATTCAGTACTTAAAGGGGAGGTGCGTTGATGCTACAGCACCTCATTGTCAAGCTACTCAGAACTTCAGCTGGAAGAAGACGGCAGAGCAAACCCATGGCGGAGTCTCAGCACAGGGAGAGAGGCCGCAGATTCTCCAACGCAGCTCTTGTGACCGTGGAGAGGAGGTGGGCTGTCCTCTTCCCACACACTGGCAGGATGCCCTCGCCACACACCTCTCGAAGGCTCTGGCAGGAGATAGCCGCCCATGTGACGGCCAGCACTGTGGGTCCAAGGTCGGCCATCCAGTGCCGAATTAAGTTTAATGACCTCACACAGCTGATCAAAGTGAGTGAAGGCTTCAGCAAATGCCACATCCCACCATCTGCACCACAAGCCTCACACACTGCTCAATGCACCACACCTGCAGCAGTCACCTACCAACAATCTCTATCTATCACCACTCACACCTCACAATCGTGGGTTCACTTCACCCTCACAACCTTACCACTGCTGCAACACTCACACCCACATCTCACACCTTGCACACACTGACAGCTATTCAACTATGGCAGGCACATCACCCAAACACATTGCACCACACTCACTCACACACTTCCGTTTCTCTTGTAGGCCAAAGTTGCGCATAATCGGAGGGAGCAGTGGCAGACAGGCGGGGGGCAGGCTGACATCCACGACCTCAGCCAGCTGGAGGAGAGAGTGCTGGAAATCATTGGGCTCCAGATAATAGAGGCCGTGGCAACCGGCGAGGTTGAACCCCTTGGTGACAACAAAGGTATGCTCATTCCTAATCCTTCTTCTCACATCCCACTTCTCCCTCATCCCACAATCTCTTCTCACGTTCAAGCTACTGATGCTGTATGCATGCATATCTTGCTTCCCCCCTCCCCTCATCATAACCCGACCCTTGTGCCTTTCTGCTTTCAGATAATCAAGAACAAGCACCCGAGCAGCCTGTTCCCGAGGCGATGCATGAGAGCGAGGGGGGAGAAGAAGAAGAAGAAGACACAGCGTCACTGCATCTGTCACTCGCAGACACCAACTCAGAAACTGGCACTGCATATACTTTAGAGGCTGGGATAGAAGCGGGATCTGCACAGGGTGAGGCACCAGGCACGAGTGGGCTGCAGCAAGGCCAGGGGGAAAGTGTAGCTCGGGGGCCAGCTCCCCGGAGAGCGAGTTCACAAGCGAGTTCTGCTGCACAGGACTCAGATGAGGACCTCGATGGGGCGGCCTTCAGAAGAAGGATGATGGGTGTGGTAACACAATACAGCTTCCTGTGACTCGAACTTTATTGCATCACTTCCTGTGATTAGTCCAGGATAAATACTGGACTGATCAGTTGGATCCTGGAGAGGCATAGAGTAAGACCTCTTTTGTATGTAGCACCTTTTTAGTTGATTAAAGCTTACTTTAAGTTCGCCACGCGTAAGGCTCATTCTTACGACAATGGGCATGCACACCGAATTGCTAGGTGTAATGGCAAGCCAGCCAGAGAGCCTCTAGGCAATGTCAAGGAGCATGGAGGAATCCACCTCCAACATTGCATGGGGCTTTGCGCAGAGCTTAGAGCCCAGGATTTCCAGGCTGGAAACGATGGAAGACTCCCGAAGAGACCGCGTTGTCCAGCCATGATGCTGCGTGAGATGGGCGATGTCGCGGCTGCCATTACAGCACAGGCGGGAGCGACCCAATCTCTTAGTACTGCAGCGGAAGTGCAGACCGCTCGCATGAAGTCTCCGCTTGATGCCACCCAAGCTCAGACCGCTGGGTTTACCAGTGTCGACCGGGGCTTGCAGGGTGTCGCAGCAGCCCAGCAATCTGTGCTCCAACATTTTGCTAGGAATGCTGAGGCGCCGCCCTAGGGGAGTGGCACTGGGTCAGTGGAGCAGGACCCTGCTGTCCTCTCTCAGGATGACAGCATTCCTATTCCCACCACGGAACTCCGCCATTGCCCTTGCTGCTGCCAGTCAACCGGCCAGACCAGACTGCTGCCGCCGTCTACAGTCAGGCCTTCTAAGTCCAGAGCTGCTCGAGGTCATCCTGCAAAGCCATCTGAAGTCTCCCCTATGGAAACTCAGAAGCCTTCCACTAGCCATGCTGCAGTCAGGGGTGAACACTTCGTAGGAGCACTAGGACAGGAAAGGGCACCTGAACGACAGGCACTAAGGGATTACACAAGGGTGATTAGTTCATATCGTAAGTGTAAATATGTGTGAAGTGATTTGGGATAAAATTATTAATTTTGTTTGGAATCTTTTGTGGTGGCTCTCATTTCAGATTTGTGCCCAGGAGCACACTGCGATATTCCGTGACAGAGGGATGATAAGATGGGGAAGTGGTGAGCAACGGGGATCTGGGGTTTCATTCATTGGAATCGGAGTTTGATGAGGTGTTCACGGACAGCCCGTCCGGAACAGGGATTGCTGTCTGGCTCCTCCCTCCCTCCTCTTCCTCTCCCTCCTCCTCCTCCTGATGTGGTCCCGCAATCCCTGGTGGCAAGGGCTGTGCCCTCATGATGGACAAGTTGTGAAGCATGCAGCAAACCACCACGAAATGGGACACCCGATCCGGCATGTACTGGAGGACTCCTCCTGAGTGGTCAAAGCAGCGGAACCTTTGCTTCAGTAGCCCGATGGTCTGCTCTATGATGTTCCTGGAGGAAGCATGACTCTCATTATATGAGCGCTGGGCACCAGTGTTGGGGTTGCGGAGGGGAGTCATGAGCCAGGTGCAGAGCGGATAGCCCTTGTCTCCGAGCAGCCACCCTCGAGTTTGATGTGGTGGTTGGAAGATTGCTGGCACTGGAGACTGACGCAGGATGAACGCATCATGGCTGCTGCCAGGATAGCGGGCATTAACCATCAGGAAGCACTGGGCGTGTCACAGACCAACTACACATTTAGTGAGTGGTAGCCTTTGCGGTTGCAGAAGATCTCAGGATTGTTATACAGCGCCCGCAAAGCCACGTGGGTGCAGTCAATGGCACCCTACACCATGGGGAAGCTCACTCTCCTGGCAAAGCCACATGCGCATTTGTCCTACTTTTTTCTGCTTAGAGAGAGGACAACGTAATCCCTTCTCCTGGTGTAGAGAGCCTGAGTGACCACCCGGATGCAGCGATGGATGGCGAACTGTGAGATGTTAGCTATGTCTCCTGTTGCAGACTGGACGGAACCGCTGCCGAAGAAATTGAGGGCCACGGTGACCTTGACTTCCACTGGGAGAGCCAGGGTCACCCTGCTCTCTGTTTGCAGAGTTCTGTGACCACCTCCTTGGTGTAGCGTAGCCTCCTAATATACTGCTCCTCGCTTAAGTGGAGATAGAGAAGTGCTCTCTGAAGACCCTAGGTGGGTAAGGCCGCCTGTTGAGAGCCCTCCTGCCCCTCCTCCTCCTCCCTCTGCGAGCATCTTCTCGTCTTCTTCTCTGCCTCCGCTCCCTCTCCCGAAGATACTCGAGCGTGAGGGGGTCTGCCAGTAGAGCCCCCATGACTGTGAGCAAGTGTTGTGAGCAGAAGCCATTAAATAAGAATGAAGGCATTCTCCACTTGCAACAACACTCCCTGTTACCTTAGAACCTTGAAAGAAGTTTATAAAGCTGCTGGAGTTGCAGAAAGTTGCACAGAGCCAGTCAAACTGAACCAGCCTGTCAGGTGCAAGTAGTTGCTGATGATCCCTTTAAATACCGCTGCTGGAGCTTTCTTCCTTCTTGTCAACGCTTGCTCAGCTCGTCGCACTCAAGGCATGCCGGTAAATTGAACGGCGAACTCCAAACTCACAGATCGGGCGTCAAGTGAGCGATGTACACTCACTGACGTCACGATCTGCATCATCTACATAATTTTAGCGATCGCTGACATTGGCAGCACTGCCAGCCATCTGAAAATGGTGGCCGCCACAGGACCCGCCGGCAGCGGGCAGAAGAGTGACGGCCGCCATTTTTTCACCCGAATCTGGTGGTAACGGGTGGCGATAAACCCCTGAATTTCTAGGCCCATGTTTTTCAGAAACACATCAGTGCATTTTATTAAGGAATGTTCCACCAATATCAGTTTTTAAAGCAAATTTAACCTTTATTTGCTGTAAAAATATTTGCTTGGGAGCTGAGATACCTCTTGAAGAAGAACTAAGGGCTAATTGAGCTAAGACATCCCAAGGTAATCCTACTAGTTGTATTACCCAGATAAATAATATTACATAGAATTACATAGAAATTACAGCAGAGAAACAGGCCATTCGGCCCAACTGGTCTGTGCCGGTGTTTATGCTCCACACAAACCTCCTCCCATCCTATTTCATCTAACTCTCTCAGCATAACCTTCTATTCTTTTGTCCATCATGTACTTATCTAGCATCTCCTTAAATGCATCTGTGCTATTTACCTCATCTACTCCAGGTGGTTCCACAAGTTCCACATTCTAACCACTCTCTGAGTAAAGAAGGTTCTCCTGAATTCCTTATTGGATTTATTAGTAACTGTCTTATATTTATGACCACGAGGTTTAAAGGCAAGTTAACTGTTTTAATTAGGCTCAGTTAACATAATGTGAAGCGTATGATGTGGAATTGGGGAGGTGACCTGTTACTCCAGCATCAACCATGGAGCCCAGTCTCCAGATGGATAGATGGCGGTGGAGGTGGTGGACATTGAGGCCAGTGGCTGCAGCTCCAATCAAGCAGACTGCTCTGCCCTGGATGGTGTCGAGCTTCCTGAGTGTTGCTGGAGCTGGACCCATCCAGGTCAATGACTTCTATTCGAAAAGTATATTTGTGTGAATGTCAGACAAAGACACTGTCAGGATCGGCTGCAATTCCCCTCTCCATGATAGGATGAGGCACCCAACGGAATCTGGTGCATGTTGAATTGCATCCTTGTGTAAGGCAGCAGCCTCCTGAAAAGATGGAGAAAAATGGAGAAAGAAAAATCATCCAGCCATAATTATATCTTATTCATGATCCCATTCTCGTTTCCTCTTGAGAGCTTGAACCTATGTTCCTAATTGCTTCATTTAGGAGATGCAAAGTTAGGCCAACAATGACATTAGGACAGCAAAGTTGGATGCTCAGGTTGGATCTAAGAAAGGAGAAATACAACTGCTTGTAATTACCACTGCTGAGAGCTTCTGTGCAGTTAAAGATTCATCCAATAAAAGAGAGGCCAAGACCTTTGGAGTTCAAAGAGTAGATAAGTCCATTCTGCTCAGTCAATAGCCTTCTCTTTACCCATACTGAGAGGTAACACAGCTGTGGCAATGCCAAGATCCTGTGCCAAGTGAACTAGGTTAATAAATCTAACAGTATCATCCAAATTAAACCTATTAGCAATAAAGGCCACCTGGTCAGAATGTATATTCCTTGTTCATTCTTTCTGTGGAGAGCTTTGCAAAATCCTTAACAGCCACATTTAGATGCTTGATCTTCCTGTAGTTGGCACACTGCACATGACCACATCCATCTTTTGCGTGAAGGCACTCCAAGTGACTTCTCTTTTGATTGTTGACAATCCAAGGTGAAGGGCCAGGGCTTATAGTACAGGACACCACCAATGTTGAGAATAATAAGAAAGGATAAAGTAAATCAGGAAGTATGATTAGATGATGTAACCTTGCGTTAACTGTAGAAGAAAGGGAAGACTGCAGGAAGTAAGGAGTTCTACAAATTCTTGAGGTCCCGGTGAAGTCTAAATTTGGGGCAGGAGATTGTGCAATGATTGAAAATTCAGGAAAGAAGAGTGTGTAGGAAAATATATTTGGCGTTTAGGAGAAACAAGACAGAAAAGTTCAGAGGAGACCATAGTAGGATGGAGTGAGATAAGAAAGGTGGTGATGGTTTAGATTACCATATGCTGAAGATCAACTGCTGCGCTGGTATCTTACCTTAACCAAGGAAAAGAGTAACCTTAAATGTTTTCATTACTCATGAGGCTGTCTAAAGCCATGGATCAATTTTATACAAGATGTTTTGATTTTAGCAATGTCCGACTGTATATAAATCTCACTTGACAGTCGGCATTTCTATGTCTCCCGCAGTAGAAAAGACATGACCGTTTCACAGGAGACATTCTGAAATTCTGCCTCTTACAGGACAGTTAACCTGCATATTTTCCACAGACGAGAAGCCATTTCGGCTTTACATTAACACAAAATGTGTATGAATTCTCCCAACTAATGGCACTTTATATTTTGGCAAGCCTCACACTGGCAGTCTCACAACACCTTGGCTTCACACACCGGCAGCAGTATAGCTGCAATTGGTCAAATCAAACTTTAAAAATGATTTACTAAATCTCATTTTGACCTGAATGATGTAGCATCTCTTAATGACATTAAAATTTAACTGGAACCTGATGTTGGTGAACAGAGCTGTGAATATGTATGCTTGCATGTACAAAGCTGCTTTCCTTGATGAGAGAGTGACCAGAGGCAGCAGTATCTATGGTCTGCTGACCCTTGCATCACTGTAAGCAAATGCCAGTGTCAGACTGGCACCTGTAGTACAACTGCACCCTTATAATGGCTCCCGATCCATAATTCTCATGATATTTACTATCATTGCCTGAATAAACAAAGATGCTATGTCCAGTTAGGTTCATCAACTTGTCTCGCCTTGGCTTTTTTTGTATGCGGTGACTATATTTTAAAGAATTATGGTCCAAGAAGTCCTTGGGGGAAGTACACCCAGCATAAATGTGGAGATGCACCTGCCTGAAACCTCCGCTGCTTACCCTGCCATTGTTTACAGGTTCATGGGTAGGTCCCCTGTTTTGCATGGCAATGGCAGGTGCCCGTGCCACCTAGGGCACCCATTCACCAAAGAGGCCGGAAAATCAACCAAATGAGTGGCTGGCTGGGGGGCGGGGTACACCAGGTCCATCTAGAAACATCAGCCAGCTACTTCCGTTGGGTCCCTGCCCCTTTGTTTACTGGATGAGTAATTCTGGCGGGGGGTTGGGGTGCTGAGTGCTTCTTTCATCCTGGCATGCGATATCAGAAGAGGAAACAGGACTGGCGGGATTGCGCAACCTACTCGACGTGGGCTTCACGCCTGCTGTTGGTCAACCTGGTACGACTGGTCTCACCAGGTGTACCACTGCCACCCCCACGCTGAATACCTCTGAGAGCCAGGAACTCCTCGATGTAGGGAGTCCTCACCCCTCTGCCCCTGCTCCCTCTTATGCCAATGGCCCTGTTTGGGGTGGGTGGAGGCTCTGACCCCAACAGGCCATCCCAGAATCTCTGACATGATTTCCTGCCCTCCTGGCATTCCTGCCGAAGTTACAGTGGGAGAGCCACTGAAGGGCCGCAGATTTCTGGCCCACAAATTCTTCTCTGGAATAATGACCTGTCAACAAAGGGAACATACTTTTCTTTAATTATTTTTAAGTCCCATTGGGTCCCATGCATCTGCTGCTGAGGGGCAGCCTGCACTGAGACCCCTACCACTGCCTTCTTTAGCCAGTTGCGGGAAGGAGTACAGTGAATTGTAAACCAGCCTTGAAGCAGCAGCAGGGCACTGGGAGGGAGAATGACTGAACAACAATGATGTCAGTTTTGGCAAGATTACATTGCCCACGAGTAAGAGGATACGGATTTCACCTTTCAGTGGTGTGTTTGACACAATCTGCTTCAGTATGTCAGTGTTTGTTAAACATAGAGAATAAATGCTTACCAAACACTGTATTCTTTTGAAAAGAAAATGCCTCTTTAACATGTTTGGTAGAAGAAAAAGACTGTTAATTCCCCTGGATGGTCAGTTGGTAAATGTTACTCAACCATTTGGACCAGGAAGGTCCTCGCTTCAATTCCTGATCTTTGCCGAATAAGCTGATGTCAGCTGTTCTGGCAGTGGGCAACACAACTGGCCTCAGTACCCGAGCTGCTGAAAAGAAGGTGCGTAACAAAGTCTTAACATCAACATTTGACCATTCAATATGAGACGTAGCATCAGTTAAACAATGTAGAGAAAGTACTTTATATTAGTGTACAAGTTCAGAACATAAACTCAGCACTCTTGAGTTATTCCCTGCTGCAGTTTTTAAAAGGACTGTTTCTAATGTTGGGCTTATTGCATGGACTGTCGCACAGAGAATTTATGTACCATTTAAAACATCTATGGAAATTTGTTTTTCAAAATAACACTGCAAACTGTTGTTTGCATAAACTGTGTTTATTCAAAGTGACCAGTTATCCAAACAAAAGGGCTCTGTAATAACAATGTGTGAGGGGGTGTACAATTATGCACAGTCTTCAGTTCAAAATCAACTAGCTTGAAATTCAGCATTATGCATTCACCCAGTATTACATCACTACTTTCAATCTTGCATTGTTCAGCAATTGCTAATACCTTAGCTCCAGTCATATTTGAATATCAATATCCACATTTGCAGTGAAGCTTATTCAAAAATGCTTAACGCACCCAGTGTAGGATGGAGCTGTGTAGACCAGGAAGGTTCCAGATTCAAATTCTGTCTGGGCTGAGTTAGCAGATGTTTGGCATGCTAGAATTGGCCGCAGTGTCCACTAGGTTGGTGTTTGTAAAACCCAGCTTTGGCTCTTGTTACTGATCACCATTGCTATCCTGCATGCAACTGATTGTCAGAGAAGGATAGGATCAGGCTTGTCATGGGCACATAACCTACCAATACTCATTATCCAAGCTAACAAGTGAATGAAAACTTGAGGTACCAAAGGATGGTGGGAATCTATGGAAATAATCACTTCCTTCAGGAACAGAGGAGGTAAGATGGTCATGGTGGAGAAAGCACTGAACATATTCCTCATTTTCAGATTCTTCTTTTTTTGTTTAAAAAAAATTGAATGTTATGAAAGTCAGGATGAAAATGCATGTTACACATTGTGTGTGAAACTAGGGGAGCAGGAAAGGAATTCAACATTACAACAAAACTCTTTCACCAATTCACTTTAGGAACAATTTTCCAATCTGTGCATCGAGGTGGCAGGGACACTGCTTTGTGAGTGTTGTGCTTGGCCAAGTTGTGCAAAGATTGCACCAATGAATCTTCTGGAGTCAGGTGTTACTGCACATTCACAGTGAGCTCCCAGAGTGTAATCCAGCATTCAAAGGCTAGCATCAGCTGTCTAAAGAGAAGTACATGTTTGGTGCCAAAACACTTTGCTAGACTTGCTCTAGGCTACAAGTGCGAGAATGGAGCAGGAGAGAAGTCCATAGTGCCTGAGAGGAGGTGGTGCTCTTTGTCAGTGCTGTGTTTACCACCCAGAGGACCTGCTCCAAATGCAGAGAAAGTTTGCAGACCCCACAAGATTAGCCAAGGTAAGGCTACCCCCTTACCTATCCAAGCACCTGAACCTTTCCTTTAACATTCTGATGGTATCTTCGGCCATGATGCTGGTAGTCACACATGTAACCATTGTATCACTGTTCTGTTCTTGGCTATCTCAATGGGGTCATGGGCCAGGGCCTAAAAGAACATAATTAGTCCCAGGGACTTGTCCATTCAGTGTTTCTTCTCCATCAACTAATGGCAGCATCATAGATTGCCATTTAATATAGGCGTCATGACTCCCACCAAGATAGTAGTCATTCACATGCATAATTTTTTCTCTATGTTCAAAGACCAACTGCATTTAAATGGAGTGGAATCTCTTTTTGTTCATGAAGGCTGTGTAATTGCATGCCATCCATAATGACCTGCACTGCGGTGAGACTGGCCACAAGGAAAAAGTGCTTTGCTCTTTTATTCTGCTGTCTGCTTTCTATGGAGAAATGGATGAAGAAGTTAGCCCTAGCGAACAAACCATCTGTCACCTGCTTGATGTATCAGTGCACTGCTTGTTGTGTAATTTAGCATATATCTCCTGCTGTTGCTTGAAAGGATCCAATAGTATGGATTTTCAAGTCTCTGATCACCTTGACAGCCACCGGTAGAGCTGTCTCCATTGTGGAACTGGTCTGAATGTCTGGCTCAAGAGGATGGCATATTTCTGCGACTGCCTCCCGAATAAAACAGATCATTTCAAACATGTTTGGGATGGTGTCTCTCACTCTGTAGACATGGGTCTTTGGGTAGGCGTGGGTGTGGAAAGACTGCCTCAAGTGTAAACATAACTCCCTTGCATGTGTTCTCTTCCTCCTCCAAAACAAAGAGAGATACACTCAACAGAATGTAGATCTTAAGAATTATGTTTGTGGCAACTTAAATTGCAGCTGCTCAGAAGAAGGAAAATAGCGGGCTGCAAATAAATCTAACAATCACAACAACCAGGCCACAACCAAAGTCTGCAACAAATGCAATGAAAAAGTGTAAAAAGGCAAAACAAAGTTCTGTAGCTAATAATGACACTTCCTCTAAGAATGCAAACTCCAAAATGACTGAAGGGGGTGAATTTCCATGGGGGGGGGGGGTTCTACCACTCATCTGCTGTAACTTTGGCAGAAGAGCTTTGGAAACCCCAAGGTCTTTAATGCCATACCTCTTTTAAATGGGCAAGCAATGACTTCAATGGCTAAGTACAGGAAATGGTGCTACCAAGTAATTAACATAATTTGTGAACCCTTCATGAAATTATTGCATGAAAAGTGTCATAGCGTCCTGCAGTAAAAAGATGGTCTGCCCAGAGAATGGCATGGTCGGTGCATTGGTCAAGAAACAGGTTTGAGGCCTGCTTGCTCGAATCTCCGTGCCTTCCCCACTCGCCCACTTGGCACTAGCAGTGCGCCTCACCACAAATTCAGCCCTAATGTTCTACAATATATTGCCCTGTAAGGAATTTTTGAACGTTTTGAACAGCTAGCATGCTAACATATCTTCATCTTCTGCTTCTATAAGCATTTTAAAAGGACCAGCCTCAGAGTCCAGTACCTCCCAAGAGGCCAGCACATCACAGCACCCTGCATCATTTACTTGACTCATTGCAAACACCAACACAGCAATCTACCCTTAGGAGATATTGAGGAGAGAGCACCAGGCAGATCACAGAGCTTGAGTGAACAGCAGCAGGTAACGGGGGGAGGAGGGTGGGGGCGGTGGAGGAGCAGGAACCGGACGGTCAGACAGCCAGCTTGTCCTTCTTTAGCTATCAAGCCAAGTGATTTTCAAGTTACAAGGCCTGCATATAACAGAATGCTACTGTCTGAGTACCAATGTTTTATGCTGTCATTTGAGAATGCGCACTGCACTCTGCAAGATCTGGCCACAACTTTGGAAGAGTCGATTACACAGTATTACACAGTATTTACAGCACAGAAACAGGCCATTCGGCCCAACAGGTCTACACCGGTGTTTATGCTCCAAACGAGCCTCCTCCCACCTTTCCTAATCTAACCCTATCAACATATCCTTCTATTCCTTTCTCCCTAATGTGTTTATCTAGTTTCCCCTTGAGTACATCTCTGTTAGTCGCTGCAATGACTCCATGTGGTAGAGAGTTCCACATTCTAACCAGCCTCTGGGTAAAGATGTTTCTCCTGAATTCCTTATTGGATTTATTAGTGACTATCTTATATTGATGGCCATTAAATAATTTAACCCGTGCTGTACCTGTCCTGGGAGTGTTTGATGGGACAGTGTAGAGGGAGTTTTACTCTGTATCTAACCCGTGCTGTATCTGCCCTGGGAGTGTTTGATGGGACAGTGTAGAGGGAGTTTTACTCTGTATCTAACCCGTGCTGTATCTGCCCTGGGAGTGTTTGATGGGACAGTGTAGAGAGAGCTTTACTCTGTATCTAACCCGTGCTGTATCTGCCCTGGGAGTGTTTGATGGGACAGTATAGAGGAAGATTTACACTGTATCTAACCCGTGCTGTACCTGTCCTGGGAGTGTTTGATGGGACAGTGTGGAGGGAGCTTTACTCTGTATCTAACCCGTGCTGTACCTGTCCTGGGAGTGTTTGATGGGACAGTATAGAGGGAGCTTTATTCTGTATCTAACCCGTGCTGTACCTGTCCTGGGAGTGTTTGATGGGACAGTGTAGAGGGAGCTTTACTCTGTATCTTACCCGTGCTGTACCTGCCTTGGGAGTGTTTGATGGGACTGTGTAGAGGGAGCTTTACTCTGTATCTAACCTGTGCCATACCTGCCCTGGGAGTGTTTGATGGGACAGTGTAGAGGGAGCTTTACTCTGTACCTAATCCATGCTGTAAGCACCCTGGGAGTGTTTGATGGGCAATGTAGAGGGAGCGTTACCCTGTATCTAACCCTGTGTACAGTTGTGCACGAGCACCGAACATGGCTGCAGTCCATCATGGAGCATGTAGCAGCAGCAGTGGCACCTTCACCGGAGCCCCCAGTGACAGAGGTGCTAAGCCAGTTGAAGTATCTCTCATGAATGCTCACACTACTGCTGTAGAGTCCTTGGCTCCAATCTAAAACAGGCTTTCAACATTCTAGAAAATTGGATCTAGACAACCATTACATACCATTGCCCTGAGGTCTATTCCCATACAGATGAATGGTCGTGTCGAAGAAGTACCCAGCAGCTGGGGCAAGGCTGGAGGGAACACAGATGAGACTGTTGCCTGTTAAGGCAAAATCACATCTGGCCCAACCAGTCCCCGCCGCTCCCTTGGGTGACAGAAGATATGCCAGAATGCAGGCAGAACTAGCCAGCCACTGCAGCATCAAACATGGCATAAGAGAACATAAGAACATAAGAAATAGGAGCAGGAATAGGCCACTTGGCCCCTCGAGCCTGCTCCGCCATTCAATAAGATCATGGCTGATCTTGGGCTCAAAGCCACTTCCCTGCCCGCTCCCCATAACCCTTCACTCCCTTATCTTGCAAAAAGCTGTCTATCTCCACCTTAAATGTATTTAATGACCCAGCCTCCATGGCTCTCTGGGGCAGAGAATTCCACAGATTTACGACCCTCTGAGAGAAGAAATTCTTCCTGATCTCAGTTCTAAAAGGGCGACCCTTTATTCTGAAACTATGCCCCCGAGTTCTAGACAAGGGGAAACATCCTCTCTGCATCAGGCAGCATCAGGCAGCATCAGATGCAGGGTCATCTCATAATCCAACACATGGAGGTCCAAGGCCACTTGAATCCCAAGGAACTCCCACTGGCACCCAGCAGCTAGCCACCTCACTTACTCCTGCCACGAGGATAGCACCTAAAAAAACACAAAATTAGGATGTAGAACATACAAAACCACAAAAGAAAAGCACTGGGGTTAAAAAAAACCAGACACTAAGCACACTTTCACTGAGCATTTGCAGGACAATAAATTGGGTTTACTTTATTAACACTTTATGTCCACAGAGAGTTTCTTTCTGCTAGTGCAGAATAAGGTTCAGGCAAATACCTTCTTTCATCCCGTACCACTTAAAGCATGAAATACGATGTACTGACATTGGGGCACTGTCAAAACAACCACCAATATTCATTTCACATTAACTTGCCAAAAAGCTCTGGTCTTTGTAGATGCCCTGGTGCTCGGTGAGGTGGAGTGAAGGCTTGTACTGTGGGAGCCACTTTACAGACCCCCTTTTTTTTAAGACCTTCATAATTTCTTTATTGTCCATTTCTCTGTGATTTTGGAAACAAGCTATTTGTCTAGTAACAGAAACATTTCCTCCAGTTCCAACCCAAAAAATAATCAAAGTCCAACTGAGAAAACCTAAGTTTATAAAAAAAGTCCTTTAACAGCTGCCTTCCTCATACAGCTTACATTTAACACACAATGGTCAGGAAGTACATTCAGGCACCGAAATCCCTCTTTAACATGCAGCATGCGTGTATAAGGCCTAACTGAAAAATTGCACAGAGTGAGGGTTTTTTCCAGCAGGGACTAGGCAAGATTGCTGGATGCCCAACTTCCAGCACACATGAAGCTTGTTAATGGTGCCTAGTTTTAAACCAGAAAAATCATCTCTTTTGCCTCTTACTGATTTTTTACATACTTTTTCTGGTTTTAAATTATTTCTTTATTTGTTTCCTCAGTTTTCTGCCCTCCTTTCCTGAAGGTTCTAACTTACACTGGGATATAGTTCTAGTATACTGACCACACTGATTGATTTTACCCTCCCCCATTCCAGGGGCCTTGAGATCAATTGTGGTTTCCCTCTCAGTGCCCTTGCTGAGATCAGCTAACTCAGCACAGATCAAGGATTGAACTTGGGGGTTTTCTGGTTGTATAACTCTGTACCACACTGGGTAGTGCCGTCACTCACATCAGGGGAGCTCCTGTTTTAAATTGGGTTTTACAATTATTTGTAGACTATTTTAATACTGTACTGGAGAGGACATAGGAGTAAAGACTGGAGACTACACCAGACGCGCCTCCATGTGACACACAGAGCCAAATCTCATGAAAGAGAAATCACGTGATTGCGGAAAATCATGTGAATTGGCAAATATGTTGACTTTGCAGGTGAAAATCGGTAAAAAGGAAAAAGCTTATACACAGGCTGTTGTGATTGTATCAGCAACGGCCTCATATCTGGTCTGTCTCTCATCGTGGTGGAAGAAGTCTTGTTTCTAACAGCAGAATTCCTCCACCGTGATCATTTCAGTCCTTCCAGACCTGAATAAATCGCTCTGCCGTTTATTCATTTTTAATTGGGGAATGATTTGTAACCATAACAACGAGGTCTGCTGCAGCACCAGTTCTAACGGAGGCAGTTGTCTCGCACTGTGCAGGAACACCTAGAAGATGTGATATTTCCTAGCATCACCTTGTAAACTTAAATCCCGCTTTCACTTCTAATCTAATCATGTGTTACACAAGTGGGATCTTGCTGCCTGCTCCAGTCTGCCATGACACCCCCATTGGTAACATTCTTTTCAAACCTTGAAGTTGGAAAATAGAAAGTAGGAAAGGTAATAAATTGCTGAGTATCTGAATATTACAAAGAATAATACACCCTGGACATTGCTGCCAGCCATTAGCAAGCTTCAGTCTCAGTGTTTTACAAAGCAGTAATTCACTGTAATCTGTGTGTTTTGTTCTATATAATACACAGAGTAGTCCTATTATTATATACAGTGTTATATAATATATACAGTAGTGTTGCACATTATATAAAGCAACCTATTATAACATATAGAAACAGTATTATATAAGGCATAGGGTGTGCTATTTACCAGTAATCTATGGCAGATTAAAGTCTAGTGATTTTGCAATGATTGCAGCATAGATGTAACCTTTCAGTGAATTGTCATTAACATCAACTGAGAGTCTAGCCCATTGGCAATTCATGCCCAAAAAATGCTTCTGCACAGAAAAAACATCTGATTTTTATGTATAAAAATCCACGACTGTATATAATATATTTTAAAAAAATAACAGGCTAGAGTGATCACAGTGAAAGTAATTCTATCCCTAGAGTTCTGGTGACAATAAACCTCTCGAGATTTAGGATGTCGTTCGAATCACTAAATGAGACTATTTTCTTCTAATCATTCCCAACCCACCTATTATTCTCTGTTGATGACCCTAATAAACAATCTCAGGTTTGCCTCGGAGAACCTGCTTGTTTATCCTTTAAACCTTTTAACACCTTTTTGTTAAACACACAATGAATGTAACAGAATATTTCCCTCTTCACCTGCCGAAAGTGTTTGTCTCTACAGCAAATGTCTTTCAGGTTATTAATCAAATCTTAGTTTATCATTTGTTTCTCCTGGTTTTCCGTCCAAATTTTTTTTACCTTCATGGCTCTTCGCTTGAAGACTCATAATGGGGTCTGGTTCCACAGCTGCTGATAGCCTTGTGCTAACTCACCCAAATGCCATGCTTTGCATGTTAGCCTGGGCAATGAGTGTTGGCAGCTGTTTGACTATGGGAGGGGGAAAGATCACAACTGAGTCCAGTCCTGTCCACACCAGATGTCTGTATATGCAAACTTTCAAGCAGGGGTCACTGAGGATAGTGATAGAGAGAGGGAAATATGACTGATCATTTTCCTTCCCTAACCCAGTGATTTTTATTCTCTCCCTATTCCCGTGATGCTGAGTCCAATTGTAATGGCCCAAATGCTAGCCCAGCTGAGATCAGTCACCTTAGCAGACTCAGGGAATCAGATTCTGAGACCTTTCTGGGGGAGAAATCCAGTATAGCCCCGTTTGGGGCGCTAAAACTTTAAGGGGTAAAAATTCAGTTGGTTGCGCCTCCCGTTAGCGCCTTAAGAGGGCGCTAATGGGGCGCAAAGCCGCTAACGCCCGGGCGCAGCGATGTTTGCGCCCCTCGGGAACTTAACTTGACATTGTGCGGTGGCGCTAAAACTTACCGCTGCGACCACCTGCGCGCGCAGATTGTGACGTCATTCCATGGTGCAACGCCCTTGTGGCGCCCCGGAGTGGAAATTGAGTGGCGCCCCCTGCCTTACCGCCTGGCGCATCCAACGACCAGAAGACTGGAACGCTATCAATCGCTGTGGGGCTGGGGGGGGCGCTATTTAAAGGGGGCCTCTTCCTGTCTTTTATTGTTGGTGGCATTTTTGAACTACGCATTCTGAGAGAGAGAGGGAGAGACTTCTGGAGAGATTCAACGTTGTGTGAAGGAGTTTTGGGTACTGAGCAGCACTTTGCAGGTTCATTTTGATTTGCCATTCCTTGTATCGATTTAGCAGAGACTGTGGGAGCTGCACTCTGAGCTCTTGGCCTGGTACTCTCCATTGTTCTTTCCAGCACATTTGATGTGCAAGTCTCTCCAGGCCGAGATTCAAGGCTGCAATGAACAGGATGTGGATGGAAAGCAAGATTAACCATCCCCTTTAAGAACTGGCCCGTGCCATTGTGTGTGTGTTCCATTGCTGACTGACATTACATGAGCTTCGCCAGCGCTCTGAGTTAGCGCCTCACTCCTCGGCCTTTGCGCCTTAAGACAGGTGTGCAGCGCCTGCTTTAGTGCTCCACTCACCTCCCGGGGCGGTAAAAGTGAAGTTTCCAGTCAGTGACGATAATTAGCGCCAGGCGCTAATATTTGCGTCCAGACGATATTTGCGCCCCAAATGGGGCGCGACCTAATTTCTACCCCTAAAAGTTGAAAAATTAGCGCCAGGCGCTAATCATTCTCGTCTCCCATGAAATTCAGTTTTAGTGCTCCAAGAGGGAAGTGGAGCGCTAAATCAAGCGCTAACCACTTCTTTTAGGGGCGGTAGTGGCAGAGCGCTGAAGAACGTGCAGTGCAGTACTATCAGCATCAGAGGCTCCTTCACTTGCTTAAAGGGAAGGGCCAACGATGGTTTGCAACCTTCTTCTTCTTAGTTCTGTGAGGCCAGGGGACCTGTGCGACTTCCATTACAGCCTCAATTACTCTCAGAGAGTGGAGGGCTTAGGCATCGCGCAGTAATGAGGCTTCTAAAACTTTCAGCAGGCACCAGACTGGTGTGAAGAATAAAGTTTGGCCTATCTGACCACCACTGCCTTTAATTATCACTCCCCGAGCGGCCAGCCGAGGTGACAACGCCTCCTGTTGCTGCCATTGTTGAAGCCCGGCGATACAGCAGGGGGTGGGAGCGAATTTCACATCCGGTGCGGTAACGGGGCGCTGCGCACTTGATGACGTCATGATCTACGGGGCGCCAGAGACTGAGGCAGTAAGTGTTAGCGCCAGCGCAAAACCGCCAGGGAAGTTCGCGGGCGTCGCTGAATTCACCACGCCCGGTCGGTAACCCCTTAGCGCCCCGTTACCGTCCCCCGCAGACGCTAACAGGAGGCGCAAAGCCGCTGAATTTCTAGCCCACTATTTTGTGCGACTCAGTTCTGAGCTATAGGGGAGCATCATTCAAAAACAATCTTAAACGGAAATAACAAACCACAATGACCAAGAGAAAAGAATTATAAACTCAAATGTGTCTCTGGAAAAAAATTTGCAACATATTTGATTTACAAAAACCGCTTATTTGAGCAGTTGCTTCAGGCCATGGCAATACAATTGTTAGAACTTAATAAATAATATACAAGATGAAAAGATGATAGAATGTAGTAGACATGAGTCAGAGTATAAAAATGCCCATTTTTCCCCTCTGAAAACGCTCTTTGTTGCAACAAAAAACAACATTTTTGTGTGTTTGCTCTTTTACATTACATCCCATCATTCCAAGGATGTGGCTAATTAGGATTTGAATGATTCCCATTATTTCTGTGTCCTCCTTGTAACATGCCAGATACAATCCAGAGATGGCCACAAACATGCCTCAGAGTTAAGCAAAAAGAAGGCTATGGGATACGTCTGTTTAAAGGGTTAATGTCATTCACACCCACTCAAGGTTGATTCATTGGACAATGGACCTTCTGTTGTCTATTCTCGGGCAGCTGCGTTGAATTGTAGAAGTTTGAATCCTTTGTAGGAAGGAGTAGAAAAAGTCAGTCTTTGTAAATTTTTCTGACAGAATATTCTATGAAACGCCCATATGTAACTGTTAGGACATTAGAGTTTCAACTGGGCTGAAGAAAGTTTGTTTAAGCCCAAGAGAATTTCCTTCAAGTTTTGCGTCTACAAACATCTGGATCAAAGACTGTAAAAAAGATACAAGCAACAAAGCCAACCCTTTAATAGTCTGAGCCACCTTAACTCCATACTTTGGAATTCAGCAGTTTATCCCACATCATTTTGAAGTTTCTAAATTCTAACCACCTTGCCCACCTAGGTTTGGTCCTTATAGAGGTTTCCCATACAGTTCAGTGTGTAAAAGTACCACATAGAGACTAGGAGGATTTTGGGTTCCACCCCTGGTCTACATTGGGTTAGCTGATCTCATTTGAGGCAGTGGTGAGTTGCTACTATTGTACTCAGTTTCCCTAAGCTAAGGAAAGGGTAAAAAAAATCAGCTGCTTGTGATCACAGTTCAGTGACCTCTGCTGGAATGTGTGTGTGTGTGTATGTGGGTGAGAACAGCATCGGATTTAGCTGTGATGTCTCGTGTAGTAATTAGCCTGCTGATGCTCCCTGTCCACGCTCACATGTGAAGAATGGCCACTTGGGGGGCGATTTTGCCAATGGAGGCGTGTTGGAAGCGGGACTGCTGCTTGGCAGGTTGATGTCCCGCCTCCATTGATTTGTGGCTAACCCACGCTATTTTCCCTTGATTGACCTTGTTAAGCCCACCCAGCGGGCTTAACAGGCCAATTAAGGGAAAGCCGGTTGCAGAGAACGTCAACGTATGACGTTTGATCTGTCAAAAATTTTTGACAGATGAATTGTCATCGTTTGACAGCTATGGGAAGCTGTCAAACAGTGACATTCTCTGTAGTTTGATGAGTTCTTGAATTCAAGACCTCATCCAACCTCTTTCTTTTGCAGAAATTAGATGGTTGTTGCATTGGAGAATGCAACGGCCATCTGTCATCTCTGCCGCAGAGGTGCGAGACTCTCCGCATACCCACCGATTGAAGCCTGCAGGAAGAAACAAAGGTAAGTACACTTTTTCTAACACTTTCCACTTACCTCAGATACTCACCACTCCACACTTGCACCCATCACTTACCTCCACAGCACACTTTTGGACCCCTCCGACCCCCGCAGACCCACTGCTCGCCTCAGTGACCCGGGCGGGGTTCGGAGCCTTCGGAAAGCCCGCACTTTTGAGGGTAAAATGGGGATAATCCTCTTATCTGCCTGTTAAATACCTGTTACCAGGCAGTTAAGTGGCACTAATCCCCTTCCCGCCTCCAAGGAGACGGGACCTGGCGCGGGACGGCTACCCGCCTCCTGGCAAGATGGCATGGAGGCGGGTTGGGGGCGGGTTGGGCAGCCGTCCCCAAATTCTGCCATTTTCCCAGCAGTCCCACCTCCATACCCGCCTCCCCAGGGCTGGCAAGATCACGCCCATGGGCTGTCAGCCCTGGTGGAACCCGGCAAAAGTTCTTAGCACCGATTTTCTTTTTGGGGCCCTGTTATGTGCACCAGACAGGGAAGAGTGGGCAGAAGTGTCCTGGTCTGGACTATTTGCATGGCACAGGCCCACTCCCACCCAAAGGGGTCACGATGCAGGATCCACAGCTTCAAGGTGTACCAAAAGGGGTACAGGACATATAACGGTTGATGTTGCAAGTGTTCTCAATGCCATCTGATCACTGAGCATTAGTGCAGAGAGCCCTCTGCAGGCACCAGTCAGAGGACGTGCTGGGACCAGCCAGCTACTTGCTAAGTAAAAACAGAAGTAGCACCTGCAACAAACTACCTCATACCTGGAACAGTTCCCAGTTGAAGGGGTTTTTCCTCACTTACTGCCTGTTGCAGCTCCTCTGGGCACTTAGCACAGGGGGAGAAGGAGAGCCCCTCTGCCTCCATCCATCTGCTTTCTACAAGAAACACTCAAGTAGATAATATATTTTTATATTTTTCCTAACATTTAGTTGGACTAGCTACAAATTATAATAAACATTTTGGAAAAACAGCAATAGTTATAAAATTGCTCATACTTAAGGGGCCTAATTTTTGTAACTTTTCAGATAACTTTATATTTTATAATTTCAACATTATTTAGACTGTGTGCAGGTCATTCAACTTCAATTCTCTCTCAATTTTTCCAACCTTATTGAAATACTAGCTTCAGTACAGTACAGTACTGAGGGAGCTCTGGATTCACAGAGGTGTGTCTTTTGGATGAAACATTAACTGAGGCCCTGAATGCCTATTCAGGTGGATGTAAAAGATTCCACGGTAGAATTCAAAGGTGAGCAGGAAAGTTCTTCTGGAAAAAATCCATTTCTCCCGCAAACCAACACTACCAAAAACAGATTAACTGGTCATTAATCTCATTGCTGTTTGTGGGACCTTGCTAGGCACAAATTGGCTGCCATGTTGCCTATGTAAAAACAGTGACTGCTGTTCAAAAGTAATTAATTGGCTGTGAAGCACTTTCGGATGTCCTGAGGATCCATGCCATGTAAATTAATTCCTTCCTTTCTTTCTTTCTTTCTTTCTTTCTTTCTTTCTTTCTCTATTTTTCTCTTTCTTTCTTTCTTTCTCTTTCTTTCCTTAATTCTTTCTTTATCTTTATCTTTCTTTCTTTCTTTCTCTTTCTTTCTTTCCTTTCTCTTTCTATCTCTTTCTCTTTCTTTCTTTATCTTTATCTTTCTTTCTTTCTTTC